>JADANN010000445.1:770000-1237500 GCA_018806985.1 Angiostrongylus vasorum
GTCGAGTTACTCGATGACTAATAATAGTACAGGTACTACAGATGCATATATGGCCTAGACTTTCCGTTGTGTTCTTAGAGGCTATGGGCCTTTGTGACTGGTCAAATCAGTCGTCTGAGACATCAACATCTGTTAGGAGCAAGTTTTACTGAGTGATATGTCAACTTTACGACAAACCTTTGTCTAATTGTGTAAATGAGCATAGCGTTTGAGATAGCAACAAGTAGAATAGGAATAACGATGACACAAATGACGTTAACGTGTGGACCCCAACGGGCCACCGTCCTGAGCAAATTCGAGTTTGGGTTCGTCTGATTCCGAAACCATCTATAAGCAATTGTTTCTTCCTCTACTTCTAGATATTTTTAATTAATAAACTTTGTAATGTAAAAAAATCAGAGGTTGATGAGTGTTTGGTAGAAGAAAGAATGCACGACATGGACTGACCGATAGAATTAAGAATAGTGGGCAAGGCGTTCAGCGTTGATCAATCCCTGAGGGAAATGCCACACATTTAACTCCATTAAACATTGTAAAGTTGATTGGAAGCATATTTGACATGTGGATTCATTCCATGTATCAGCTGTTTTTATCTATCCAGACAAATCATGTGTTTCTGGGCACCTGCACCTACTGCACTACGCATGTGATCCCCCAGTCAAGGAGACAGAGAGAGGGTCGATACGTCTGAAGTTGTAAAATATCGCACAACGACAGTGTAGATAAGACAAGTCCTGTTCCTCCCTTTTCTATATGAGTTTTGGATTTTTTTAAAAATTCATTGAAAGTACGCTCGAAGCGTAGTTTCAAATTCGAAGAGAGCGCGTGTGGAGAGGTGGTCGGAGGAACGCTGCAATACACATGGGATCGATCCTCTCGTCTCAGGCCCACCACAAGTCCTTCTTCTCCGGGAGCGAATTGGTGCCAGATTTGTCTGGAAAGATAGCAGCATTACACCGATAGGCCACCGCGATTTATTGCATAGGCCGGACATGCATTCAATCATCTTAAATGATGCTTAATGAAGTCGAATGAATGGCGCATCCCCTCATAGATAGATCAAAGGCGAGAGCTTTATCCTTTTTTTCATTCTACGTTCGAGCCCCAACGTGTCAGATCACAGGTGAAATTCGTGAAGACAACGAGAAAGTGGTCTATGGAAACAAGTATGATAGTAATTCCAGCTCTTACGGTCATCGCTCTTCCTCAGTTCAGAAAAGTGAACTAGCGGAGCGACTGTCAGCCACACATTTAACATCAGCTTCAAGGAAACACCAGTTCTTATCACGATAGGTCAAAAGATATTTGTTCCTCCTACGCGACAGTCTTTGCAATTAAAATTGTCAATACAGGTCAAAAGCGCGTAAACCCCAGCGCTTAAAAAAGGCCTTGCAAAACACAATGGATCGGTACCTGGTTCCACCTCGCGTCTTAGCCTCACTTCGCTCCTAGGTCAAAAATTCTGTACCATAAATGTCTAAGAGGATAGAAACTTTCACTTGACAATCGGTAGGCCATCGTGAGTCATTGCATAGTCCAAATATGCATTCAGGCCCGTGTACGATGCTTGATGAAGTCGATTGCATGGCGCATCCTTCAAAGATTGATCAAAATCGGCAACTTTGACTTAAAGCGGTTCAAACGACGCATTGCAGTGAACTGCTGCTGGCATATTCAAGTCGTTGTTTGGTCAATGTCTGACAAAGAAAGTTCCATTTCTGCCTAGGTTCGACACATAATAATGGACTCGCGTACGATAAAAACTAGAGACGACGATGGGCCCGTCAGAAGCCAAAAGTCATCGCACCGGCCGCGTAGTTCCTCATTGCTCAGGTGAAATTACATTAATGAATCTTGAATTCATCAAAGCTGTCAACTTCATTCTTTTCTTAATCGTTTCGTCAAGAAAAAAGGAAGCCAAGTTATATACATAGTTCGCTATGAACTTAAAATACTTGAAGTCGTTTTCTAAACGAACCTGTCTGAGTCACTACGAATGCACATCGCGTGGAATTGCGAGCCGTTGCAAAAGCGCTTGAAGGCGCAGAAATAGCTGAAATGGTTATACGAGGTAAGGATCCCGGTAGTGACTACGATTAAGATGACGGTAGTGGCCGTCGTCGAGCAGCGCTTACGACGGCGAGTCGACAGTGGATACATGATTCCCATCAGACGTTCGAGACAAATCACCAAAATCAGCCTGAAAATCATCATGTTCGGGCGAGATTGGGCTGGTAGAAAATTCCAGATGGCGGGATAAAGAAGTGAAATTGGAGAACGGGAAAGAAATTGTTAAACAATCTTAGTTTAATGGAGAGGTCAGCTTGTGATGCAGTGAATTTAACGACCAAACGATTACAGCAAATAGAAGACGAGCAAAACACCACCAAAATCTATTCAAAAATTTTTTATCTGCTACATTCACCAAATAAAGACAAACTTCGGCATATGTGTGCCAGTAAATTTTTGACCGAAAGCAGGCTTAATGCATCGACGAGCTTGAAGATCTTACTGAGTAGGCTTTGTATTATCTGGAGAGTGTAGATAATTTCTCCACAATGTTGTTTCAATCTCGAATTTGTGTGTGATTCAAATTTTTAAAAAAAGTTTGTTGATAATTCACAATTCAACGGTAGCTAGCTCACGATGCATTCATTGTGGAATGCCATGGCGTCCTTCTGAATAAAATGCCACTGCAACCGCGTCGCTGCTTGACAATGAGCTTCGACGAAAAAAGCAAAATGGATTATAGAAAATTATATCCGCGGATCTCCCTCATATGAGGGTTCTCGAGCTGGTTAGTCGTGAAGCCACGTGGCGCGTCCTCAGGTGGCGGATGCGGGGCTACTCGTGGACCAAAAGCGAGTTTTGCTTTCTTGAAACGCAGGTTGATCCAGGGATGATCTCCATGCTTTTCCTGCGCCGATTTCGCTAATAGTTTCTGTATTTACGAGGCGCATTCATGCATGCGTGCGTGGGTGTGTTCTCGCTTATGCATATTGTATTCCACGAGTCAATTGGGTAGCCTGCAATTAAGTGAGAGGGAACAATATGGGAAGTGGTTAGAGTCGCCTCCAAGAAATAAGCTCTACGTTCACTCTGGAAAAGACTGGCAAGCTATCCGTGAGTATACCCAGCCCCCACGTTCAGAGCTCAGCAAGCTATGCATGGGTATCAAAAAGCTAAACACACTAAAACAAATGGGCTCTATTCCACTAACTCCGAAAGAGCCTCTGATGCGGCAGCGTTGTGAATGCAATGTCCCTACTCAATGAAAGAGCAGCAAGACCGTGACATTGTTCAAGAAGGGTGATGTCCACGTTATCGGCAACTATCGCCTAATCGGCATGCTATCTGTCGTCTACAAACTTTTCCCTCGAGTTATCCTAAACAGGATTAACAGAACACTGGACGAAGGCCAACCATGTGATAAAGCAGGGTTTCGAAAAGGATTCAGTACATAGATCACATCCACAGGATAACAAGACTTAAAGAAGTATTGCGAGAGTACAAAAGACCATCCTGTTTCACTTTCATCGATTTACAAAAGGCCTTTGATTCAACTGAGATAGCAGCAGTCATGGAAACCCAGGCAACCAGGATTCCCTACTCGGTATAAAAAGATTCTTCGCCAGCTATATAAAAATTTCACAACCAAAATATCAGCATTATACAACGATATTAGAACCGAATTCAAAATAGGAGTCATGCAAGGCGATACCACCTGTACCAAAATTATTTACTGCCACACTACAGAACGCCATGCGAACACTGGAATGGGACAACATGGGAAGGAAAATCGATGTTCGGCAATTACACCATCTTTACTTTGCTGATGACATCGTTCTTATAACATCAAACATTAGCCAAGCGGAACGAATGCTTGCCGACTTTGACAAAGCCTGTGGAAAGAGTGGTCTTCAATTAAATCTCGCAAAAACATGTTCACGAAGAACGGATTGGTTACGTATGCCCCATACACTCTGAACGGAACGAACATCTCCGAATGCTCCATTGAAGTCTAGCTAGATCAGGAAATCAACATGATGAACAACTTAGCTCCAGAGTTGAGCATGGGGAAGCGAGCGGCTTGGGGTGCATTCAAGAGCAATGCGGATGTAGTGAAGAGAACAAAGAACACTTCCGTACCCATTTTTTTCGACTGAAACGGTACTTCCTAACTTAACGTATAAGTCTATAAGTCAGAATCCTGGTCGCTGCGTAAGAGGATGTAAGATCGCTCAGCGTTATTGGACGCGCAGTCGAAAGAACGGTGCTAGGAGCATCCCCTTCTCACACAAGTAAGGGAAGGGATGCGAAGCTCTGAGCTGCGTCAAAAATCAAAGATCAAAGATGCCATTCTGCACGCCAAACAGTCGAAGACAACTGGGCCGGACACGTGATGATTATGAACGACAACCGATGGACGAGAGCCGTTAGTGACTGGAATCCTCGGGATGTCAAACGTTCTGCAGGAAGACCAACAAGCCGATGGTCAGAATTGCAGAAATCTGTAGATCCGACGAGACATTATTTCAATCCATCATGTTCACTGTTAGCAACGACATCTTCATCGAAAGTTGTAAGGTGTAATTATTTTCGGAGATGCATGAGTTGGAACCAATTCGTACCAGCCGCTATATGTTAATATTATAGAAAAAATTGCCAAAGTACTCCATCTAACTTTCGTGTTCCATTTTCATTTCTTCGATTCTTCGACTGCCTTTTTTCGACCTATGAGAGGATCTTTTTTAGCGCCAATGTCTCAGATTCATTGAGATGTTGAGTTAACTAAAACCAGTTGTGAGTGAGGAATCTCGGTTGCCGTAAAAACTTTGGGATTTGTTACACAACAAATACATTTTCGCATTGAGAGTTTAGTTCGGGTAATCCTGACCACGTTTTTTGTATAAATCTACTTCTATTTGTTTGGCGTGCAATTTTGCTGTAAACCTCACCTGACACTTGTAGATAACGTAATCATAACAAAATGTTCGAGAACGCCCTACCCACCAAACACAGCTTGCAGAGAAAATCATATTCGATCAGCAGCCAACATGAAAGAAAGAGACTGTAGCCGAGCCTCAAGCTGCAGCTAAAGCCACATACGAACTACAGTACCTTTGTGGATGACAGGCTCAAGATAACAAAACCAATAAAAGAAATACTTGGGCCCGCATGTAAAAAACGGACCACCTAAGAGTCGAAGTAAATAATCATTTCATTAGAAATATGGCCGTAGTTATCGCATGGCATAAGAGATCTTGGAACATCAAAAAAACATACTTCTATTCAAAATTAACTAGAAAGCGTCACCGGTGGCTGACATCTAATGACTAATGGAAGCATATTTCAAACAGTTTTCCAAGCATACAGACTAAGAAAAAATCCGCATAATAGGCCTTGATGGTCACCTTTCCCAAGTCAGAGGCAGGTTCCATTTCCACTGGCGATATTAAAAACAACGCTCATAAGTCGTAAGGTTTTAAATAGTAAAAAGTAAGATAAGCTTTCACTTTGGGAAGGAACTGCTAAAGTACGTTAACGAATGACGGAAGTCAAGTACGATGTCGATTTCAAAAGTTTCATAATAGGGATAAAAGCTTTGAAGATTGGAGAAAATAGTGATGAGACCCTTCTATCGATGATAACCACTTGAAGAAGTTAAATCAAAGCTAATCAGTCTCACTGAGATATTGCAGAGGAAGCAGACGTGAGTGGAACAAGAGTTCAGAGCAAACGTTTAACTGGGACGAAATTTCTGACCACTTAAAATCCAAGATTCTATCAATAAAGGTTATAATGACATTTTTACACATAGAAAATGAAATAGATGAAATAATACTATTAAATTAAAAAAAATCATTACGATGGAGTGGTGTCATGGAGTAGATGAAAGGAAGGATTTCGGGAGAAGCGACTAGACCAACATTTAGCGACATTCACGACAACGACAAAAAAAGTCCTTAAACAGCAGCTAAGTACACACGAAACAGAAAAAGTTCGAAGACTATTCTGGATGGCGAGTGAGAGCAAATGATTGGAATACAAGAAGTGCTAGGATCGATAAAGGTTTGAAGACGGTTCATATAAAAAAAACTGTACTGGTTTTGGCGATATAAGAAAAAAACGAGTTAAGAGGGAAGCCACTGTTTCTGAGGAGGCATATTTCCTGAACACGTCATTGCCACTTTATAAGCGAAAATCCTGAATACCAACCTAATCTCTGTATTTCGGCTTAACGATGATCTTCTGAATTCCAGTTAAGCTCAGCAATAAGATGGCACTCAAAATTGCTTGGAACTAACCAGATCGCCGCAGCTGACGCCCAGTTGAGAATGGCGAGGAGGTGCATCTTATTGCCCAGGTAGAGGCGACGGAACCAGTAGCTGAACGCGAAGATCTTGTAGTGCGCGAGCGAGTGAGGCAGCATGAACACCAGGAAGACGATGTCAGCCACTGCCAGAGATGCAAGCAGCACATTCGATCTGTAATAGATGGCACATTTGGCACCAATTCCAGAATTTACTCAACTTACCCCTGACATGGCATACCTCAAAAACAACCATCATTTAGAAGCCGACTAATTAACTAAAATGTATGCAATTTTTTTTCTGTCACAGTTTACAAAGTCAATGGAACTATGGCAATAGTGGAGAAGTGCATGATGTTCGGTCGAGTTATTTAGTTATTCAAACTAACTTCAAAAGACAAAAGAAAGTCGTTTTAGAACCTCGACCTTCTTAATGAGACCACTATCTAACCTGCAGAGAAATTCTCGGTCTTATTATCGGCCCCAGGAGCGCGTGTGGCGCAGTGGTCGGAGGCGCCCTGCAACACACAAGTGGAATCGATCCCGGTGCCCATGGCTCACCAAGCATTCCATCCCTTCGGGGTCGGCAAATTGGTACCAGACTTGTCCGCGAGAAAAGCAGCACTGGCTCGATACATCGGAAAGCCACCGCGAGTCATTGTAAAGACGGGATATGTATTCAATCACCGCCAAACGATGCTTACTGAAATCGAATGCACAGCGCATTCCACAGGGATTGATCAACGCCGAGAGCTTTATCCCTCAACCCGTTAGCTTTATCATCACTCCCATATACGTGGCACGTGATTCTTTCAACATTGTTTAATGTCTCAATTTTCATTTCATGTCCCATAGCAGGGATACTACACGAAATACAACCATGACAACTCACTATTTAATATTGTCATATAATCTACCACATTTCAAAACACTTGACATAAGTCCCACGTGACAAAATCGTAGAGAGGTGAGGATTCTGTAATGAGCTAAGCGATTTCTCGATGATGTCAGCTTGCTCGACGAACCACATGCCGCTGAGGTAGCTATGACATTTCTCTCAGCTATTCAAGTCAATTTCCCTTAAATTTCGGATGATCTAATAGTGGTGACGCGCCCACAGTTTTACGCAGAGCCCTACCTCATGGTCAATTCAGTAGTGTCGCGTTTGCAGCATGAAATTCGATCCCTTAATAGGGTCAGTTCAAATGCGGACCACAGTGGCTGAATAGCATTTCCGATTGGAAGTCCTCAGCTCCAGTGTCGCCTACGAACAGCTAAAGAGGAAAATTCCGCTTGCATACGACAAAAATTCGTCACGTCAATATGAATACCGTGTCGCGTTCGTGTTACCGCTAGTGATACTTGGTCTGGAGGCAATAAAAATCACAAATACTGAGAATCCAGGGATCTACGACTTCTCAGCAAAGAAAAGCAAGAAGTAGTCAAGGAAAAAATATTTGAAAAATTATGGCGCAAATATGAATTTTTCTGAAACATGGATGAAACCACGTAACCATCAACAATTTTGAAGAGCAATTACTGTTAGATGGTTGCGGCAATTTTATCCCGGTTAATGTCGCCCCCTCTTTTTTGATGAAAGCCAGCAGACGAGAGGATCTGCGTGAGTAACCATTGGCTAAGAAACTTCTGCATCAGCACAAAGTTCGAACAGCCGTTCAGAACTTTGCCCAGTCCTATGCCGCTGCATGTCAAGTAACGCCTTCTCTCCACTATACAACTCTCACATAGAGTACGAAAAGCGCTGAAGAGCTCCTACCTGAAGTATCAATGCTACATGGGTTTTGCCTAGACACTTATGTAACGTATGCAACGTTTGCAGATAGCATTAGGTCACCTAGAAAAGGTATGAGATCGGATCTTTTGCCATTTTTTGTCTTCCGTTTAAAGTTTTTATTCTCTGTAAAACTTGTTGAGAACAAATGTTATGATGTTGACCGCCTTGACATGATTTTTTTCTATTGATTCTCACCAGATTCTCTCCGTTTCCTTTGGAAAAACCAAGGTCTCATCACTGTTCACCTGTGGTTTATGGTGGTATTTCTGATAATAGTACGATCAGCAAGTATATGCAAATAGTATATTGTCGAATTTTCTTCGATAACACCCGTAGGTTTTCTACTGGTATGGTCATAATAAGAATAAGTCTCACACCTCGTCCTCATAGCTGGAGTGAGAAGTACTGTCAGATTGAGGATGTTGCCGCTGATTCCGAACACTATGAGGATCGGCACGATCTTACCGATGAACAGACGCTCGACATCATTCACAGCAAGCTTCATTTGGCGTTCTGTTAGGCAATGCGACAAAACCTCCGATGTCATCTGAAGTCAGACACTGTCGCAACGATATTTTGATGCTTAACACCAATACAACAACGGATTGTGCATTCATGTAAAAGCGAGAATTGCGTCATACAGCTAGTTCATATTAATGTGAAACTTGGGGAAATAGACATTATCGAAAGAGACAGGCGAAACAGAAGGACCCGCATGGTGTGGTAGTGAACGCGTTAGCCCCCGGAAAGGGTGATAGCGCATTCGTTCCCCACCGCAGACACCTGCGGTCCAGAGTTTTGCAAATACCTCAGCATCATTGAAGTTATCAAAAGACCTATTTCCAGGAATTTACCAACAGTGAGAACAAAACTGAGCCAAATACATTCATAAATCTATCAGTTATCACTCGCAATTCTTTTCGAGTCTTCAGATTTGAAAAAAGACATAGTGAAACGGCTGTCATAAACCGTGAAGCCGCTGGTAAAACTCCGAAAATCACGAATACTTTTTACGGTATAAGTCAATGAATTGCAATAGTACACAATTTGTGAGGATGTAGAACACCATTTGGAAAATCAGCAAAAGAATTGAGAGGAACACGTAGTAACTGAGAACTTTGAGAACAAGCGAGCTTAATACAGTCTCGCCGGAGTTTTCCACTCTAGAAAGTCTTCTCTGAGGTGACGACGGTTCAACCCTATCGCGTCGAAGCTGGTTTCCTCACGACAGAGAATAACTTCTCGATTACTAGAGCGTCTGAGAAGTTCGGAACTTTAGAATTTGTAAAAGAGACTTGGCCTATTATATTGACCACGTATAGGAATGTTAAACAGCGTCCTTTCGGATTCAAACATATTCAGTACTGAAACTTCCGAAAAAATTGTGAAATTTAGGCTCTTAAAATGTTCAACGGAAACGGCACAAGCAAACATTATAGAAGTTATATAGGAGAACACCGCAGTGCCCTTCTGGAAGAGGTCATGCTTGTCCATTCTTTTTCATGTTTAAAAAAGGGGCTTTGAACCAATCAAGTGGTGGAAATACATATCATTGGCTTCAGAAATTCAGTACTTCACCATCGAACAAAAAGAAAGCTGAGGCAAAATTATAGACTCTAAGAGTTTTCATAGGTTATTTGGAATAATTCAAATTCCTTGTGAGCCTAGATAAGTTGGTTGAAAGTTGGAAGTGGTCATTATTTTTCGCATCATTTGATTCATATGGAAGTCGTCTCGTCGTGAGCGTGTTAATGAGTCTCGTTATCGTTTCATGACGAATGAAGTGTTAAGCGAATGACTAAATAAGGAAGCTGGTCCTTCTCATTTATTTCATCGAACCACCAGCTCTTATAGTATGTTATACGCGAATAAAGACAAAATTCGACAAGTCCTGCACATATAGTGTGAAGGTGAAGTGAAGGAGGGACGTGTGTAGCCCAGTGTTAAAAAGGTGTCTTGCAACACGAATTGACAGCTGGTTCACTCCCGCACTCGAGCTCACCAAGCCTTCCATCCCTTCTAGGTGGAATAATTGGTAAAAGACTTATCATTGAGGATAAAAGCACTCACCTGAGACATCGGCAGGCCACCGCAAGTCCTTGAATAGGCCGCCTGTGCATTCAACAATCGCTACTATGCAAAATGGAATAGAGTGCACAACACATCTCTCAGGGATTAATCAACGCCGAATGCTTAGTCCCTCATGCTTTTAAAGGTGATGTTTTGACCAAGTAGAATGTGTGGCTATATCACGACTACTATAAGACTGCTGTTACGTAACACAACGTGGCGAATGAATGAAAGGACGATATAAGGAATATATTTATTTGATGCTTGCTACGTGAACGGCCGTCCTCACTAGTTGTGCAGGCCTCAGCATAATCACTACTTTTCGGAGATTTTCTGGTTAAGTCATTGTGGTTCCCTGGAATCCCGAGGAAGCCTGGCCAAAGTCTGCTCCAGGTCGCCACTACGACAGGGCAGTCGCAGCCCTTGTGGATCAGAGGTAAATTTGCCACTATGCGACTCTGATAACAGGACGGTGATGGATCCTGGTATTGCCTTACTCTTAACTAGGCTTCCTTATGGAAACGCCGGAGTCATTCTCAGCTTGGGGAGACCCTGCCAGAGGACAAGTCTCCTCGCTGTACGTCGCAGTCCGACACCCAGGAACACCTTCCAGCCACGATGAAGCGGTAAACCGTTAGGAGCTTTAAGGAACATTAATGCATAAAACTGGAACCAGGGATTCGGTGGAAGAAAATCGTATGGAAATAGTACCCATCCTTTATTTGAGTTATGGACGCTATTTTACAGGGATTTCCTGTGTGGTTTTAACTGGGAAATTAAAGTAGACATAGGAAATGGGTTTTCGCTCTGTAAACTGAAATGATATGCAAATAGAGAGAAAAGTTGAATAGTGGTGTACAATATGAAGTAAAGGTCCATCTTCATTTAGAATAAAGCAATTGCCTTTTTCGGAATCGTTAAGAAAAAAGTCATTCGTTTTCAGTATCAAATAAGAACAGAGTAAATAAGTGAGGATGGTTTGTTGGCTACCCCGACGTCATACATTTGAGTCAGAAGGCCGGATACGGAGCCGAGCAGGAAGAGTCTACCAACGACACAGAGACAGCTTAGATGTTGTTTATAACAAAAGTCTCAGTGTTTCAAAGTACTCCCACATTAGGATTCGCAATCAACAGCTTCTTCCTAGCCCTTAGTACCCTAGCAGTCTAATGTGAGGATCACCCGTCATGTCACAGGTATATCGTTACTCGGCGGTCAGTTGATCGATGTTTGTTGATGACAAATGCAAAGAAAGAAGTGTGGACATGAATCTGGTTATGGTGGATTATTCCGTATCACACCCTGCTAACCAATAGGGATACTGGTACAATGATAGTCACTCCCTTAACGCTTTACGCTTCACGCTTCACGCTTCGAATCCGAAAGAAATCACATCAACAGGTGCGATTGCAGACCTGTACACATCATCCAAGCTTTAGTGACTAATAAAAATTGATTTAGCACTGATAATTAACGGAGATTCTCCTACTTAAACAAAGGTGATGCGACTACACAAAGTCATCGAATGGATTCACAAAATGAAGCTTACTCTTGACAACACGAATAGACGTGTTTTCGTGGATGGCTGCAACTGTCACCAAGGACGCATATAGGAGATGTGCAAATGGCAGGACTTGACCTCACGTATGAACGAGAATCACGAAAGCGATCCATCGAAGATCAACAGCACTCGTATGCATGCAGTAAAAACGAGCGGACTCATTCGCCTGACTGGGAGAAAAGCTATTAATGCGGTATCGTTAGGAACTATGTGTACGAACTTTAACTTCTTATTTATTGCCTACTATTTTTTAACGGCAGTGTATATATTGCGAAATATAACTTTAATGATGCTGAGATATTTGCAAAACTCCGGAACGCAGGTGTCTACGGTGCGGAACGAACGCGCTATTGTCCTTTCCGGGGAGTAGCGCGCTCACCACCACACCATGGCAGTAAATAAGAAGTTAAAATTGTGATTATAACTGCAGTCTCAGCTTAACTGGGTTCGTTGCCGATTTGGGCTCCCCAGATCAATCCTGCTGACCGGTGATTGCTGATGGCAAAAGATCAATAGAACTAGCTGAGAGACAGGCGAAACGAAGGACCCGCATGGTGTGGTGGTGAACGCGTTACTCCCCGGAAAGGACAATAGCGCGTTCGTTCCCCACCGTAGACACCTGCGGTCCGGAGTTTTGCAAATATCTCAGCATCATTAGAGTTATATGTGTACGAACATTTGAGAGAAACAAAGTGGTATACTATGGCTATTCTGGATGAGTTGCCGAAGAAGCCTAGCCCATTATACAAAGCACAGAACTCTTCCCAGTTCTTTATGACTACAAGGGTTCGCCGACTCTAACTGTTCTCATCATTATGGCATCCGGTCGACATCAATCCAGTCAAACACTTTTGTACTAGACATATTCGTTCCACACATTCGCAATATACCTAATTATACAAAAGGGAACAACGCCTAATTTTAGGCTTCTAGGGAGCTGTTGGCTTTCTTTTGAAAGTATGAGATGTTTTTCGATAAATGGAGGACTTGGAGGGGTTGTGAACATGGCAGGAGAAGAAATGGAGACTTTGCTCTATCTCTCTATAGGTAGGAATGGTATGTGTACTATTATCTAACTATACTTCCGTGGTCCATCATGCACACACTCAACAGTCAATATTTAGAAGGTACTGCGGCTTATGTTGACTTCGTTTCCACATTTTTTCATGGCTGCCCATTCGACAAAAATAACTATGATTCATTACAACGATTAGGATTGAAACAAACGTGAATTGCGAGTCAAATTACGCGCCAATAAACTTGTTTTTCCTAAGTGCAAAGTAGGGCTTCTCCTCATTAACATTCGTCACAATATCTGATCTGCTTTCTTGTGCGCCGAAATAAATAATCAGGAAAAAGATAACCTTTATAGAGGCCATATTGGCCACGATGTCTCATTATAAATGACACCTATAGAGGTCACGTAGCAACGACTATGTTATATTGACATTCTTGCCTTATTGAAGAAAAATTCCGCACGAAAGCCTTTCTCTTAACAAGACATCTTCCGATGTAAGGCACAGCTTACATAAAAACTTGATTTGTGGTTCACACAAACGAGCGACAGAGCTTCAATCAAAGACTGTGCATCTCGACGTGCGACTTCGTTTCACCCTGCACAATAAATTCTCCTCATGATGCTCTTTGAAATAAGGCACGACTCCTTCCACTGAGATGAGCAACCCTGATAAGGCATTGTCCTAGGATCTAAAAAATATCCTGAATATGAAGAAGAATGAGAAAAAAAATTCCAAAAAACCGACTTTCCTTTAACCTTGTTATGACTAGTCAACATGTGTTCAAATTGTTGAACTTACACGAGGTTGTTATTAAACTTTTATTCGGCTAACGTTTCGACGCCTTCGTCTTCATCAGAACCGATGATCTGAGTCATCATAAAAATTTAAACACATATTGATTAATAATACCTAGGTTAAAGGAGTCGGATACTTCCGAAAAGTCGGTTCTGGAAATATTGTCACGCTTTGTGCCAGCTGATAACGATACCGACTTCTGCAGGATGGATCGTCCGGAAAAACGTTGTTATTTATCCCCGGACAATCACTATTATCAACAACCAGCACCCTGTATAAAAGAGCATCGCCGGTTAAATATGCCTCATTCGAGAGATGCTTCACTGAAGAAGATCCGACTCGATAAGGGGACGCGGACACCACGTAGAGAAGACGAACAACTGTAGACCATCGACTCGGATCACCGGCTCTGATGTAGACGAAGACGTCGAAACGTTAGCCGAATACAAGTTGTAAAGCAAATAAGAAGAAAGTCTTCGCGAAATTGAACTGAACAAGCATTATGGGAGAGAGCAGTTTTATAACAGTGACCAGTACTATGCCTTGCATTTTTCAAGGTACTGCACTGCTCGTCTCACATAAGATTCATGTCATCAAGAAGTGGAATGCCCGCTTTTCATCCACAGATTTGGCAGCAGTACTATCGTTTAAAACACAATAACGAGACGAATCATCTCGTTCTGGATGTTATGGAGAATGTATTTTATATATCAAAAAACGAAAACCCAACACAACGCGAGTGTTTAATTCTTTGCAACCGAGTATTTTCTAAAATCCTCCAAGTCACAATAGTGAAGAAATAGCTCTAACCGAGCCTAAACAGATGTGCAGCTTATAAGTCACAGATAGCAACCAAAACAGAGTGAATAAAAGACAAAGGGTAAAGCTCTCGGCGTTGATCAGTCCCTGAGGGATGCGCCATGCATTCGACTTCACTAAGCACCATTTTGAGGTGAGTGAATGCGTATCTGCGTAATTTACAATGACTCACGGTGGCCTACCGATGTATCGAGCCAGTGCTGCTATCCTCGCTGACAAGTCTGATACCAATCTGCCGATCCCAGAGGGTTGGAGGGCTTGGTGGGCTAAGGGCGCGGGAATCGATTCCACGTGTGTGTTGCAAGGTGCCTTCGACCACTGCGCCACACGCGCCCTTAAGCAGAGCGAGTAGTGTTAACAATCGCCTTTATGCACAGCAAAACCTTCGTGCTGCCTTCATTTGGTGGACATCGTACATTCTCAGAGATAATGATACAAATGATACAAACTAATATATAAAACAACCGAATTCTATTGAAGCCCCTCCTTTGTCACGAGATGTTTTTTGATGGGCACTAGTCGTCGTGGTGTTCTTCCGGAATGGTAGTGGCGCATGGGACTTCGGAAGGAAGTAATAAGAGATTGTGGATCCGCACTGCATGAGACAGTAGCATGACAGATAAACGTACCTATGAGAAGGATCAGGATACAGATCACAGGCTATTTTCTCTATTGGCATTCTGTACGTACTCACTGACAATGAATTGTGATTATTAGGGTCATAGAACAGGCACTGTTTAAGAGGTGTCGTCGATTCTTGGTAGTATATGAGCCAATTTTGTTCCTCAGTGCTTGTTTTAAATGGCTGAACAACGAATGTTTGGTGATGTTGGTATTCTTTTCAATTCATGCGCACTTTTAGTGAAAAAGTCAACATAGCTTATCATATTAAACGTTGATATTGTGTTAACGAAACCTCTCCATGAACTACATTTTCTCCTCATGCTTCACTACTTTCAGCCCTTCCGGTAAAAGACCAAGTCAGTTGTCACGGACTTATTCCATCTCGATAGAGAAATCATCTGGTCAATCTAGTTGATTCTGCTGCGTCAGCACTTGTCAAGTGAGTTCGGTGAAGTGCCTGTACCAAGGCTGCTCCACAGACCATAAATGGAATTTCTCGAGACTATAAAAAAACAGCTAATAAATAAAGAAAAATCTTGAAGAAGATCCCTCTTGAGACGACTATGAAGACGCCAAATCGAGAAGACGAACAGCTGTGGACCATCGACTCGGATCACCTGTTCTAAGCAAGACGAAGACGTCGAAACTTTTGCCGAATAA
Organism: Angiostrongylus vasorum; assembly: GCA_018806985.1. Lineage (NCBI taxonomy): Eukaryota > Metazoa > Nematoda > Chromadorea > Rhabditida > Metastrongylidae > Angiostrongylus > Angiostrongylus vasorum. The sequence continues at coordinate 785,657 of JADANN010000445.1, forward strand.
ACATCTTTATCAACCTCGTGTAAGCCCAAAATTCCAAAAAACATGTTAAAAAGAGGAATCTATCCATTATTATTGGAAAGATTAGCCGGAAACACCTCACTGTACCACATCTTCTAAGAAGAACGTTAGATTCTTCAGGTTACAAAAAAAAGGAAGGTTGGAGGTTACTGGAAGAAAAGAATAGTAAAATGAGCAAAAAACAAGATGGTCAGCCCGCACCTTGTAGGTAAAAACTTGTCATTCTCCTGAGTTTATGTATTATCGATAACAGAAGTAAATCTGTAAAAAGAATAACGTTACCCGTCGAGAAAAAGTCCAGTCATCTGACAGCTATCGTTTCAGAATTCTTGACTTCTTCTCAGGTGATTCGACCGCAAACATCACTTGCACGCGTGGAATTCAACACACGCCAGGAAATTACTAAGAGTTTAATGACATTTCTGAGTCACCGAAGTTCGAGTGCAAACGAAACACCGTTGTTTTCTGTGAACCCGAATAAAGTCCGTCTCGTCGTTTCTCTCGACTAACGTAAAGTCGTAAAAAGTTGTTTGATTCTCTTGATTTATGGGCAATTTCTCCTGTGACCGTGGATAAGCAGTTGCTATTCAGCTGATCATTCCTCCCAGGACTACTCCGACATAAATTCCCCACTTTTTCCGCAGCTTGCATAAATTCCTCTCCGTCTTCTACTGCTGAGATCTTTTCTAGGAAATACAGCATACAAGATAAAGAAAAATCTAAAAGAACAGCTTCTAACGAGAACGAGAAGATGTACGAAATTTTATGCAATGTACATTTAGAAAAAATTTTTCTTTAAGCGATGCTGCTTTCAAATTAGAGGTAAAATAAGTTCTCGCATCGGGTCAGACCATTCTAGAGGTTACTTCGAACCCAAAAGAAAACGCTGTCAAGGCGTTTAGTTTCGCTCACTTTATTTTCGTTCCGTTACCTTTCAAATCCTCCTAACGGTTTACCGCCTCATCGTGGCTGGGAGGTGTTCCTGGGTGTCGGACTGCGATGTACAGCAGGGGGGATTCATCCCTCCCGGCAGGGCCTCCCAAGCTGAGAAGGAGTCGGGCGTTTCCATCAGGGAAGCCTAGCTAAGAGTAAACCAATACTAGGATCCACCACCATCTTGGTGTCAAAGTCGCATGGTGGTAAATCTTCCTCTGATCCACAACGGCTGCGACTGCCTGTCGTGGTGACGACCTGGGGCAGACTTTGGCCAAGCTTCCTCGGGATTCCAGGGAACCACAATGGCTTAGCCAGCAAATCTCTGAAAAATGGTGACTATGCTGGGGCCCGCACAACTAGTGAGGACGGGCCGTTCAAGTATCAAGTAAGTAAGTACCTTTCAAATAGCTTCTTCTTGCACTTATCAGAACGTGATTAATCAACTTTTCGAACTATACAGTTTCTATCTTCAGCAACATAATCATTAAATCCGCCTTCACATTCAGAATCTGCAGAGATTTGTACAGAACAGTTCCGGAAGACATACAAAAATAGAGCAGAGATATAATTTGATGGCATCATGGCAGCAAATACTTGTGTTATCACAAGCAGTAAGAAATGAAGAACGGGAATTCTCCGCATTTTCCCATGATTATGAATATCGTCAAGTCGTGGAATGTCATTCGCCATGCAAAGGAAAGCTTCGCGGTGAGGAGTCGTGCTGTGAGTGAATGAGGATGGATGGCCCTGTGCCTCTAGCCGGGAGGTTACGCACGCTCGTGCGCCTATCGGATGTACCAGTTGAGAGAAGATAAGGAGAAAGGCATGAGAAGAGAAAGAAGACGAAGGGGGAAACGGAGAACCAGTGTCTGGTTCGACACAGAATAGGCATTATGAAATAGTCCTGAGAAGTTGAGCTACTATAAAAGTTTCTTACAACCAAAACAAAAGAAAAAAGCGCAACAGTTGACCTGATGTTACATGAAAGAGAAATGACGAGAAAGGAAAGGACGGCAAAACAAAAAATGTAGACAAAAAATGACAACGATAATAGAAACATTGATTGCACAGGAAATTTGACGCACATGGAACGAAAGAGAAAAACAAACACATCAAAGCACCCATAAACACATAACGGCACAAGAAATCAAAATAATGATAGCGGCCGGCAACGCGATCCGTTCACTACTACGGAACGACGTGTCCTTCTACGCAAAAACCTAGCGAGCTTTGTTGATGTGGAAATAAACGAAGGTTTATCCATCAACAAATGAAGTAGAGTGGCCATGAAAATTGCATTAGCACCGAAGCAAACACGGAGGGCACCAACCACTCTCAACGAAAGAATCGAAAAAAGAAACAATGTTCTCGGATATCCAGATGTTTGTCTTCTCTCAACGAATGCATGGCTTTCGAATTTATTGGCGAGTTCAATTGTTTCAATATTTTACCCCTTCTTACCAAATTTTCCTCTAGAGCTTCAGATTTTCTTGGAGTTAACTTGTTTTAGAAATTAAGTGTTTCAGTTTTAAAAACTTCTATAACCAGTAGATCGAACAACATGTGGACGGCGGCTAAAAGCTAGAGAAGCCCGAGAATCTTCTGGTTGTGCAGTTCTGCCCACTTCTGCTGAACGAAACGAAAAAGACGTGCATGTGGTCAGTCATGAATTATGGATCATGGGTCAACGATGATTTGCAATCGGAAACGAAGAGCGATTCGCTGAACGACGGTAGCTCCGTGGTCAGATTGCCCGCCTTCGACGGCCGAACCCTCACCTCTTTGCGCGTGTTAACCAGTCCGTTTTTAGCGAGAGAGCTAGTAGATTCCGCATTTTCTTCAATGTATCGTAGTTGAAGTGACTAGTAAAGCTCGAAGATTGACGGGAAAGATACGATACGGAGGTGAAAGACCTACGTCATTCTATTAGTGGCTTGGTCTCCGATAGTTCGAAAAAAAGACCGAATCTTGCTGAAAACTGAGTTGAAAGTGAATGACAATCCTCTTGAAGAACGGAGGTTGCAACATAAGTCAACAGTTTTCTAGCGTTAAACTGCTTTGCAAAAAGGATGTCATTGAGAAAGAGTTATGATTTCATATCGTCTATGTGATCTCGTATTGAAAGAATTTGCATTATAAAGGACAAAGGTGTTGATTAATCCCCTGAGGACATTCGACTTCATTAAACATCGTTTGAAGGTGAATGAATGCATATCTGACCATTACAATGACTCGCGATGGCCTACTGATGTATCGAGCCAGTGCTGCTATCCTCCCAGACAAGTCTGGTACCAATTTGCCGACCCGGGGGGATGGAAGGCTTGGTGAACTATGGGCGCGGGGATCGATCTCATGTGTTTGTCGCAGAGGGCCTCCGATCACTACGCCACACGTCCCCGCATTTGAATTATACCGTTTCTTATCTCTAAATACTCAGCGGATTAAAGAAACATAGTTTTCTCCAAATAGTTACCTTTAGTTTCACCAACGAGTTACTGCACTCTTAACCACACGTCACGATTCGTATCTGAGTTCCCAACGTCACTCACTCGTTCATCCAACAAATATCCATTGAAGAAGAACCATTACGTGCTCGAACAACAAGAAACACGAGGGTAAAATGTGTTACTTCATGAACATCCCCCTTCTGGACTCTCATAAGAGGGGTCGCGATGGACATCGAGAGTCGTAAGTAGACGGGAGATTGCGCAAATGCCAAGTAATCAGGAAGAATGAGATCAAATACAAAAGAAAGTACTAGGTCCATCAGATGAAGGACGACCTTCTATTTGCTCTTATCTTCTTGAATATCTGCAAATGAAGAAAAAATGAAACGAACGAACAATCTAAGCTGCGATGAATTCTAACTCTCTAGGGATGGTTTCCATTCGCAGCTTTCCAAGAGATTTATGACCATCAGCAATATTTTCTACAAGCGACATAAGTGAATAGAACGCATTATCACTAATAGTAAACAATCATGTACTCAGGGGATTAATTTCCGTTAGTTGGAAGTCAGGGCTTAGCTGGCTTTCGCTAATGGCCGGAGCAATTGTGATTCGTTTTGCAAACCCGCAAAAATGTGAAAACAAAGAGAGGATAAACACAATATCAGCGATACCGTGAGAAATGAAACGGAAAACTGCAATGCCAGAGGCAAAAAAGAATATTGTTTCGTGAAATGGATGTTCACGGTAGCCATACGACGGCAACACATCAGCTGTTGGAACCGAAGCGCCAACTGGTCCGACGGCATTGTTGTGGTATTCGATAGAAAAAACCATGACTACGTTCATTCAAAGCGAGGATTTTGAAGGAAACGTGTTGAAGGTCAGTCGATTGGACAAATCCGAACACAGATAAAAAGAGTTCCTTCGAGGATCTCAAGTGATCCCAGGTGCCAAGGAAAAGAAATGCAACGGTGCTGGGTAAACAACACCTATAGCAAAGATAAGAACTTGCGATTTTTACGCTAAAATCACATCCGTTTCTGTTTGTATAATCATCTCCCTATATGCTGTGATCGTTTTCCTAATTGAGGAGGTGGTACCTTTAAGTATAAACGCCCTCTCTCGCGATTAAATAAACGTTTGTCCTCATCCTTATTATTTTATTTATTTGTTGTTATTTTACTTCAGTCTATCTTTCGAAACAGATTCCGCAAGATATCGCTTAGCCCACGACTAATTTGCTTCGCCTCATTGATGAGAGGCAAATGAAGCAATATCACAAATGCTGCTGAATCAGCACACAGAATGTTCCAATCCCTTCTAACGAGACGATCCAGAGAGTTCTTCTCCATCCATGCATTTCACATTTGAAATCCATTATGTGGAAAAATGTGCTTCGGAAAGAAAAAAATATGTGGACTGCTGTTTGTGTGGCAAACCTGATGCAATTACTTCATTTAGACTACCTAAGAACATCTAGTCTGCCTAACTGTGCTTACCAAGCTGTTTGAACATGTAGCAGTAACTAATTAGGTCTTCGAAGACGACTGAAACACCCACATCTGCAGAATGCATTACCGCAAACGAGCAGATCATATTGGATGGTGGCAATAGATCGACATCTGCTCTGTGCAAAAAGGGCACTGTCCAGAGAGGTTCCACATTCGAAGAGCAAACTCAGATGACTCCAGCAAAAGGAAAGATCAAAAGCTACTGCAGAACATCTCGGAGAGAATAAGGACTTTTAGTCAAGAATAAAAGTCCTCTCTCTACGTGTGAAACAACAATGAAAACCATTCGCTTGGAAGTTCGACATCGAAGTGAAGAACCAAAACAGATTTGGGGACGGAAATAGCAAATTAAGTTTGTGTTCGGTTTAATAGAGTTTGGTCAATCGCATTGTCTTCGCCCAGGGGCAAGAATATAGTGACCTTATACAAAACCAATTAGAGCCCTAGCTTTCGGCAATAGCTGTCGTTTCCTGAATACTTTCAATACTGAGAATTGGTCATTTAGCATTTCATAGGATTTAAAGAGGTGTTTTGTTCGAACCTGGGTTTTCTCTTTCTCATGATGCCGTTGTCCTAAAAAGGCTCTCCAGAGTAAGAACTTCGAACAAGATACTCCATCAAATTCGCTCACATAGAAATGGGTTCACAACGGAATGCACCTAATAAATCACAAAACCCCTTGATTCTTAAAAAAGCATGTTTTTGTCAAACGGAAGGATTCGTAAACTGTTTCGCTCCGAGCATGGCATTAGTCACAATAATCCTTCGCGAAATCGAAAGAAACTGACGAAGAACAAGGCGAATTCGTTTCACAGATAGACCATCGGCGGAGACCGTTGCCAAAACCCTTTCTCAGTAGCTTCGAATTAGATGAGGTTTCTACAAACTTTTCACCTCAAGCTATCGTCTTGTTTCACTTAGAACACAAAACTAGGAAGCCAAAACTTCGGATTTTTTTGATGTCTTATGAAAAAATATGACGAAGTAAAGCAAGTTACAAGTGAAACAAAACATAAGAAAATGCACATCATGTCAATACCTTACGACCGAATTTCTCAATGAAAGGGTTCTACGCTGGAGAAGTTGGCTTTCAAGTGGATGAAAATTTAGTCAAGTTCAAATACGATACTGCTGGAGACCGATAGCATGGCTTCGGCAGAAGATTTCAAGTGTTCTGCGAGAAAATCGGGTTCAGAGACTGTAGATGCGGTTGGTGGTTCGTGGACACCGATATGATCAACAATAGTGGACGAACTAGTTGTTTTGATTCCATCCATAAGAAGTACATCTGAGGCACAATCGATGGTCTTCCTTGGTCCTTCCGAAAACGTTATTCGTCGGAATGGCCAGGGAGCCGTTCTGATCAACGAATTCTCCACAAACGCACGAACACGTTTTCGACAACACAACGGGTGGATTACTTCACGCTGCGCCCACGTGCTTCGTAATCGCCATCGTCGCCAGGCGGCAGACGGTAGCGACTCTGCGATCGACCGACTTCGATGGTTGCATAAGGATACACTGTGACCAAAATGGGTCTTCTAGAAGAGAAGTGGCCATGAATTATAACGCCGTGGCCATGCCAATAAATTGAAAACAATGTAAACAAACAGTTACTCATTATTAATACTTCGCTTCATAGAAACCAAACGAACCAGATTCTATATTTAGCAGGAATTTTCACCATCGTCGATATTCTCACAGGTCTGAGTGAACCAAGGATTTGAGAAGAATTCGGCCATCCATACGTGTGAATGATGATTCTCTTTAGAACAAGGGCCCGACAGTAGTAAATGTAATCATGCGCTGAAAGAAATTATTAGCCGCAATTGAGGGTGGTGAGGGCACCAGGCAGTGTGACGAGAAATTCATCAGTGGTTCGGCAAAAGTCGACTCTGCTCCACGATTTCTGCTTTTCGTTAAAGCTCATTGAGAGCGGTTCGGGTACGATTCCACTAGGCAATTATTTGTTGACAGGAATTATGACGATGGTGTTTCATCTGTCTTATTCATTCATATTAATCTTCAGTTGTTAATTAACCATAGTAGGTTAAAGGAAAGGACTCCCAGTCTCTGCTGCGTCAAATTCAATTGGGCTTGCCCTAGGCATATAATCACACTCACCCTTACATGCGCTGAGCGTTTGCTTGTATGCAGTATTCGTACAAAGTACCTGCGTCATCTTTGATGGTGATAATCGAGGAGGAACTCAGTAAGACCCAAGTAAGATCCACATATTCCCGTCACCTAACAAAATGGCACAAGCAACATGAGAACATCGCTCTTTTGCTTCAGCTTTCTTTTTCCTGTTTTCGTGAGAAAATAAACATAAGAGGCTCGCCATCGTGATGAGAACGTCGAACACTTCCTGAGCTTAGGATACCATGCGCAAGGATAAACTCTCGTTGGACGTTGTAGTTCGACACAGACGAATAGCTGAGCCATGATTAGGCGGTAAACCATCGAAGAGACACGAAAAAAAGCAGCGAAAGTAAAGGACAGCAGGCGAAAACGTGATGCTCTTCGTGTCCGTCTAACGAGCAGAGCCTTGATCGGATCTGGCAGGGGAATAACAGAGGTAAATGAGTTTCGCTCGAATTCGTGGTTGACTAACGTGACCACAGGTTACAGATGACAAGTGCTGTACTGAACGGAGAACTGAATAAAAATTAGACGATAACTGAAAAAAGAGTATGAGTAGAACATCCGCCTCAAAATGCACAAGAGTTTTCTAAAGGTTTGTTAACATGCTAGCGCCTCGACAGTCACGATTGCTAGCAAAACACAAAAATTATGGCGTGAACAAGAAAGTACGGACAACGCACCTTTATCTTTTTTTTGCATGAGGTATTCCGTGCTCTGAGACCAATGCACATTACCGCGTCCGTATTACTGAGGGAAGTTTGCGCACCTACTGCGCTTCGACTGCTTAAAATTTCGTGGTTATTGTCGATGAGTGAAGGAACGTGAAGGAGTGCAACAACATAGTTTGGCAGAAATAAGAGCCGAATATTCGCTACAATGAGTTATTTGGATCACATTTGGTGAGGAGTGCCATGAGCCCTGGTCACACCGCCTGAGTTATAATGGTAAAGCGTCTGCAAGCTTGAAACTTGCCTTTTATTTTACTGCTTTCTGTACAATGCGAATTCGAACGATAAAATGTTATTTATCGCTGAGTTAGGAATTGAGCGTATTAATTAGGAGCCTTGTCATGTGGAGTTCTGAGTACTCCTACTCCCTGTAACGGCGAACACGTCTGTGTCTGAGTGGCACTCCATAGGCCTTCTTTAGCAGATCATTACTAAGGTTGTCGGTATCGGCTCGTACAGACAACTGCTCCGAGAGTTTAAGAGTCCTTCAACAGTTGGCTGATAGGAACCTTACACCACTTTTTCTTCCTCTGAGTGTTCTAGTGCATGCAACTTGAGCTGGTCAAATACACGGCAACGACTTTTATTTACAGTGATAGCGACAATGTCGGAAGAGGTGACGTATAAACGGAAAGCTCAGCAGTTTCCTGCGGTCTCTGTCGACGTCAGTTTTCTTCAAAACGGGCTGTGCCAGAGGACAATGACCAAACGATGGTAATTTCCAAATGTAGACAAAAGGCAACGAAAGAATATTGAGCACTGCTAAGCCATCTGCTCGAACCGTAAATGATATCATCATTGCTATAGGAACTGTTAGGTCGTTTAGAAATTGATTTCGGCAGTAGCTGCTCAAATTTTGTCTTCGTTCTGGAGTAAGCTTTTGCTCCTCGCATTCACATCAGATTGAAACTAGCTCAACTTCCAACGCTTTGCATTCCTATCATGTATAATTCGAAGCATACGACTTCACTTTTTATTTCTTCGTCGATGGTTCCGTTCTCATCCAATACGTGCTCAAGTGGTGCAAGTGGGATGCAAAATGAAGAAGCAAAATCGACCAATTTTCGCACGGATTCAAACTTGGACTTAAAGTTGTGGAATCAGCTGGCAATATCAAAGCCGTATGTGGCCAAGGAAACCTTAGGTGTACCGTTAGTTAGCGAAGAATAGTGATGAAGATGCGAGCCTTGGAGATGGGAAAGATCCCGGAAGACCCACTGCCATCAGGGATGGCCACTTCAAAACGTTTGTTGGAACGGATCAATGCCGGAAAATGGATATGTAAAACAACAGTGTTGGAGCACATCATCCGAATAAAAATGCCGGAAAATGTCGCATCAAATAGATTGCCACAATAATTGGACCTTTAACGAAGAGATGGTCGTCATGAAATATTTTCCGAGCTTCGTTTGCAGAAATGAAACAACATGCTTCTTTACTACAGTGTAACGTCTCGGTACATTTCCATGCTCTACGTTAGCAGTTACCACTGGCCAAAGGGACGGAACACTCCTCGAAGCCAGGTTTGTCTTGGAGTGTCATTATGACTTTTTCGTGCTCATCCACTATAACCTTCTTAGTCTTCGTGAAAGCACTAAAACAGAGAAATTTCACACTTTTGAAACGTTTTAAGTTGATCCAACGTTCGTAGGTCCGAAAATGGGCTTGAAAACTCCCAACAGCCTACTACCTATGTTTTCAGCTTCAGGAGCGCCACTTGTTAAGCAAGCTGGCTATTATTGCGATGCTACAGAATCGAATCTCCTTGCTTCACTAATGAAAACTGTTTTTCCAACGGCTTCAGCTAAGACTTCTCCTTCTATTGCTTCAATTTCGAAACAGTACTTTTCTGCTATGACAGTCCTACCCTCATTTAATAGATTTGCGATAAATCATATTAACTTCAGTACCAGTCCTTTCGTTAGTATTCCTATTTCCACACAAGGTTTTGTCACACAACCTTTTACATTGAGTCAATAGCTTCTCTTCCATAGATGCTGCATCGAGCGTGCTCAAATAGAAACAGTTCTCTAGACATTTGAGTTAACAAAAATAACTACGTGACGACATTGTTCGTCTTCATGAGTCGCACGGGGGGTTCAGAAACTGTGAGCAGTAAGAGGATGAAGTGATGTTTTTGCTATACAAGTACAGAAACGTATTCCACGATAATTTCTACCGTATAGTAGACATGGATAAGATAAGCAGAGAAGAGTATGAAAATGAACAGAGCACTAAAACGCCTGTTTTATAGAGCGAATTTTGGACCGATGCATTGGACTCAGAAGGTGTCTTGTAGTCAAGGAAACTAGGCGTCATCAGAAGTCGTGCTCTTCGCGTATGAACTGCACCTAATTTAGCGTCATCTATTGTCGCACATTACCCGACAATGAAGTGAAGTGCAAGCTCAGCAAAGAAATCGCTATTTGCAAGGCTTTCGTCTACGTAGGTCTCTTCCCTCGGCTTCTTGTTGAAGAGTAGCAATAAGTGTTGGTTCGTTCAGGAAACTGTCTCTAAATATAGTCTCAATATTTCGAACAACGACTGCAGTCGACTTTCCCACTCAAACATGGAAGAGTAGGAACACTATTCCTGCAAAGTAGTAGTGGTTAAGAAAAGAGAAACTCGAGTCTTTGAAAATATGTATATTTCAGAGCCAAAAAGGGTAGAAAAGAAAGGTCTGTTTTAGAAGGTGCAGAGATTGTACGGGTAGAAAAATTCTTTGATATCTTTATATCTCAGAATCGGGGATTTCCTTTTCAAGAACCTCATCGTCAAGCAACTTTGTTTCTCTCAACCCTCGTATTTTTGGCGACTTTTTTGTCATCGAAAACCGCTAAGGTGAGGACCTTTGCTGATTTTACAGACTTCTATTACTTGAAATGTCCTAATTAGACAGATTAACTGACAACCTACTTCCAGTATCAATGCGTTTATACATTAGTCGAAAGAAAGAAAACTTGAAAAGCTAGGAATTTACATCGAGTACAGACTTTGTCTTCGAGTTTATCTTCTTCGAATTTGGACGAAAGCTCGCAATCTCGCCAAATCTTCACGTGAGTAGAAAGAGACATCTATTATCATGGCTCATTCAAGATTTTCTCTTAAGCATTGGAAGAAAGAAGTGTGTTTAATAGCTCGGAGTAGTTAGTGGCAAAGTGCTTGAACGATACCAGATATCCTCATTAGATTAAATCTGCACTTTCCGGCTTTTTTTTTGCTCATAACGTCAACTTGATGGAAGTTTGTTAGCTCACAGATTCGTCTAGGAGATCATTTATCGCTTAGTGTTAGAGGTGACCTGCAGTACACTCGTGGTTGTTGGTGCGATGACGCGCCACTGGCTAACCAGGCCTTCCACATACCTCCGAGGACGGCTAATTGATACCAGACTTGTGTGTGAAATAGTAGCACTAACTCAGTACATCGATACGCCATCGAAGGTCGTTGTAAAGGTCAAATACCACCACTAACGATGCCTAATGATACCGAATGCATGACGCTTTCTTCTGTGATTCTTAACGGATCAACGCTGAATGTTTTATGATTCACCCATTATGTCTCCGGAAATGTTTTTGGTTAACCTTAAAAATGAATTTATGAGAAGCGTATGAGCGTTAGAAAGGACATGCGCAGTTCTTTTACGTGCAGACACCAAAAACCACAAATAAATGACATTTCAAGATGCCATACCAACAACGAGCCAGCTAATCGAAAATGCGTGGAAAGTGCCAAGGACGTCCTTCCTGCTGGGGAGCTTCACTAAAATTTACGGTATACTCAGAGAAACTCCGTTCACCACTCGTTTCAAACTCGTTAATCTTCGAGAGACTAGAGTGGTCACCACATGCTATCCAATCTCACGTTACGCACGCTGTCTTCTCGTAGGCCTCCGCTGGACCAGCGAACAGAAGTGTTATCCTTGTCAACTGTTGACAATTTCTTTTTACATGACCCGTCATTACATCAACTAGGCGGATGCAAGCACTTCTTGCATTTGATTAGTTTCCTTACTTTCATCATCGACAAGAGTCCTCAAACATGTCGCGTGTTGTTTCAGCTGTTGATTGAGCGTTTCGTCTTTTTTACGAATGTCGTAGAGTACTGGTCGAGTCGATTCTCCTTGTAATCTTGTAGATAGCCAGGTTTTAGGCGTTCCCACGTGGGCTGTGAAGAGCGCTGTGGGAGAAGATCGAACCAGCGCCGCTGCTTCCTGATCGGCGGCGTCATTAACCACTGTGCTATCCCCGCCCAACTAGTGACACATTAAGGCAAGAAAGGCTATTTGTAAAAAAGCCTGACCAACGAGAAAGTTGTCTTCCTGGTAAGCGCTTCAAATCACATAAGAATTAGTCCTTAATGGCTTTACGATCACCGGCTCTCGTTAAGAGATATTGCGTGCTCGAGCAATTTCGGAATTTCAAGTTCTATCGCTCGCTTTGATGACGTCGGATGCTCATAGCTGGTCTGCTAGACTGTAACGATAACTGGTCGTTCATCCTGCTTACGCAAAGTCAAGTCTTCAACCCACGCACTAAAGCAGAATGAATCCATCGTAGAGGAATCAAAGCAGTGAGCCGAGGTTTTTGTCCTTCTTACCACATCTCAAAGTACTTGCAAGCTTTTCAAACCACTCCTTTCCTCTTGATCAATAGATCGTTTATATAGTTTAATTTCTCAAAACATTGTTTGCTCGCATGGTCGTCCTTCATACAATGTCCCGTCATTTTTCTGAGGAAGACTTAAGTAAAAAATCTTATAGATGACAGATAGCTATAATGCGAAGACCGAGAACTCATCAAACACTAAAGAGTTCTTTACATTTATAGCTGTGTGCTACGAAGAAGTCCTTTCACGTTAATGTTGACAGATTGCCTATCTGGCAGCCCTGTCTGTCATTTTAGAGGCTAAATATATGAGGCCACATTTTCATAGACGAAAGTGCAATCGCTCATTGAATGCAATGATCCATAGATGAGGACATCAAGGGATTCAAGGCAATAGAGCAGTGCCGTACTCAATGTCTCAACGATATGGAGAGAGACACCCACGGTTCTTGCTTCTAGTTTGTTTCGACAAACAAATCAAATGGATTTAAATAATCATAATTAAGGACTTAGCATGTGAACGCTCCGTGGACCCGAAACGAAAAACAACACCTTCGGAAATAGAGAACTGAAGCATCCATCGAGTTTGCTAAGCAGATACTGCAATGAATAGAAGTTAACATAGCTGTTTTGGAAGTGTCCGACGCTTTCGAAGCAAAGAACGAAGGTATTATATAACAATATTATATATATACAAAAACATATACATACATTACACTACGAAAGATGGCAAATAGCCCAGTGGTAAAGGTGTCGATTATTCCGAACACGATACCGGTTCGACCGTGGTCCGGGCTCACCGAGCTTCTTATCTTTTCGAGGTCGGGAGATTTGTATCAGCAGACAAGATCACTCTCCACAATCAAAGTGGGAGCACTGTGTCCCATCTCAGCACTCGAGAGAGATTCTGATCGATCAGCAATCATGGATATTCATGACGAAATGAAAATCCAACAGCTGCAGAACCCAAACAAAAAAAGTTGACAGACCTTCGTAGATGATGGATGTGAGGAAGCAAATCGAATGAAGAGGTGCTCATATCCATAGAGTCGATTTGAAAGACGGGTTGTCTAAAACAATTCGGCAAAAATTGCGCACAGATGCTGAGATGTGAGCAAAACTCGGAACTGCAGGAGCGGTTCGAACGCGCGATTACCCTTTCCGGGGGATCACGTCTTATCCACCGTTCCAAACGAGGTCCTCGCGCTGCCTTTCTCTCAGCCAGTTTTTTACTCTCACGGTGTTATCAGCGAAAAAAGTGGGCTATATAAATTATTATATATATATACATATTTGCCAGTAGTATAAGTTATACAACTTAGTTCATGGATAAATTGCCAAAAATAGTGCAGCACTGAGCTGAATTCTTTGTTTCGCCATATGGTTAAACCTATCACGGATGGATTTCTTTGAGCGGAGGCGATTCCGATCCGCTTCTTTCAAATTAATATGGAGGTATTAATTGCCTCTGTAATGTTGACTTTGTAAAGATAAACAGCTGTGCGTGGTTTTTTTTTACTTCCATAGAAAAACACAATACAATACAACAGTAGCTCACGTTTCGGCAGAGCTCTGAAGAAGGCGATACTGCCGAAACGTCAGCTACTGTTGTATTGTATTGTGTTTTTCTATGGAAGTAAATGTATGCTGTTCAACAACCTCGCGATTGCTGAACAAGAAAACGACGCATTCATATTCCAATGTCGAGGTTAATAGAAAGTCGATCCTGGGAGCTATAAATAGTGGTGTCTAGTTGCAAGAAGACCTGAGTATTTCCTATTTTGATTATGTGCCACTCTCTTTATGCAGAAATCGTCTACGAACTAAGCAGGTTATGCTACGGATGATCTCTGAACGGCAAAACCTGGTGGAGTCGTACCTCTGGGCAGGTGCAGAATGACTTTTGAATAAAACGGCCCATCTCACGAAGTGACAATAAATTATACAGTGAATTTTCGCACCGAAGCAGGTCACATAGAATAGCCATAAATTAACAACATTTCCCTATTAAACGGCAACGCCGAGTGAGGTTGTTCATTTGAGCCATGTTCCACTCAATGAATTCGATTCGATCCGATGACGAAGAACCATATCGCGAGGACGTCCAGCTATGGACCATCAACTCAGATCACTTTAGCTGTGAAGAAGGAGAAACTACAAAAAAATTTAGCCACAATCAAGTTTCCTAACAATCTCATCCAAGCTTTAAAGCACGACAGGATATAAATTAAAAGCTTCGCACGACTTTTTTGCAAAAAGAGAGATGTTTCATTCATTATCACAAAAGCTATGAGTTGGCGAAGCAGATAAAATGAAATAGGATCAAGTAAAGGAGCTGAAGATCCGCATCTGAAGCTATAAATGCAACCTTCAGCCAGTCGAAAGCTGATGAAGCAACAGAGATGACTCCGGTATGTTCACATACCATTACATGTCAAATACCAGATGTTTGACGCCAAGCTGAAAACAAAGTAGAAAACGAAGACCGGATCTACGAAGCCTCAAGCCGACATCAAGATCGAGTCGAAAATCACGAGCACTTGGAGAAAACTATCAAAAGTATTTGTGCTGAAGTAAATAAAAAGCCTACTTTTTTACCGAACTCGGAAACTTTCCTTGTGCTTTGTAAAGCGAAGATTTTCTAGTAACAATAAATATTAGTTCAATAATACAATAAATATTTCACGTAATACCCTGCCATTAAAATTAGTAGGCAGTAAATAGAAATTGACGACATTGTGATTTAAACTATAGGTTCAGCTGAACTGGGTTCATGCCGATTTGTGCTCCCCAGATCAATTCCGCTGATGGGTGATTGCTGATAGCGCCTATAGGGTCAATAACCCAGGTGAGAGCGAGGCGAAACGAAGGACTGGCATGGTATGGTGGTGAACGCGTTAGCCCCAGGAAAAAGCAATAGCGTGTTCAGTCGCCACCGCAGACATCAGCGGTCCGGAGTTTTGAAAACATCTCAGCAAGATTATGGTTAAATAAATATTAGGCTCATTGAATCATCTTTATGACTGCGGATAAAATCGAATGCATAGCGCATCCTTCAGAGAATGGTCAACGCCAAGAGCCTTATTCATTATCCTTTTTACAGCAATTGCTCTGTCGAAGTAAATTAGGATAAAACTGCGTCCTTGAGAGACTTCTAAAGACAATTGTCATGAAAGTTCGAGAATATAATTGCTCAGTTGGATACTTGGACGGCCTGTCCTCCCTGGTTGTGCGGGTTCCAGCATATTCTCCATTTTTCGGATTTTTTCAGTCTTAGCCACTGCGTGTTTCTTTGGAGTCCCGAGGTCAGCCTGGTCCAAGTCTGCCCCAGGTCGTCACTACCACATGCAGTCGCTTCCTTTGTGGATCAGAGAGAGATCTGCCACCACGCGACTAGTTTGATACCAGGACGGTGGTGGATATTGGTATTGGTTTATTCTTGGCTGAGCTTCCTGATAAAAACGCCGGGTTCCTTCTTAGGTTTGGGACACCCTACTAGAAGGATAAATACCCCCCCTATACATCGCAGTCCGACACCCAGGAACAGCTCCTCGCCACGATGAGCCGGTAGGGAAGTGCGAGAATATGATAGTGAGAAATAAGCGACATTTAGTCAAACTCAGATGACAGCACATAAAACACCAGAACAAAGAGAAAGAGAATTCTAAAAGACAAAAAACAGGAGTGGTATTTACTGCCACGAGTCGATAAACTTAGAGCAATGCTAGTTAACGGGCAAAAAAGCAAGAATCAGGGACCTTTCATCACAGTTGTCATGCGAGAGTTGGGAGCTCTAAAGCCACTGTTTCAAAGAACTTTTAAGCATTCCCAAGACCGACTTTTTACTAACCTTGGCATTGATTGATAACTTATTGTTCTTCTTCAATGATCTTTAAATAGAATCCGAAATACTTAGTGAATTCCTTATTGAGGTTTGTTTTTACCGCTCAGCATTTCAGAGGCATCGATCGGATTCGTGTGCATCTATAGATCTGGTTAATTTCTAACGCTACCGGTCAGATAGGGGTGCGGGTGCGTGTAGCGCAGCGACTGGAGGCCATACACACGTGGAGTCGATCCCCGCGCTCATTGCCCACCAAACCCTCCAGCCCTCCAGGGTCGGCAAATTGGTACCAGACTTGCCTGGGAGGATGCATCACTGGCTCCATACATCGGTAAGCCACCGCGAGTCATTGTAAAGGCCAGATATACATCCAATCACCTGCAACGATACTTAATGAAGTCGAATGCATGGCGCATCCCTCAGGGATTGATCAACGCCGAGTGCTTTTATCCTTTTACCGGTCCGAGAAATCCTGTGCTATAATGACAATTTTTTTCAACAAATCGAATAGCCAAATACTTAATTCAGTGGGAAACATTTCAAATAGGGTATCCATTGTATAATTATAAGCAGAAGAGTTCGAACCCTGGGTGATCCTTAGCCAGTACAATTTGCAACACTTGAGCTACACTAATAACAAAGCTTCTACTTTTTTCCAATTCAGAAAGGGAAATTCTATTCGAACGGCAATTTCTTAATATTTATTGCCTATTCTTTTGTCATGGCAGGGTATGATGTGAACTACAACCACAATGATGCTGAGCTACGAGCACAACTCGGAGCCTCAGTAGGGCTTCGAACCCACCAATACCTCTACCGGGGCTCTCGTGCTATCCACCACTCTAACCAAGGCCTTTGCTTTGCCTTTCTCTCAACCACTTTTTTATCCTAACAGTGCTGTCACCAATCACCCGTGAACGAGAGTGATCTGCGCAGTAAAAATCAGTATTGAACCTAGTTAAGCTGAAGCTGCAGTCGAAGTCACATCTTAGCCTCTATTTAAGTTGGCGTACGATTGCTGAGTGATCTCGATTTGAAGCTTACCTGAGGTTCCAAGTTTCGCTCATTTCTTGACATCTTTGTGGCTGTAGTTCTACCCGGATCTTTTGAAGCCGGATTTACTAACTTCCAAGCGGCGGGACATGTTGAATCTCTGATCAATCGTGAAACAAACATTGAACGCTTACTTCGGTCTGACGTGCGCTAACAGTCAAAGACTACTTCCTCATCTCCTATTCAAAAGATTACACTGAGGATATGAAAGAAGGCATTCATAGAGACGGTGTCAAAAAGGGGGAGACGGTGATAGCTCTTGGGTTTATAACGGTTGTGACAAGAATCACGCAACGGCTAATGTGAAACAGATGGCCTGCAATCAAAACGATACTTGGCGGAGGTCTTAAGGGAGCTGCACGTGACGAGAGTTGACGGGACAACATAAAATCGTCTCTGATTCGAGGAAACTGCCCAACGACGCTCAGCACATGGTAGGGCAAGGGACAATGAACCGCAAATACCATTATATTTCCACTGAATATCCTCTCTGAGACTGTATGATCCTTTATCAAAGAAAACATACGTTGCCTCAATAGAGTTACGTAGCAGATGTTTTGATGTCCTTCACGTCACACTTTTTATATTTCCACGAAAGGCTGCAAATAGTGTCAAAATGATACTCTTTTCAAAACTGAAGCGGTACCAAGATGGGTTAAGGAAATGTAGGGCGGTGAATGCGGAAATACTCCTTAAAGGAGAACTTGCACGTCGATGGATCTATGCTGACTACAGTGGCACCTGTAACATTTAATGTATATATCCTTGCTTAGAAATGTAGGTAGCTAAATTAAAGCGTGTTGTTCACGTACTATGTCATTTCAACCTTTCTCTCATCTTGTCATTTATAACAGTTAAGTTGATTTCGCGTGAAAACTGCTGGATTTTACCATATTTTTTATTCAAACAACCTATCTTAACATATCGTGCGGATTCCAGAGCTTACTGTATTAGTTTCATTGCCTTGCACCCGCCATCCACAAAGGTTTTCGAATTGCATGTGGGTTCGGTTGGTGTTTGAGGATGTCTTTATTAATGTCGTTGGATGGTGGTCGAATGGATTCTCCACGGTCCACAAGGATAGTTGTGTTAGAGCATCCCCAGGTCATTATAGAAGGCAAGACAGACTTTGCGGATTGAAATGATGTTGTTTCGGAGAAGTGTGGTAAACTCTTCCGATAGTACAGGCTGGTGGCTTGTCAGGCTCTGGACGAGGTGGATCTAATCGTCATACACGTATGGCGCGGTATTTCTAACCATAACATTGAAATAAGACTGGCTGTAAGTATATCTCCATTCATAAACAAACACGCACAGTGCTTGATCCTCCTTTAAAATGAGGAATCCGATCGACCGTCCTTCTCTGTGTGTCGCCTTTTACTTTCCGACATCGGTCCATCGACGCTTTGTATTAGACAAAGAGACCAGCCGGACCGCTAAATTCAAGCTTCAAGCCTAGAACGCCCCCACACATGGTGTTGCCGAAACATCCACCCATGTTAGTTCTCAATCCCTACAGCAATCGGGGACAACTTCCAAGTTCTAGCAGAGAACCAGGTTTCTCTCAGATTTTTGATCCAATGTATCACCCAGGCAATGAGTATGTTCCTTGAATATTTCATCTCTTTCTTGATCTCTCTGCATTTCTTCAGCGGTCGACCAACGCCAAACATTTTATCCTTTATCCTTTACGCATTCAAATATATTTCAACGTCCTCGATATGGATCGATGTCCTGCTAAACCCTTCCCATAATGCGTCGTTTTCTTGTTCAGCAATCGCGAGGTTGTTATCCAGCATACATTTACTTCCATAGAAAAAACAATACAATACAACAGCAGCCGACGTTTCGGCAGTATCGCCTTCTTCGAAGCCTGGAAGGGTATACTGATATACAATTTACTAGGCCAAACGCTTCAAAAAACACTTACAAAAAGACAAAAACTCTGTGGGACATACATGATCAGCAGCTTCTCGAAAAACTCACCGCTTTCTTCGTGACTTCCAATGAGGAGAATAGAACAGCTGATTATAGTCGCATATGGTTGATGACTGCACCATCCCACATCAGAAATTGATGCGAACATAGGGGGTCAGGTCGCGTGTGACCTCTGGGCATTCTTCCCTGTTATTCATTGTGGGGTTTTTGGCATTTATACAAAAAGCCTCAAGATGTTTTCGCGCTGGTCTTTTAGTCTTCTGTACAAGGATATTGACTTTAACTTCAAAATCGTCTCCGCTATGCTTTTGTATCGTATGCGTGCCTAGTGGGGTACTTTGTCGTAGTTTTCGTTTGCCAACAAGGTGTTCTTTTATGCGGATACATAAAAGTCTTCCCGTTTCGCCGATATATTCGCCTTCACAAGTACTACAAGAAATCAGGTATATCGTACCTGAACTCGTGCAGTCACCGTCTCTGCCGTAAGGGCAAATTACGCAATTTGTTGTTTCACATAGACGGTCATACAGGCGGTTACGAACTAACTAACGACGTAGGTAGCCTGTTGTATTTCAACCATCGCTACCGAGTCCTCTAGACCTGCCCTTCTTAACCATCGTTTAATAGCTACGCTTACTTCATCCCTAATAAAAGACAACATAAACGGGACTTTCTTTTGGCCAAGTGTTTCGCTTGGGCGCGTCGCTCTCGTTCTAAACTTATCTCGTGCAGTAACTATTTCGTAGCCATTAGAGATGGCTATTTGCCGAGCCAAGTCGCGCGATTCTTCCTTTAGTCCCCTGGTTGTGCACACAGAGGTGGCTGTTCAAAACATGTTTCTCATTAGCGCCCTGTTTGTGTATGAAGGGCGGGAAGAGAGAAAATGAACCAGGATGTTTTTGTTACTTGGTTTTCGGTACCACTTTGTCATGTAACCGCTACTTGTTAAGTTGATTTGAACGTTAAGAGATGGAAGCCAGGTCACTTTCGGTTTCTCCCGGGTGAATTTAATATACTCATACTGCTCATTCAATAATTCAAAGCATTTGTCCATCTCTCCTGAGAAGAGAAAATTACAAAACAATCATCTATATATCTGCAGTAGAGTAGCGGCCGGGTATCGATAACCGGAGCTTCTATTTTGGACATGAACGCAATGGCGAGAGTTGGTGCTAACCGCTGTCCCATTGCCAGCCCTCTAATTTGTGCGTAATAGTTCTCAGACCATCTGAAAATCGAGCAGCAGAAAACATGCGGAATTTTGCATCGATTTCAACGTTGGGGTCCTGCTGTCTGAAGAACGCTGTGGGGAAAGGAGATGGTGGCAATAGCGCCGTTTCTTCGTTTTCATTTCTATTTAATACTTCTTTTTGGCCTTATCGCGGAGTCGACCTTGAAGTTCATACAAGCTGCATGCGATCCTACGCACAGTTACTTTAGAAATGGGTTGTGATGGTGGAAAACTTGGACCCAATTCTAATAGTGGGCGCGCGTTCTCAGGTAAGGTCATACCTCCAAGTAGGTGATCCTAGATATTCTTGGCGCATTACCAACACTATTTTGTTTATTGCCATTGTTTCTTGAAGCTGAGAAATGTGAATTACTCGAAAGATTTTCGAATTTTCGTTGTAAGGTTATTTTGGCATTAGACGTAATAAAATCGCATATCGATATTGACCCACCAACTATGCTCGTCCAAAGGCGATCCTCCAAATACAAATCACAAAAATGTCCCTTTGTCGCACACTTCTTCGTTTTGGAAAACATGTCGTTCTGCTTGCTTCGCAGTGCAGCTCGATGTAGTTCCACTTCGATGCCTCGTACTTGTTAGCCGCCCTTTGGTTGACCGCATAACTCATGAAGTCGTTTTCGTTTTATGAACTTCGACACGACTCGATGTTGAAAACAGCGGCGGAGAAAGTTGATCCGCTTCGCAAATATGATGAATCCTTCTGTATTTAAAGTCTTCTAGTTAATTTGTCTGCAAAACATGCATGACTTCATCGCGTACCCCTAAAAGGCATTTCTCGACTTCAGAGGCGCCTCAGAGGGACGCCACTGCACTTCACCTCAAACGATGTGCAGCATGCAGTACTCTCAGTCCGCCTCAGAGTTGCCTCAGAGGCACGCCACCCTCACTTCACCTCGAATGATGTGCAGCATACAGCACTCTCACTCCGCCTCAGAGGCACCTCAGAGGCACGCCACTGCACTTCAGGTCGAATGATGTGCGAATACTGGTCTAGGGCGTCGGGCAAGGGGGTGGAATTAGCGCCTTTGCTTCCTGATCGACGGCATCACTAACCACTGTGTCATCATCTCCCTTCACACAAACGTTACTTACTTGCATAGTTGGATGGTCCGTCTTCATGAGTTGTGCGGACCTCAGCAGATTTGCCATTCGTTTCTTTTCCTAGCAATCCTCGCTCATGGAGGTGGTTTTACTCGTGCATGGTGGCGCATTTGAGTTCCATATCATGATCTGAAAATAACTGCAGCTGCGGGTGCAGCTGATTAACTTTGTTTACGAAAACGTCTGCCTAACGTGTAGGCGGCCGTCCTAGGGACGTTTGTATCCTCGTGGAGTTCAGTCAACAGTTCTTTTCGTCCATTTATCGTCTTTTTCTTCCCATCATGTGACCAGCCCATCTATGTTTCGCTATTGGTGTATATTCTCCTGGATGTCGAAGATAAGACAAATTCCAAAGATTAGAGCTTCGCATTCCGGCTGGATATTAAGAGTGCCGGTTATATTTCAGAAGACATCGCTCAAGCGCTCGTTCAGTAGTGTGGAGTGCTCTTGACTTGGTTGAAGTATCAATACAGGTCTCTGCAGCATAACAGAGTCTGAGAGGACCGTCGAATCGAAAAGGCGAGTGCGGATTTTTCGAGTCTTTCATTTTGGTCGGTGGCTTCTTTTCGAGGCCCAAATACATATAACCCAAGTTGCTCTCGTTCTACTGTCTAGTTAATCCTTCATGTTCTTTTCCATGTTCATTAATCTCCCCAAGGTATACGTACAGGGTGCTCTCTGCAATCAGAGGGCCATCCAGTCCAATTTTTTCGCCTTCATACCATGGGTTTTTCATGAACTGGATCCTCTTCCGATTTATGCGTAGCCCGATCTTTTTTCCCGCTTCGTTAAGCTCGTTGATCATCGTCACACAAACATTATAACGCCAAATTCACTAAAAATACTTACCAAACAAGTAGGAACTAGATGCAACGGATGAAAAAATATCTCAGTTCAGATTGTTTCAATCTTTGGCACGTAACGGGTTAATTATGAAGGGTACACGTTATAAAGTTGTATATGAAGAGGGTAAATTGTGAAGCTTGGGGAACTGTAATAGCTGCAATTCTATGTAATCTGTGTGTAAAAAGTGTACACTTGAAGTGGTTGTGGATTGTGATAGCCTCAGAGTGCGTTTTTATTTCTATTTTATTTTACACCACCCATCTTCACAGTTGTTGTGCGGATCCTAGCACTTCTGGCATTCGATTCGTCTCCATGCTTCCATCAACTGGTTGTTGTTTGATAATTGCCGTATTCTTTACAAATATCGCAGAATGTTGGTGATGTCGATTTTCTCCTTGGAGTCTTGAGATAGTCGGGATAGAGTGTCCCCATTTCGATTGCAGAAACTGAACTGTTCCCAAACAAGTCTGCTACCGATTTCTCGACCACGGAAGGGCTAGGCTCGGTGAGCCAAGTGCAGGATCGTACCAGCGCCGTTCTCATGAAGAATATCATCAATACCATAAGAAAGGTTAATTATAAAGATGGTACTGTCATGGAATTCAAACCAGATGAAGAAACTCGTGTGGAAAGGAGGTCTTTTTGTATATTCTTAAGCGTATCATACTCTTCCTCGTTCGACGCTTACCACAACATATGTATTGACTTGCTGTATAATTTGTCGAATGACTAAAAATTGCATAACAAGAATGGGATATGCGCGGCAATTTAAATAGCCGGAAATAAAGAATCACATGCGACTCATACCGGCCAATTTGCCATGAATCGCGTGCATATCTCATCAGTGTTTTACCGTTTTATAATGGCAAGAAGATGTCATTAAGCGTGGAATCTCAGTTTATAAATAAACCAAAGATATCCCTGCCGCCTGGAAGTTAACGAATGTCAAGATTACTCTATCTATACAAGAAGGGATTGCTTTAAGACTCGTAGTAACGAATAAACTTGTCCGACTTTACTACTTATAGTTCTCAACTGATCATCACTTCTATTGGACTGCTTTGCAAATTATAATGTATTAAAAGTAACTCCTGTGGTCTGAAGTCTGGTAGGACGCCTATACATAAAAAGTACCCATTTTCGCTCAAATAATTTTATTATTATTACTCTAACGAAGAAGGAGACTTCTGTTGGAGTAAAAGTCATAGTCCTCGCATGGGAATCTAAAACTTCAGCGCGTTAAAGTCTTGAAGCGTTCTGGATAAACTCTAAAAATCCAAAAGCAAGGAGGGGTGACTTGCTATTAGTGGGATCTAGCGCCATACCTCAGATCGGTCTTTGATCTGAACGACGCCCATTTCTGACTCATGTAAGGCTCGTTGCAAATAGCCTCCAATAATAACCGGAAGACTTAAGAAGAACAGCAAAACGGTGAGTGTTCAAGAGAAGCTGCTCGTTACTCGATTAACCATTTATGCGCTCAGTTTTCTCTCGTGAGATCATGACAGTGCTTGGTTGGGTGGAATGCGTGTCAATTGGACTTCTCCAGGCTCTGAAGAAGGCGAAACCGCTGAAATGTCAGCTACTGTGTATTAATAAATACTATAATAAGAACAAATAAAAAATAAAAAAAATAAGGCTTCTGGCGTTGATCAAGCCCGGAGGGATGCGCCATGCACTCAACTTCATCAAGTATCAGTTGGAGGTGACTGAATGCATATCTAGCCTTTACAATGACTCGCGGTGGCCTGCTGATGTATCGTGCCAGTGCCAGTATCCTCCCTGACAAGTCTGGTACCAATTTGCCGACTTCGGAGGGTTGGAGGGCTTGGTGGGCTAAGGGCGCGGGAATCGATTCCACGTGTGTGTTGCAAGGCGCCTCCGACCACTGCGCTACACGCGCCCCGTTTTATATATTATGCTTGTTATTGTTATTTATTGTTATTAGTGACGCGTGTGGCGCAGTAGTCGGAGGCGCCCTGCAACACACACGTGGAATCGATCCCCGGGCCCGTGGCCCCACAAGCCTTCCATCCCTCCGGGGTCGCCAAATTGGTACCATTCTTGTCTGGGAGGATAGCAGCACTGGCTCGATACATCGAAAGGCCACCGCGAGTCATTGTAAAGGCCAGATATGCATTCAATCACCTCTAACGATGCTTGACGAAGTCGAATCCATGGCGCACCATCAGGGATAGGTCGACGCTGAGAGATTTATTCATTCTTTTATAATCACAATGTCGTAGTTCCTCATCAAAGGAAACAGTGAACTATTATTAATCATATGGCAAATGAAACCAAAAAACGATGGGTATACATGGAATCGGCGAAGTCAGCCGTCGTGCTGATGTCGCAGCCGACGGAAACCAGACACGGAGAGCGTTCGCTGCGGCCGTATTCGATATTCGGCCACCGCTGATCCCCACCATGATGTGATTTGTCGATCGACTCCCCAAGGCTTCATCAAGCTCCTAAATTTGAAAAAGACCTGCCTGAATCGTATGTGTCTAATAGAGTACCACGTAGTATATAAATTTGGCTTCTACGTCTTAAGAGTTCATGCCATTATATAGACCACGTGAGAAGAATGACGGCTATAGTTCTCGCAGTAGAATTTCTTGTTGTGTTGGTCGTGCATTGTCTGCTCTTCTTATTATGAGGACGCTTTCACCGCACTTCATTTTCAGTTACTTGTAACATTCACTTCCGTATGTTAAACACTGAAGTTCAAAGTGGTAGACGAGGACCATTCGGATCGAGTTCTTCGTGTAAATCTCTCTTTCAGTTTGTCGTTTGCGAAGTGGCTGTCTATTGTTTGGTAGTTCTTAGCGTCAGCCCTCATAATCGAAATGCAAACTCCATGCGGATCTGATGGCTGTTGAGGTCCGTTTCGCCAGTACTGCATCGGTTCATCGTTAATGGATGAGGAGCTGGTTCCGAAAGAACTGTCTTCGCCTCGTACAAATGCTGAAGGCGTTCGAATGAAATGCATGGCTGATTATGAGGTACTTCCTTCGTTTACATTCTTTCTAAGACGGACTGTGTCCATGTGGTCCGTTTGTCGATGTTTCATTAGACTTTTACCGGATAGTTTTATGAGTTGTCACATTTGAACAGAAAACCCACCACAGTTATAGGTTAAACGTGAAATTGGTGAGGGATCGTTCAGCATTGTGTATTCGGCTGTTGAGAAAGCTGAACCTCATCGTCAGGTTGCCATTAAAATGTGCTTCAAAAAGCAAATCCTGAAAGAAAAACGGGTTTGTTGGATAGAGACTTTCAGTATTTATGTTGTTATCACCTTATACAAGTCATTTTACATTTCAGGTTGCTGCGATCCATCGTGAAAAACGAGTGCTTGCTACTTTGTCCTCAGCCGAGTTTCAACATCCTTTTATTGTGTCTCTATACGCCACATTTCAAGACATGGAGTACTTGTACTTTGTTCTCTCCTACGCGGAATGTAAGACAGTTCAACGCTTTGTACGAGTTGTAAGGCTTCGCCAGTTCCTCCACTTTTCATTTCTATGAAGGTGACACCGAGCAAACCTGTGTACCAACGCAACACTTTTTTCGCTTAAGCTCATGCTTTCGAGAGTTTGTGTCAAGTGTCAAATTGATTTAGGATTTAACTCTTTGGATCTGATGAGATTTGTCTGAGCTTTGTTCGTGCTTCTTTCTCAGCACGATTTTTTATTGGAGTTTTCTCAGATGGAGATCTTCTGCACATCATGTTGAAGAGACCGGAGAAGCGCTTCAGCCTTGACGATTCCCGTTTCTACGCCGCAGAAGTCCTATCAGCCCTTCGTACGTTCATTTCCATCAGCGACATTTGGAGATGTTCCGCATAGCAAAGTGTTTTTCGATATTCCAATGACACTCAGTCCATTGTATTGCGGCACAACTTTGAATCCCTAATAAACCATATTCATCAGTCTCTTTTTTTTAAGAGCCTGGTAGTCATTGCTTTATTTTGCTTGGCTTTACTCTAGTTTTATTTCCATTTTTAGAACATATTCACTCCTTATCGTTTGTGCATAGAGATGTAAAACCTGAAAACCTTCTAGTATCGGCCAGTGGTCACATAATGTTATCCGACTTCGGCAGCGTTAAGGATTTATCTCTTAAGGTATATCGTTGACCGATAGATCGCATATTTATGAGCTGTACTGATTGCAGTCTTTATTATTTATGTTTTAAGGAAGAATTTACTGGAGGAAGTACGGGAAAACCTAAAAGGCGGGAGTTCATTTGTTGGGACAGCTCAGTATGTTAGTCCAGAGGTAACGAAATTACGTCCATATGTCGTTTGATTTCGTTATAGTTCGTAATAACGACTGCTCGTATATCGCTGTTTTGGACACTTCAGGTCTTGGAAGGTGGACTTGTTTCTCCAGCTACAGATCTTTGGGCTTTTGGAGTCGTTATCTACCAATTTTTGACAGGTAGGCACTTGTTCCACGACGAGTCTGAGTATTTGATATATAAGCGTATTAAAAAGTTACTGTACTCCTACCCCTGCGATTTCCCAATCTCTGCTAAAGACTGCGTCGACAGCCTTTTAAGGACTAAGCCAGAAGATCGGCTTGGAGCGGAGAAATCGGGTGGGCCGGCTGCAATACGTAATCATGAGTTCTTCACTGGAATAGAATGGGACAATCTGCCAAACACTAAGCCACCACCTATTCAACTGTAGCAATCATTGTTTTTTCTGCAGAAGATTCATTTTGTACAATGTAATTCTTAAAAGTAAATCATAATGTGATGTGGTGTCGGACAACTTATTCATTGTTCAAATTCATTCCGATTATCTGGTTGACATACTTATGCACACTTCGTTGACAATGTATGGTTGTCTAGTTTTCATCTAACTGCAATTTTACGTGTAACTACCAGTTTTTAGGTTCCAGAGACGTGGAATGGCAAAAGTTATAAGAAATCGATGGGTTTACCGACCCCATGGTCGATGGTATCGTTATCTTCCACGAAGAAACGATGCTGTGAAAGAGTTCAACTATGAAGCAGGAGGCTCGCTCTCTGAGTTTAAAGAGGAAATGGCTAGTGAGGTGTTTTGTTTTCCGTCTTTTTGATTGTCTTACTGTTATAGTCCCGAAATATAACCAACGCTATTGTTGAAATGTGAATGTGAGCCATTGCAGCTTCACGAGGAAGCCAATATTTCCCCTCCGAAATTGTGGATGGCGTGGCTGTACCGCGATCTAAGTGGTGAACCACACTGGACAAAGAATCGCGTTATGAAGCTCTTCGGCACTGATTTTGTGGTCAGAAATGCTTCTTTTGCTTCCTATTCATTTTACCCTGACACCCTACTTTTTTAAAGCCTAATTTAGTTTTTTTCCTTCAAATGTTCGTAGGCGGTCAGAACCTTCGTGCTCAGAGGTCCAGATATCCATAACAGTTCTTGCTTATGAAATCAAGACGTTCATTTCGGTGTCTTTTTTTTATTTAGTGTATGAAGAAAGCAGTGGATTTGCAATGTTTTTTTTTACTATTACTAAAGCAACACTGAGAGTCCTACCACTATTCTTTTGGACACTGAAAAAAATGTTTTTCTTTTCTTTCTATTTTGAACTCTGTGCAACTTCTACCTTTGATATGTTATCATTGTCTTGAACAGACTGACTAGGCGTTCTGGGTGTTCACATTCCTTATCTAGCTTGGTTGGTTCTAGGTTGGACGAATGGAAGTGTTTCCGAATACGTCCGCTTTCAACGAGGAATTGTGGCACATAAAGCACCTTATTGAGTTGAAACCTATAACATTTCCTGATGGAGAACCAACTTCCAACGATATGTTTTCCGTGGAAGTAGGTTGTTTAATCACGGTTTTCTTCCCTATCTAGACATCAATTTTTATTGTTTTTGTTTTGATATTTTGCCTTTTTTTCCGTAGCACCCTTATGTCTAAAGGCCATTTGTTGTTCTCAACACAAGCGTCCTTTTTACTTACTTATGCCAGTAGCTCGGTCATTTATGTTATTGAAGAACGTAAATATCCGTCGTTACTTCATTGTTTGTTTTCATAGCTGCACCCAGATGGACGTTGTCAGCTTGCAAAGGATGGTGCTCAAGTCAACGTTGAACAGTTGAAACTAACTGGCCTAAAAAAGCAGGTGAAGTAGTTTCTCCTCACCGATTTTTGGTTTTGTTAAAAACCGTTCTTACCCATTGGTAATGGAGGAAATGGAACTCAAATATATTTCGTTCCTATTAGTATATGCTGTAGTCAGTATGAATATGTTTCATAATAGATTACAACACTCTGTTATCATAACATTGCAGTGGTCACCGAAAGAGTTGACTAGTCAGTTAGCAAGTAAGTACTATGGATGCAAAGATGTGTTCGAGACCAACGTCTATACGAACGCCAACATCAGCATTGTAAAATGATCACTGTGATTGTATTTATACACTTCAATTCGTTAGGTATTTTTGTGGTTCAGTATACTACTTTTCGTTGTATGGCATGATGAACATTTGCACATTTTTTGTTCTTACTCGCTTTTGTCAATGATGAAAACTGGAGGACTTCATATCTCTCCACGTTTTGAATTGCTACACACCAGGAACAAGGAAGTCGTAAAACTATACATGGGCAGTCATACCTAGATTGGCTAGTCACATTTGTCGTACAGGCACGAGCGCTTGTTTTGCTTATTTCGTTGTCTCGCAGGTAGTATGTGAAATTCCTTACTGTCATTCTCATCCTTGTCTTTTCGTTAAGCTGTTCTTTCCTTCGCAATCGCTAGAATAAGTAGTTAACCAAAAGTGGAATTGATCTTCCAGTCTTAATGGATTATGGCCATCATATGGGATATAAAAACATAGAGTCGAAATATCCTTTACTAATGCTGTAGAACTATCCAACAACATCTTGCCTCGATTATGGGCGCGTTTCTTCTTCACTGCTCACTAAAAGTGAGAATGTTTCAGAGACATCTGAGGAATACGCAGAAGAACACTGAAGGTGCTTAAAAGGATAGATCATTGAGGATGCCTACTTCTTAAGTGATACACAATTCTACCGTCAAATCAAAGGTTAATAATTCACATAAAAGTTTGTGTCGAATCGCCCTAGATGTACGTAAATGACAATCGAAGGATGTAAAAAATAGTCAAAATGGAATCTAACAAGTGGTGACCTCTTCTTCACAAGGAGGGCTAGAGAATAACGCCTTTTCGAAACACTGCAACTGTTTCATGAATCCACAGTTCGGTCGGACTTTAGGTCTGATTCTTCTGACAGTTTCGAGCGCACACTGTAACGACATGCTGTGATGTATCATCAAATAAGCAATGACGAACGTTGCCGACCGAGAAATACCAGCGTTGCAGTGCACGAGCACCTGCGAGTAGATGCATAGTATGAACATACATCATCATATAACCATTTAAGACTTTGAGACTTTCTAGTATCCTTTCTTTTCTGGCTTTCTGCTATAAACATATACAAGTATTTCTAAACACAATTTCGTTTAAGAAAGTTTAAAAAAGGATAGCGCTCTCGGCGCTGATTAATCCCTGAGGGATGCGTCATACATTCGACTTCACTAAGCATCGTTGGAGGTGATTGAATGCATATCTGGCCTTCACGATGATTCGCGGTGGCCTGCCGTTGTATCGAGCCAGTGTTCCTATCCTCCCAGACAAGTCTGGTACCAATCTGCCGACCCCAGAAGGATGGAAGACTTGGTGAGCCTGGGACGCGGGGATCGATCCCATGTATGTTGCGAGGCGCCTCCGACCACTGCGCTACACACTCCCCAATTATTTGTTGTTGTCCTAGTGGTTTGAAAATGACAATGGGTTAGGAAAAGTTCCGATGAAGTAGTTCTTTTCAACTCCAACAATGTCGCTTTTCATATGTGTTTCTGGACATTGTTGTTCCACAGAATTGCCTGCATCCAACTGGTCATTGCTATACCAGTAGCAGGAGGTCTCCTTCCTTATATACTTTGTTGGTCTACTCAAAATACTCGTTTGCTGTAGTGGCGCTGCTGGGATTGAAGACGTATAGTTAACGATCCTACCTGCCAAGCAAAGAAAAGGCATCACAATTCCCTGCAAATTTCATTCGTGTTTCGTTGCAACGTATCTGTCCAAGCTTTCGCATAATGTGGTTATTCTACATGGTACAACATTGGCCGGTTGTTTCACAAAGTAGGCGGATGTCCCACTTGTAAGAGAGTAAGTGTAAGAGCACGGCTCTGAGGAAGGCGAAATCGCCGAAACGTTAGCCATCGACCAACAACAACGACAAAGACAACTTGTATCAACCTCGCATCAGCTCAACAAGATTAGTTCATAAGAACATATAAATGAATAACCGGATAGCTTCTATTGCGCCAAAGAAGTGCAGAAGTGACTCGAGTGTAGTGAATTCTCTATAGTCCGTTCAGTACATCGGTCGAGATCCTCTCCTAGTTCCAAATTCGACTG
This sequence comes from Angiostrongylus vasorum, assembly GCA_018806985.1. Lineage (NCBI taxonomy): Eukaryota > Metazoa > Nematoda > Chromadorea > Rhabditida > Metastrongylidae > Angiostrongylus > Angiostrongylus vasorum. The sequence continues at coordinate 816,545 of JADANN010000445.1, forward strand.
TATTCTGAAACCTTGCTCTCACTCTTTCGAATATGTGAAGGTGTAACTTCATCAGCGGATAACGTCCTCATATGCTCGTACACTATGGCAGCGCGTCGTCATCATCCATCCAACCCATCCTAGAAGCTGCCATGTCTATTACGAGACTCTCTAAACCAAGGATCACAGTTTGTTAGTGATTTCTTGCCGAACGAAATGCTGATATTGCGAGGCGTTTCACTGGCTTTACTTCCGCGAATATATTCGTAGAACAAAAAATCATTACTATTTGTCTCTTCTGTCTAATTTTCATCCGTATTCTAAACTGGAAACATGTCGAAATAAAAAACAAACAAGCATAAGTATGTGGTGCGAAGTCTGCGGTTTCCAACGATGTATGATAAAAATAAAGGATAAAGCTCTCGGCGTTGATCAATCCCTGAGGGATGCGCCTTGCATTCTACTTTACTAAGCATCGTCGGAGGTGACTGAATGCATATATGGCCTTTACAATGACTCGCGGTAGCCTACCGCTATATAGTCATCCCTACACCTACCACGCAGTGGTCATAGAGCGAATAGTTCATTACAAATTCGATTAGAACAACATACCTTTCCTCCACCTCCGACACAATTTACCATGAATCTACAGACTTCATGAAACTTGGCCATGATATCAGTCGAAGGCAGATCCAATACTTCCAAATTATAATATATGAATTTAGTAGGGTAATAGTTCATAACACCAGTAGCACAGTTTACAATATGCGTAATTCCTTCAGCTTTGAGGATGGCCAACTCACTGGCGACATCTTGACTCCCTGAATAATTTCACATCATATGAAAATATGGGAGTTAGGTACAGTGAAAACTATAATTGGCAATCAAATACTTAGTTAATTGGATACTTCGATGACCTGTTCTCACTGGTTGTGGAGGCCCCCGCATAATTTCCTTTTTCTCGGAGTTTTGCTCGTTTAGCCATAGTGGTTCCCTAAAGTCTCGAGGTCAATCTGGCCGAAGTCTGCCCCAGGTCGTCACCACCCCAGGCAGTCAGCGCCCTTGCGGATCAGAGAGAGGTTTGCCATCATGCAACTAGTTTGATACCACTTACCGTTAGCTGGGCTTTCTGATGAAAACGCTGGACTCCTTCTTAGCTTGTGGGATGAATCCCTGTACATCGCAGCCGGACACCCAGGAACATCTCCCAGCCACGATGAGGCGCGATAAGCAGTTAGGAGGATTGGTAATCAAGTACGAAACAGAATTGCAGCATAAGTTTAAACCTGACTCGATCAAAAAACGGTTATTGTGTTAATTGTTGGCCGTTATGGAAACTTCACCCGCACTTGAGATATCGGAAAAATCTGGATAGAAAGTACTTCTGCCAATTGGTTTTTACATATCCTCAACAAGGTAGACCCATGCTGTTGACCACTACAATGAACGAGGCACCACTTTTCCGGCCAACTTCAAGCCGATCGAGCCCATGATCACTTCGTATGTTCTTGTCGAGGAAATCTGTGACCTCTTCCGCTTGACTTCTGTGGCATTTTCCGAAGAATCTGCATCACTATGTGATTTTTTCATAGCAATAAACTTTACTCCCGGTGCTTAGCAACATAGCTAAAGCAGGCTACCTTACCTAGGTATACCCCTTGGCAAATCTCAGCGAGTTGCAAGTCCGGCTGATTATCGATAACGAATCCTGCTCTACGGATGCGTTCTATTTTTTTGATTCGTCTGTTTGAAATACCTGAAATACCAAGCAATGTCTGAACACTGTGTGCTATTACCATGGAGTAACTCGAACGGTAACCACCTCAACACTCAACAAGACCATGGGGCAGGAAAATGTTAGGCTATTGTTACTGTGCAACCTTAGCATATATAGAACAACTTAATTTTAAGAAACTTCAGAGATCATCGAAGGTACTGTTTATGTAGTGGATGGAAGGTAATCCCTTATGGCCTAGCACCGCACGAACAGCAAATGACTTCGCCAACTTTGTCGTACATAACTATTGAACGAAACTGACCAGGAACCACTTCGTCGTCTTCCACGGTACTGCTGATAAACGCACCAGTCTCATCTCTGTGCTCAACCACTTCTCGTCCGTCCTCAAGCACTACGCTGAACGAGTAAGGTCATCTGCAGAAAAGAAGTGATCTGAACAAATATGTCACATTCCTAAGTCGTAAACTCTTTGTAGGTCAGAACAGTGAACCGATTCAATATCACTGAGAGACAGGTGAAACAGAAGGACCCGAATGGTGTGGTGGTGAACGCGTTAGCCCCAGGAAAGGTGATAACGAGTTCGATCCTCACCGCAGACACCTGCGATTCAAAGTTTTGCAGATATCTCAGCGCCATTGTGGTTGTACACCCCGCCGTGAAAAATCGTAATAGGCAGTAAGTAAAAAGTTAACATTGTGATTTCAGTACTCGCTATTGGTTTTCCTCATCTCTCACTATTGTTCCACACCTAACCAGAAATATCAGCACATTTCGAGAACATTTCTATGACCAACACACATCAATACTGTCATAAACAATAGACGACTAGCTGATGACAACCCAGGAAGTGAGGCTAAGCACAGATCCAACTTCGACACGGAACTAACCCTGAACTGTCGCACTCTCTGACCACCCACAAAGCGATTATCAATGGTTCGAATCGACTACTCTGTTGCACACTTTGACCACGTCTTCCACCACATTCCCCCAACCTGAAGTCGTTTCCCTCCTCTCCTCCTTCTACTATTTGGATAAAACAGAATGCGGGACTGCGAAGTAATAACGACTCCGGCGCCCACTATCGAATGGTGCCTTTCACGATCTACTACGATAGAACACTCACACGGCACAGGTTGGCTTGAGTTTTTGCTTCACGAGGTTCAGTTGATCCGCCAACGACATGACAACAGAGAAAGCAGATGGTTAATTCTGGCTGCATATCCTACTGAGTTCAATGCACTTCGAAAAGCGCCATCTGCCGCGCTCCACTGTCGATTGCGACGCGTGCGTCTCGCGACACCATCGTCTCAACGCCACCGGTTAAGATTCATTAGTTTTTCATTTTTTAGCATTTGTTGAGACGTAGGGGTTCGTTCTTGCATATATGTTGGGGACTGTGAGGAACTGTTCCACATGGGGGAATTTGTGGTAGGATATAGACTTTGTGAAAAGTTTACCAGATCGCCGATTCTTAGGGTCAGGATCATTTGGAAGCATGTTCGTCGGGACCGTGAACCTCGAAACAACAATCTATTGATGATATAATAGCGCAGGCGTCCTCATAGTGACCCATGTCATGGTTTGCTGTTGAGACTTCGTTATGGAACCGCTGCTCTTCCGTTCACGATGTTACTCTTTGCCGTTCCATTTGAAATTTCATTGTCATAAGGGGTTTTGCAGAACATCTCTTTGTGGAAAGAGTAAGTAGAACTTTGTCGTGGTGTCTTCTGTTGTCTACAATGGGTTTTCCAGCATTCTTGCTCCGTAAAAGATTGCCTGTAACTGCTTGTTTCTACTTTTACCACCTAGAACGAGCAGTCTAGGAATGTTCCCCACTAGCACTTTCGTCCTTGTCAACCAGATGTCTAGTTTTAATGTGTCATCAACGCATTGGTGAAATTCGCGATTTCGAAGCATCCATCAAGATTCTAAGCTGGGAAAGAACGCGTCTTAGGTCACAGTTGTGGTGCTGGTAAGCAGAAAGGTAAGCCGGATAGATGGAATCAGGAGTACCTGCATAGGAAACTCTAGTGAGGGCACTAGAAGGTGGTGATTATACGGGCTTGAAGTTTGCAGTTTAATTGCTTGATAAGAAGGACCTATATCATTGTGTAGTACTCGAAAGACAGCATTTGTTTGGAGAGCGTTGTTGAACAGCGGTCGTGTCAAATATCAAGCGGAAGTTAAGAAGCTCTCAACAAACTGAAATACGTTAATACTTTTTTAAATACTAGTGGAACGTCGTTATTTGCAGCCACCATCATCACTAGTGTAAATTTGGCCGTTTCACTGTTCTTCCGACGATGTCTCCACGTCTGAATGCAGGAAAGAGTTCTGCGCATTTGGGTGTCCGCTATGGAGAACATCTTCGCGTCTCTGTTGCCGCAAATCAGGGTGGCCGCAAGTACATGGAAGATCGCGTCCATATCGAGACTGTTAGGAAAGAAGACGGCTCTATCAAGTTCACATTTTTCGGGATTTTCGATGGTCATGGCGGGCATGAAGCTAGTGAATATGTTAGAAGAAACCTCTTAAATAACATAATGGTAGGTTTTATCGATTTTTGGAATATGTATTCGATTACAGTTTACACTTATCTTTTTACTGGTGTTATCTTCCAGAGAGATGGATGGAAAAAAAACTGGTTTTGAATGAAAATTTTCTATTTAGCATGCTTTTAAGATCATTACATTGTAGTCAGGAGAATTTAGCGCTTCTGTGATTTCGATACCACAGTTGAAACATAAGTTTTATTTCTGTATACATCTTCCATCTCTAGGAAGTTTTACGTTGATTGCGTTGTGAGAATAGAACCTTGTAAGAAACCACTTCTATCAACGGGGTCATTGTTTTGACTGGAAAAAAATAGACCTTTATAATACTGGAATAAAATTACTTCTTTCTGACCCTCTTTGTTTATGTGTATTTGAACGGAACACTATTTTTCTGGCGATGCTTTTCCTGTGAAAATATGGCTATTTTTAGTCTCCAAGATATAATGAACGCTGTCATCACCTCGCATCCCCTTCAAAAACTGAACTGAGTCTTGGTAAACGAAAGTTTCGTACACTTAAATGGTGGATTTGAAAACTTCAAGCCTATAGTTATTTTGTGTGAAGGTCAAAAATTGTCATCCTTATTCTATTACGAAATATCAGGAAATTAAACCTTTGTTAGTATGCACTTTAGGTTTTTGATTCTGAAGACTAATTTCGGAGGGAGAGAGATCATCATCGTAAGCGACTAAATTATGCGGTTTTAAGCTATCTTGGTTTTGTATAAAAGTAGCGCGGGAAAGGTTTTCAGTGCTTTCTCGACTATTGAGTCATCTTTTCCCTAAAGATTTAGAGGGAAGAACTTTGAATAAGTGAAACTGTGAAACCTACAGAAGTAAAATATTTATATAACATCACATCGGCGACTTTACTATTACTTGATTTGATTGAATTTCATCTCCAGCTCTTTTTAGTCAAACGCCATTTGCGATACCTTTCGCACTAAATCCATCATATGTACCAGACATCGTCCAAAAAATGCTATTTTCTGCACTTATAGTTTCTAGAATACCGAGTTTTCGTAAGTTTGTTCTATGCATGAGAATAGTGGCGATTCCTTGGCTTTCGTATCTGCGAAGTAGTACCTAGATGATTGGCGCGGCAGGATGTACTTTTTCACTTGCTCAACAAATACAAATACGGGGATCCCACTGGTGTTTCGTGCTTATTGTCCAGATAGGGTAACATGGGGGGACTGAGTAGATGTCTCTGGCAGAGCTCCGTACTGCATGTATTGAGTTCAGTGCGTAGCGCACGCGGCGAACAAATTGACCGTCATAGCGGACGTTTCGGTATGATTGTTATGAAATTGCGTACTGCATAATATCGATTGTATGTTTGCTTTCGATTTTACAACTTATTTAAGAACGCAGTTTGAACTACTGAACTTGTTTCATTGAAGATCTCATTAGAAGAACCATAGTTATTTGTTCTAACACATTTAATTCCATAGCAGTCTGTCAGCAATGAGAAATGTAAAGCTTTAACTGGAATTAAACATTTGCTTTTACCTTAACTTTTACAACTTATCGTCTCTAATATTTAAACACTTTTTCGTGTTCTTTAAAGCAAAGTGACCTGTTTGATTCGGACGATGACGATGATATATTGGAAGCTATACGGCTGGGTTTTCTCACAACTCATCATGGCATCTGGAAGGTAGTATGTAAGTGATTTCTTTTCATCAAAGTATGATCGCCAAGATTTTTTTTGTTTTACCTCACCTCTTGACCTCTGTTGCTACTTATGGATCTCTGTTCGTATTTATAACAAATTCTGTGTGCAAAATTTCAACATCAAAGACGGACAGTGCGTTTAAAAAGTTGTATTATTTGACACTGCATTAAGATCATTTATATCCCATTGCAGAACAGATTCTGTGTAGCAAACTTCGACAATTTTCTGAATGTAGTGAGACCTTCTAGTATTTGTGTACAACTTATTCTTTTTGACATTTTTTTACATTATCCTTCACATGTACAGTGCGGATACCAGCACTTCTTGTATTCTATTCGTTTACTCGCCTCCAACATTCACAATGGTCTTCGGACATTTCGCGTGTTGTTTCAGCTGCTGCGTGAGAATTTTGTCTTCTTTATGAATGTCGTAGAATGCTGGTCTAATAAATTCTCCTTGCAGTCTTAGAGATAGTCGGACTGAGGCGTACCCACGTAGACTGGAAGAGAGCTTTAGGGCAGGGGTCGACCTTGCGCTTTTGCTTCCTGGTCGACGGCATCACTAACCGCTACGCTATCTTTCCCCGTGTATAACGTAGATAACTTGTAATATACGGGTTCACGTTTATGCTCAAATCACTCTTTTAATAAATCCTATTTTTTATTTCACACTGCTCATCTTTCACATCTACTATGTGGATCCCAGCACTTCTTGTATTAGATTAATTTTCTGGCATCCATCATCTGCGAAAGTCTTCTAACCTTTTGCTTATGAGTTTGCCTGCTCTTCGAGGATTTCCTTTTTGTCATAAATGTCGTTCAATGGTGATCGAGTCGATTCATCTTGGAATCCCGAGGTAGCTAAGCTAGAGCGTTGCCATTTGGATTGCGGAGATCTTTGCTACCAATTTCGCGATTCCTAAGAAATGAGAGACCGGGATGGAAAAAGTTTTCATCGTAGTCATAGAACTTTTCGTAGTGTTGTTCGTCTATTTCATATTGTTCATATTATAAAGAAATTTTTTGCTATCTACCATGTTAAATCATTTGTGACGCTCGCTTCATGTACCAACCAAAGAAACTCGTAGCAAGAAAAAAATTAGCTGCTCATGTGCAAACGTCCGATGGTAGATTACGAGAATTCGAGAAGATTTAGTGCTTGGATAGAAAATGAGAGCTAATTTTTGAAAGAAACCGAAAATCAGGGTACAAAATGAAAGGAAAAGGTCCTGAGAGGATTTTGATCGTAGCCATGGAGTTCATTGCATACAAAACGCGGTAAAAATTTCGATCGAATTTCTTCACAGCTTTCTATATTTGGGCATAGATGTAAATATATTATTGACGTTTTTATTCTTTATCCACTTTGCGTCTGGAACGTTCAAGGGAAGTGTCGTTTCAGCAGAATGGCCACGTACCGCTTCTGGATATACTAGCACCGCAGGAACTACTGCTAGTGTGGCAATAATTAGGAATGGAAAGATGTACACCGGACATGTTGGCGATTCTGCCATCATCTTGCTTAAAAGATCATGTGCGTTTGTAGGTTTCTTCATGGACACTATTGAATATCAGTCTTAATTATGACTTATTAACTTGTGAAATTCTGTAGAAATAGGTTATATATGCGCAAATCTAGTTTTCGTTGTGTCGCAATTTTGCACACATTTCCAGATCGTAAGGACAATATAGAGGATCTTGTTCCCCACAGATTGACGGTTGATCACAAACCTGAAAGTGAAGATGAGCAGGCGAGAATTCGAATCGCTGGAGGATCGGTAATTTCTTGAGCAACTAGGATACTTTTGCGATTTTCTCCGAGTTATTTTCTTTCTCAATTTCCTTTTTGACGAAGGAGTATCCAGGTAGCTTTGAAGAGCGGTGTTGCTCGTGTCGTCTGGACTCGTCCTATCAGGCACCATACTGGTCCAGTGAGACGAAGTACACCTACTGAAAGCATACCATTTCTTGCCGTCGCTCGCAGTCTAGGTGAGTCAGTATTTCTCTTTTCCTAAAGATTTTTTGCGGATTTTGGCGGTCGCGCAATATATTTTCGACGGAAATGATTTGGCTCTAGAATGGTTTTAAAGTGTCGGGGGAATTATGTGCCTTTACAACCTTTGAATTGTAGGGCAATCTCGATAAACGTATAAAAAGGGCTTCATGCCACTGCCCAAAAAAATATATACACATGTATATGCACGTATATACATATATATATATATATATATATATATATATATATATATATATATATATATATATATATATACACGCATATATAAACTTTTCTCCAACTAGCAAACAGTTTTCTGGAAGTCTTTATTCGTAATTGTTGAGATTAAGCATAAGCTGAGATGTGTTTTTTCATAGTTGAAAGCGCCAATGGCCCACGTTGTTGTGAATATGTTAATTCACTCATGAGCGTTTCTGATTTTTTCGCCATTCTTCCTGCGCTTTGAACTCAACGTGCAGTTTGTTGTACCCTTGATATTTAGTGACCTACATGAGTCTATTTCCGCTTGCACTGTGAAGCAAAGGGTTCTTTCAACTTTGAACAAGGACATCTCTGCTCAAATTGAGCTTTACTAATTTCATTAAGACTGTTAGAGTCTATAGACTGACTTTTTGATTTACTGGATCATCTCCAACCTATTATATGCACTTTTTTTCGTCGACGCCCATATTTCAGAAGTGAAAATATTTGAAAGAGCTGTATTCCATCCATTAGAACACGATGATGCTCTCAAATGCGTTGTTAATATTTATATCTGGCGGTACTATGCTTAGATTTACAAAAATTTAAATTTCATCTTCATTCGTTTTGGAAGTTTTAATTTTAAACAACTTCAAGAATCAAATAGCCGTTTCAGAGAACAGTGCCTAATCTTAAATAATTTCGTAGTTCGGTCGTTCTGCATGCATATTCACTATGCCCTACATGTCGTTCCATGTTTTTGGAACAATTTTAACTCTTTTATATGATGAAGAGATATTCGTTCACTATTCAGTCACAGTATTCGGTGGTTTGTTTGAAAGTACATGTTGAATGTACCTCCATATCCTATCCGTATACTTCCGTACTATCTTAAAGTCTTACCAATGCTCGGAGTTGAGAAAGTGTATTGTTCTCGAGTACACATTTTGTTGAAACCGTATTGACGAGAACATACTTTGTGTCTTACTACCCTCCACATCGACAATTAACCGTTGCATTGAGTCAATGCTTCTATGTCTCTAGACAGCTCTGGTACCAATTTGCCGAACCGGAGCGATAAATAAAAGTGCCTTGGAATTGGCCCATATGGTCCAGTCTGTACTCATGCGCATTGAAATCAAGGCTGTGATCGCGAATCGGTCAAGTAATTTCGTGAAAAGTTTACCAAGGCCCACGCAAAGGGGGGTGCATTTCATTTCGAGTTGAGCTAGAAGCCAATTGTTATTTCATGCCAACAGTGTTCTGCCAATATTGAGTGAATCATCAAAGTGATTTCTCAGGAGATGTATGGTCGTACTGTGAAGACACTAAAGAGTTTGTCGTTTCGCCGGAGCCAGATCTTGCTGTGGAAGAACTTACTGGTAATTCTGTTTATGAGACATATCTTTAATTTATTCCTCCATCTAGAACTCGCTCTTTGTTTGTTTAAAAATTGATTACTACAAAAGAAAACTTCTCATTTTCTTCCGCTTTAATTCTATGGGTTTGAGTCTGGATCTTTCAAGTTTTTTTTGGATTGGATTTATTCAGCTTAGCGATAACAACTTATTTCTCCACTGTTCCTTGCCTCTTATTGAGGTTATTTGGGTTCCACACTTTGAGAAATCCTCCACACTCAGCAATTTTCTTCTCGATTACAAACGAGGCTGAATAACGGGTTGCATTTAGCGTTGATCACCAGAGTTTAATGAAATAATTTGTTCTAGGCGGTTAAATAGAGCATTATTGGGATTGAATGAACATGGGAAACAGTTCTGTCGTCATCTAAAGTTTTTTTTTCGGTTCCTTTTAGTAAATTCATTCTTAAGGAGATGATGTTTGCCTGATTCTTGCTTCCGATGGACTGACGAATGTTCTAGGACCAATTCAGGTGTTTATATTTTTATGTAGTCACATAACCTTTACATTTATTCGCTTCTTCGCGTCTTTGTTTTGTTATGACTTTAATTTCTATGGGAAAATTGGTTTCTAGGTTGCTGCGATTGTTGACGAGGAAGAGTCCGTAACACAAATAGGAATTGACAGAAGTGAAGATCTTGTTGTAAGTCCTATGGCAAATTATTTTGAAATCACTACGCATTATTATTAATTTATTTCATCTATTATTATTCTTTATTATTTATTTTCAGTATCGTAGCAAGCATACGAATTTGGCTAGGGTGCTAGTAGCAAACGCATTTCGGAACTGGCGCCACCTTAGGGCCGACAACGTGACGGCCATTGCGGTTTGTTTCACATCTTATTTGCTAAAGCTAAGTTCTTGTTCTACGTATTCTTTGCAAATGTTCCTATTAATATGTTCTGGCGCTACATGGATTTTTTTTAGATCATGCTGGATTCTCCTTACGCTGACCTGCCTGTCGACCACCCATGTGTAGAAGAGTACATTGGAGTTAATGAATCAGTTGACAAAGTGTTTATCGACGATCCTGAATGCGTAATACGGATTTCTCCATTTGCTGCATTGAAGCTGTTTACGTATCGTACACCAATTCTTTACAAAGGAGCTAGAGATCCTAATTTTGCAGTCGTGGAGTACGTCGGTCCCGGTTTCATAACCCATAGTGAAGAATGTCTTATTGAAGAACATTATCGCTCATCCTGTATGGACACAAATTACACCGGTATTATGGAAGAAATTGCACCGGAATCAGTACTTCCCTTAAACCCAAAAATAGGTCCCAGTATTATGTGTTCAGATTTAAATGAACACTCAGCCAGCACTCCTACGTGTGATACATTAGATCATCATATCAACGGTTTCCAAACAAATACTCTTGTGAGTAATGGAAGTCGCGAAGGGTCAGCAGTCATAAGGAATGAGGTGGGTCGCCATTTAAGCCTAAAATGTTTGCAAAACTTATGAGTTTGCATGGTAAACTACGTAGAAATATTACACCATTCAGGTAAAAAACACTCCTTAAACATCCTATTAGTGATGAAGATGAGACAGATGAGGAGGAATTGCGACCACTACAAGTTACACCTGTTAAGGTTGGAACTGAAATATGACTTTGAAACGCAAGTTTTGAAACTATTAGACGTTCACGTTTTTTCTCTTTGTTTTCTTCAGCGTCCTGCAAAATTGATTCATACCTCAGAAGATTCTGTTGTAGCAGTGAAGCGTGTAACTAGATCAACGTCCAAAGTCCCTGTAGAGGTACATTGACTAACACCTAGTTTGTAAAAATTTCCTTCTTTTCCTGCCTGTTTTGTTTCGTAAGCATAGTTCTTTAGAGTCACTCTTCATTATCACATGAGAAAGTAGTGCCGCGAAGGTCAACGGCAGTTACAAAGAGAGGACCTTGTCGGTCAGGCTGCGTCAATGTTGAAAACGAGGTGGATGCTTTAGAACATTTTCAAGAGACAGTTTCATCTCACTTCATTAATGCTTCTATATTTTCCAGGTATTAACTCCTTCGGGGTCGGTTGATATTAAAATTCATGTGAATAGCTCCCTCACACCAAGTTTTGGAATGGTCACTAGGTAATTCTATTTGTGCCGTCGTCTCTTCCATTGACGCTACTTAATTTTAGTTGTAAATATTACTTATACATGACGATCCATCGGTATTTTTGAATTGCCGCCTCTGCTGTACTAATGGTACCTATATCCAAATTCAATGCTTTCAAGGTCACGCGATCGCAATGCAACGACACTGGTAGTTGATGTACGTACCTCACCTCAGCGTTCTGTTGGGAAAAGCACTAATTCTTCAACGGTGCAATATAGCTCAGCCTTTAAAGAATGTTCCTCACACGATTTACCAATGCCATCGAATGGAAGGAGGAAAAGGCCATATCGTGTACTCGAGAAGGAATACAGCGGCATCACACCAGTTGTTCATCGTCTTAGTTTGGAAACACCACATCGATCGTGGAATGATACCAATGATATGAGTACAGTCAATGCACCTTCAAAGGTGCGTAGCGCTCCATCTACTCCATCAAAGGTTTATCGTTTTAATTCATTACCATAATGTCAACTATGCATCAGTAACTATAGTAATTTTTTCTAGTCTGATGGCAGCGCCGGTAGAATGGGCAGTAAATGGTCTCTGTCAAAACTGGATGCAAAGTCTTCGCTGAGAGAAAACTCTACTACAAACATGGAATTGGGTGAGCCCCCATCAAAAATGCGTCGGATCTATGGCTTCGTTCGTCGACTTGTTAGCTTTGGATTAGGAAATGGGCAGTAACATGTGAGTTGTAATAAATGTGGAATTAGTTGGTTTATGTTCACTTTTAGGAATTTTATGGCTAGATCGAAGCTGGTTTGTTTCTTTTTAGCGCAATGCAATTTTTACCAAGTGACCACTTAAAATTGCAATCCTCTCATTGGTACAGAGTTTATTGAGTTATCTGCATAAGTACGTGTTTAATACGTAGACTGGTTGTTACTAGATATTCCACTATTCAAATATATTCGTAACTTCCTTTAAAACTTTGGAGACTCTGAAAAAGCTCCCCAGTTCTGGGCATTATTGCTCTGCAACCTATGCCGATCATTATTCTGGCATACAGTCCACGTTTCGGTCTTGTTTGCGTTTTTCGTATGATTTAACATGGTCTAAACTTCTAAATAACGAAGCAATCCTTCTGTCAAACGTCATTACCCGTCATATTTAATTTTTTCTGAATATTTCCCTGCAAGTGGTTCTGAAATGAATGCAATATTTATCTTCAGGTATGGATAAAATTTTGTTACAAAGACAGTGGAAATAGACGACATACTGTTATTTCCACTGTGTTCTTGTCTCTATTTGGACGGTGCTTCTTTGTACATAACCCGGTCGCATGGAAAAAGCTGTTTTAGAATGCGATCTCAGTCCTGTCCTAACCAACTAGGGTTAAACGTAGTTTTCTGCATGTTAAGTTAGTTCTAACGTTTCTTCTCGGCCACCTCAATTTTCTGAGGAAAAAAAACTCGTTTTATTAGCCTTGTGTATGTCTAATATAATGTCTCGTTACTCCCTAGGTGAATGAATATAACCACCTTTTTTTCTTCACAGTTGACGAAATAAATCAGCTGTGGAATCACCGTGGTGGAAAGTGTTATGTAGTTTTGTTACAACGACCGTTATAATGTCTTGGAGGTCTGCTGATTACCAGACCATCTAAGGGAATTATTTCACTTATTTTTTTCTTCGTAACTTCTCGTGCACTTTGTTGACTTTTAACGTTATTGATAGGTTGACGATCATGTGTTTAACTTTGATGGGCCATGATTGCACTGTTGTTGTTGTTTTATTTCATCATTATCATCTCTTCTATCTTACTTCATATTTTAAGTGAGCACATAATTAGAGACCTGTTTCAGTCAAAATCTCTCAGATCTCTCTTCGTCCTCCATTTTGGAAAGGCTTTTACCTAGTACAGATTTTCGTAACTTAGTTAATTTCACATTCTGCTTCGACAGGTCACACTACTTGTTTCCGCTTTTTTTGTCTTTCTCATATTTCTTTCTCTCTTCACAACTTGGACCTGGGTCTAAGCTTCTTTCTTGTAAATATTGTCATTTCAGTTGATGCTCAAATAGGTATGGTATTGTAATGAGAAATCCCCTATGAGCTATTTTGTGCACTTTTTTAACCGAATGCCCATTCTTATGGTCGCTCATTTTTGTGTCCGATTTCTTGATTTCGTTACTATTTAAACATGACCTTCACTAGAAGCTCGAATTAGGTCCTTGACTTCTAAATCCATGATTTAAATCTCTTTAGAGGGTTCTTGAAGACCATGCTCTGTCTAGCATACTTGTGAAATGCGGATTACACGCATTATTTCCCATTAGTCATGATGTATTTATATCACGTACAATAAATATTTGCTGTGGGTAACATAATTACATAGTTAAGAAATCATTTTGGGTCCCAGAAATTTTTCAGTTTACCTAGTAGACGACACGAAGGTTTTTTAATAACTGTTTTATAGCACCATTAATTTTAGACGGATAAAGGACTTACTCAATTGAGTACCTTGTAATAGATATAGTAACTATTCCCCGAATAGTTCCTATTATCCGTATTATGGTTCCTACAGTTAGTAGGGCTCCTGTGGCGCAGTGGTTGGAGGAGCCACTACGACACACACATGGGATCGATCCCCCGCGCCCATGGCCCACCGAGCTTTCCATCTCTCTGGGATCGGCAAATTGGTATCAGACTTCTCTGGGAGGATAGCAGCACTGGCTCGATACATCGGCAGGCCATGGCAAGTCATTGTAAAGGCCAGATATGCATTCAATCACCTCCAACGATACTTAATGAAGTGAATGCATAGCGCCTCAGGGATTGATTAACGCCGAGAGCTTCACCTTTTATCCCTTGCGCTACAGTTACTATATTTACCGGTAACCACATTTATTGTTGCATTACTTAGCCATCTTCTCAAGCGAATATGCACTTTTTCTTGCACTTCTGATGTTCTCAACCAAAAGGGCACGTATTGCTCTATAATCCTTCACCCGGAATTGCACTTCTCTTGTAGTGAGGACTGTGGAGGAGACCGCGGAATACCGAGACCAAGACAGACTCACTAAAGCACTGGGAGGAAGCTCCTGATATACGCATTGTGGTAGGCAGAGTTAAACCAGTGTAGTTGAAATACACCTGAAAGAGGTGACAGAACTTTGCTCGTTGGACACGATTGAGCACTGCAACATAAGTGCATACCCGGGTAACGGGATGAATAAGCAACAAGTGCAATTTTGGTTGAGTAGACCAGAAGTGCAAAGAGAGTGCATATTCAGTTGAGAAGATGGCTAAGTAATGGAAGGATAGATGTGGTTACCGGCAAATATACTGTAGGGGAACATACAATAATATAGAGAATAGGAACTATTCGGGAGTTACTATATTAAACGTGAAGAAGACTTTTCCTCCTATTGAAGTAGTTTTATGAATAGTTCCTTTGAAACATTGCTCCGATTATTATCTGCTTAATGTTCACATTGAAGAGAAAGTGAAGACGGAGTCTGCACTTCTGAAATTCTCATCACGAATGGGGCAGCGGCAGAAATTGTAGGGAAGTACCCGTACGGCCTATTCTACAAAATTCTGAATGATTAGTGGTTTTGGTATTCAAAATAAGGATCAAGATAGAAAGAAGCAACAAAGAAAGGACTTCTTATAAGGTTCTAGGAATTAGAGTTTTATCGTTGTAGCTTAGGAGGACATATCTTGTAATCGGTGATCAACAGATTTCGTTGTTCAAATTCCAGTTGTAGTAAAGTTCAATATGAGCTATCACGCTTGCGTAGAACTCGAAAGCCCAACAATTTTAGTAGAAGTGGGCATTGAAGTAATGCTCCTCTTCTGCTGTGTGTTCAGTACATTTTAAAAACTCCGAGAATTTGGCATATTGGAATGGCATTCTATACAAACTCGAACTTGCATGGAAGGCTGCTGGACAGAACACAGAACTGATATTGAGTTTGGCCAGTGAGTCGCCATTAGTTGTTTTTGAAGCGTGTCGGTTTCAAAATTCCATTCTGCAAGTGAGAGTTTTGGGAATAAAGAGAATCGAACGTGACAAGTTACGATGATTGAGACGATTGTTTGCAGATGACAGCCGCATCGTAATCTCTCACAACGGTTTAACCGATTACCGAAATAGGCGTGCGTAAAACATTTTCGGAGTGAAGTCTAACACTCTACCAAATAAGGATCTGAAAGCATGAAGTACACCTTTGTGTGACTAGAGGAACTCTATGAACAGAGCATTTGTTGGATTTTACCACATTTTACACTCTAAGTCCTACAAATTGATGCTTTATGAATTGAATGGAAACTAGGAATATCGCCGTTATGAAGTCTATGATTAGTTTCTGCAATAGATAAATTTCTTGATCGAATTGTATGTGCAACAAACGGAGGGCTCTCTATAGTAATCAACTGAGCTTTGCGTTAAGCTGGTCGAACACGATGCATCTGAGCATTTTCTAAAACTAACTTCACAGCAGAAGAAGGCTGCATCATTAGCAGGTGGAGCTTTTTCACCATTCTTTTTTCTTTAATAGTGATTACATGACCCGGCATTACGTCTATCACACTGTGCGGATCCCAGCACTTATTGCATTCAATTCGTTTCATTACATCCAACATTCATGAAAGCCTTCGAACTTCTCTGCTTGTAGGTTCAGCTGCTGCTTGTGGACTTTTTCGTCTTTGTCACGGATGTCGTTGAGTGCTGTTCCAGTCCATTCTTCCTGAAATCCTGAAGTATTCGTGCTAGGGCGTTTCCTAGTGGATTAGAGGGAGAGAGCTTGTCCCGAACAAGTCTGGTACCAATTTCTCGATACCATAGGAGTGGTAGGCTTGGTGGACCTACGGCGGTATCGAGTCAACGCCAAACCAGCGTCGTGGGCTGAGCTATACGCATAATGAGCGGCACCACTAGCACTGCACTACTCGCTACCTTGCTTGTCCTTTGCTACACCATTTAGATTCATTGCGAAATTACAGTGGAGAGGTGCTGTCGAAAACTGCAGAAAAAGTGGCAGGGTTTGAAACCGACACTGTTTGCTACAAGTGGTTCATCCTATTGTCCGATAGTGTGTGCTTTACGTCTGAGAGGTGATGGCTCGGAAGCTGAAGCAGTTGCAGTAAAAGTGTCTTCCTCATCCGTCTGGTCAGACCTATTATGCTCGTTACGCTTGTCGATATTTGATATGTCCAGGATTCAGTTCGAGCATTTCAGCAAAAATGTCTTGTGACTAGGTAGTCCTTCGAATAAGTCACCGACTTTGAGGTATAAATCAAGCCAGGAAAACTCTTAGAGTCGGATGTCTGTACATTGATTCACATTTTATCTGACGCTTGATATCTTTACTTATTACATCTCTGGAGTCTTTGTAAACTTTTCAATCCTTCCGTCTTCTCCTGTTTGTTTAGCTCTGTAGTGCTGGAGATCACTTTATTCAATGCTTAATAATTGCTGAAAACAGCTAATGGGAGTGCAACTCGTACATACGAAGTGCAGCTATCATGGATCGAATTCATCTCCAGTTTACCTTTGGCCACAGGAGGAGAAATGATCCTTCAAAATCGAAAAAGTAGCTGGAGAAGCTTCAACGCTATGAAGTAGAACTCCATTAATCTGTACAGTACGGGTTGTCCAGAACATTCTATACGAGCATAAGGGAATTGTGATAAAGCGTCTACAGAATTTAGCAACCACGGCCGTCATTAATTGTTCAATAAGTTGGTGAATTTGCATTCTTAAATATTTGCAAAGATGAAGTGCGATAGTTCACAAATTAGTCTTTGAAGAGCACCAGACTATAGGAACAGCATAGAGTCCTGGTCTCTATGCCTTTTAATAATAAAGTAGTTCTAGTTTGGCAAGTTCCATTTGTTTATCTGCTCAAGGAATCACAAGAGACGCCGTCATTTTAGGATGACCTTCCTTCTGATTCACAAATGCTGGCAACTACCTGTGAACACTTTAGCACGGCTGTCTGGGTGTTCAAAAGATTAACAAAACGCAAACAGTATGAAGTATAAAGAACGAAGATAACACGTCAAGCTGCGTGACTTATCAAATCTGTGAACCTTAGAGTTTAAGTTCCTCACTAAGTATAAGAATAGCGAACAATTTCCTCTTCAATTTTAACCTTTTTACTTACTGCCTACTCTTTTTGATGGCAGGGTATATTGCGAAATATAACTTCAATGAAGCTGAGATATTTGCAAAACTCTGGACCGCAGGTGCCTATGGTGGGGAACGAACGCGCTATTGTCCTTTCCGGCGAGTAACGCGTTCACCGCCACACCAATGACGGGTGATTGCTGATGGCAAAAGATCGATAGAACTAGCTGAGAGACAGGCGAAAACGAAGGACACGCATGGTGTGGTGGTGAACGCGTTACTCCCCGGAAAGGACAATAGCGCGTTCGTTCCCCACCATAGGCACCTGCGGTCCAGAGTTTTGCAAATATCTCAGCTTCGTTGAACTTAAATTTCTTCTTCGTGAAAAGTTTCCCAATGGAAAACAGGAAAGAGGTAAATGCTGCTGAGGAAAAACTCGTATTCTGCTCAAATGAGATGTAAAGAGAAATGCAGAACTGCATCGAACTTCCTTTGTTCTTCGAATAAACGAACGACTCATTGTTCGTTCATTCTTTACGAATCCTAAACCTTTTTAAATATCTGAGAGGTTAGAATTCAACATGGAACACTGCTCAACC
The DNA here is from genome assembly GCA_018806985.1 of Angiostrongylus vasorum. Lineage (NCBI taxonomy): Eukaryota > Metazoa > Nematoda > Chromadorea > Rhabditida > Metastrongylidae > Angiostrongylus > Angiostrongylus vasorum. The sequence goes on from JADANN010000445.1 coordinate 834,901, forward strand.
TCTACAATGATGCCACAAACAAAATCATACCAGGGCGTACAGAAGCATCCGAGAGGTATACAATATTTATGAATATATCAACTAAAATTGTCAATAAATGATGTGAAATTGTGTCATTTCAAAACATTATTTGAATGCACACTCCATTTCGGTTGCCACGTGGATGGTGTGCGGTTGTGACGACGACGACGAGCTCGACGAGCTCATGACTCAAACTCGTCAAATCCGACTCCCGTTCGCCTAATGTTGCTCGGTTGGTTCTTCTCATTCTTACATTGCGTCATTTGTAATATCTCTTAGTAACTCAAATGACCGACTTTCTAGAAATCTCAGCATAAATAATCGATATGTTATAGTTTATACGTTCTTATGAGCTGGTCTTGTTGAGCTGATGCGAGGTTGATATAAACTGTCGTTGTGTGTTGTTGTTGTTGTTTGTTGTGTTGTTGTCGTGTCGTTGTTGCTGTTGTTGTTGTCAGTTGTTGTTGTTGCTGTTGTTGTTGTCGTTGTTGTTGCTGTTGTTGTTGCTGATGTTGTTGTTGTGTGTTGTTGTTTCTGTTGTATGTTGTGTGTTGTTGTTGTTGCTGTTGTTGTTGTTGTTGTCGTCGTCGTCGTTGTTGTTGTTGGTCGATGGCCGGACGTTCCGACGATTCCCACTCGTAAAAGCACGGCTCTAAGGAAAGCGAAATCGCCAGAACATCAACCATCGACCAACAACAGCAATGACAACGGCAGCTTGTACCAACCACGCATCAGCTCAGCAAGATCAGTTCATAAGAACATATAAATGAATGCAATATCTCTGTCACCGGCAATCTCACCATTCATCGCATGACTCAAAAAGCGCCATTTGGTCCCCCAATTTTGTATATCTATGCAAATCAAAATGTTTTGAATAACGCGAAATACACTGATGAGAACGAGCTCTTTTCTCAGTTTAGCTTAGCGCATTCCGGATTACTAATCTCTTCTGGAAGAAAGTTGGAAAGAAAACCGCCAGCGAATAACAGCCTTTTACCGGCACATGTTGAACCTCGAGAAAACGTTGGATGATATGAGAGCTGTTAGAAATCGTAACGCTGATTTCCTCTGAAATGTGACTTTAATTTCAAAAGAAAAGCCTCTCGCGCGTTTAATCCTCATATTATTGAGCAGAGCACGTCGAAATGTACTGGGTATCTAAAAAGGCTCGGGTAAATGCTCGCGACACCCGAAAACGCTCTTCATTTTTAAATCGAAACTTACTAAATTCAGCAAATCTGACCTTAATTAACAAGTCCCGCTTGCTCATAATAGGTAAGAATGTCTGTTCAACAATTCGGTCAAATAGATGCGCTCTATTTAATAAATAGCGACCCAATCGACCCGGAACTTCTATCGGACAACGTTGTATTCCATTTTATGTACGAATAGAAATTACATGTCTCAATGTTGTTATAGATAGGGAGAGCTCCTTCATTTTTCATTGAAATATTAGTCGGTGAGTTCTGTTATAGTCTTGGAAAACCATGTTATTCATTTCTGCGTGTATCAGGGCATCCCATCCGTCCGATATGAAGACGGCCTGGTTGCAATTAATGCTATGGACAGCCAGGCTAGCAGACCAACCAGGAAGCACTGCAGAATGCAAGGCCTAACGTAATGATTGAAGATTTGATGACTTGTACACTGAACCTTCAAGGAGAAAGATTCGTTTTCTACAGTTGTCATTTGCGAAAAGATTTTTTCTTGTTTGCAGAAGCTAATCCTTTGCGAATTCTTCAGCCGTAGGCTGTGTACGACAGCCTTTGGCCGACGCCGGTTTCACTAGCACTAATGAGGTATGTTTCTCTATTGTGAGTTCCTACCTCTTTAAGTCATTTGCACCGAAAAAATATGTTTTACGCTACAGGCATGGCCTGAGGAAGTCACAGCTTAGGAGCCTTCAGTTGTTTCGACGGACGGCTCCGAAAGCCCTTTGATTCAACGGATAGCGAAGTATTGGGATCGATAGAGAACATTTATCGTAAAATATTCTCTATCTTCCACTTAAATATTTCTTGCACCAATTCATGTAGTTTTATTTGTTAGTCCTGCATGTAATCTGTTCTATTACAAAATACCTGGCGCAACGCCCGATTGCCTGCCTCACACACACATTCCTTCTTAACCATCACGCACGCCACTAGGCATGCTACCGGGCACGGCTCATTGCTTAGGGACTAGAATTTGCGACCCAACTCATGATCCTCCGATCCACGCCACTCGCTTGGATGTGGACACGCACCCCAGCACCGCCATTTACCTTCTGACTACACGTGCAGATCGCTGTTGCCCTTCCACCATCATTTTGTTCTCCCAATCAATCTTTTCTTCCGCAACTCTTAAGATTCAGCTAGGCAAAGTGATGATAACTATAGTCTTGTGTTCTTACATTAGCAACACGCTAAGGTTATTATCAATCATCAATTCAACTACTACATGTTGTTAATCTGATAGTTCCATCAAATACTTTCATTGTTCACGGGTTCGCTACCTCGCAAAATCTTCATCGTCTGCTAAAACAGCCCCGCAATCGCTATCACATTCTTGCACTGTGAGCACGTAAATCCTAACCCTGTTGTAGTTATAGCAATATTGTTACATAAACAATATTCCTAACTATATCTCATACGCTCATGAACTTGCTGAACAACGCTCTGTATCATTGTTAATGCAGTTTGCTAGCCATTCTGATACTGCCCACTTAACCTTATTTGTAACTTATTGTACATATATTTTAGATCTCATTGCTCTGTTGTGTTAATATGTGTATAAAGGTTTAATTACCCCACGTTGAGGTACTCTACCGCGCAAATCCTCATCCTTGTGGCTGAAGTAATCTCTATCACCGCTACACATTCCCGCACTTCGCTACAGAATCCGAGATGAAATAGGCTTGGGTGAAGCAACCATCTATGATATCGTATATATCACAATGATAATATCACAATATCGTTAACAGTATGATAGTATCATAACTCTTCAAAAGAGCCACTATAACATCCGGATCTGCTTTTGTATTGGTTTTGTTTCTCGTGATGTTGCAGATTTTCTGGAAAATTCGCAGTCGCAGAAATTACCCCCTGAATGTGCTGTACCTCCACATTTACGCAATATTTAGAATCTCTCTGAGTAACTGACTATCAATTTGGCCCCTGCAATGAACTACGAACACCAATCGATTCCACTTTATGCTTCATTAATGGTCCTTTCATTAATTTATTACTATTGTTTCTACATGACTCTAATCATATGTAACATAATGCCTGATTTTCGATTCGCTTCCTCACATTCACTACCCAGCAAAGTTTTCGAACTTTTATGGTCACGGGTTGGGCGGCTGCTTGGAAATTCTTCGTTTTCGTTAAATTAGTACACTCGCGACGACGCCCAATCTTGGGTTTTTGCGAACTGGACGGCGCCTATTCTTGAGCTGTGCTAATTGTGACGTCTATGCCATGCATGTGACACCGGCCACTACGGCTGTTTTTCAGTAGCGCTGCCGCTTTTGGTGTGATTTCCGTCCTATAAATATGTTATTCTCTGTTTTGAAAAAACTTCTGCGCTTCTGTTGTCATGTGTATGTTCCATGTTCTTCTAAACACCCTGTCATATCTTGGTGCATATTACTACTGTTGTGTGTGTGAAAAAAATCGCTAGTTCACCGTGCAAGCATACTGCTGTCAGCATTTAATGAAATTGTGCAAAGAATACGACGATGTTTATGTTATGGTTTTGATATGATCTTATTCTATAGAATACTCAAAAGTTATCACAGCCATTGAAAAGTAGAAAACTGCGAACTGCTTGCCAAAAATGATGCTGCACATTGCATGCTGTGCCAGTATGCTCTTCGAGGTGGAAGCATTTAGGTGGGCCTCCCCACTGTCTACACTCTATGCCGCACACTCCAACAATAAAGGTCGTCTTTCGAATACGAAATGAACTCGTCCGAAAAGAGATTACTCGTGAATTACTATGTGAGGAATAGAATGTCCTATATGTACAGCGCCCACCACAGTAAACTTCCTTGATAAGCATCGACTGATTACAAGATGTCTGAGGAGAAACTTTTGTGTACCAAAATAAACCACTGGGAATATTATGACACCTACAGGTGTCATATCGGACACTCCCACGAACCTACGGTGATTAAAAAGATAAAGCTTTCGGCGTTGATCAACCCCGAGGGATGTGCCATGCATTCGACTTCGTTAAGTATCGTTAGAGGCGATTGAATGTATATACGGCCCACGCAGAGACTCGCGGTGGCCTACCGATGTATCGAGCCAGTGCTGTTATTCTCCCAGACAAGTCTGGTACCAATTTGCCGGCCCCGAAAGGGTTGGAAAGCTTGGTGGGCCATGGGCGCGGGGATCGATTCCACATGTGTGTTGCAGGGCGCCTCCGACCACTGCGCCAGACGCGCCCTTGGCAAGAGTTATTAGTCAAGAAATGTCCGCACTTCCACATTTATGTATCATTTTCAATCTCGTCCTAGAAAACCATTGCACAAATTTTGAAAGAACAGCAGCAGTTGTCGTCGAAGCTGTAGAGGTTGGAAAAGGTTGAAGACAGACGCCTAGGAGGAACAATTACATCATCCAGAAAGACAATGGAGGAAATCACTCACTACTCGGATCTCTTCAACAGCCACGTCCTTCTTCACTGATATGAAATAAAGAAGGATGGATTTGTCGTACCACTGGTTCTCCCTTCCGAAATTCAACATGCTATTTGGTCGGTGAAAAATCGAACAGCACCAGGTCCAGAGAGGATAAGATCTGAACACTAGAAGAACCTTCCGCCGGTCCTCATAAACCCCTTGGCTCAGCTGCTCACGCGTTGCCTATCTGAATCCAAAGTCCCTACTCAATGGAAGACCAGCAAGACCGTGTTATTGTTCAACAAGGGTGACTTCCGCGATATCGGCAACTATTGCCCAATCTGCTTGCTGTCTGTCGTCTACAAATTTTTCACTCGAGTCATCCTAAACAGGATTGGCAGAACACTGGATGAAGAGCAATCATGTGGGCAAGCAGGGTTTCTAAAAAGGATTTAGTACAATGGACCACATCCACATGATAACAATGCTCATTGAAGTATCGCGAGAGTACAAAACACCGTGCTGTCTCAATTTCACTGATAGCAGTAATGGAAGCTCTAGACAGTCAAGGAGTCCATACTAAGTATATAAAGATCTTTCGTGAGCTGTACAAAAAATTTCACAACTAAGATATCACCATTCTACAACGATATTAACATTGACGTCAAAGAGGAGTTAGGCGAGGCGATACCATCTCGCCAAAATTATTCACAGCCACACTCGAGAACGTCATGCGAACACTGGAAAGGGACAACATGGGAGTGAAAATCGATGATCGGCAATTACACCATCTTCGCTTTGCTGATGATATCGTTCTTATAACACCAAGCATTAGCCAGGTGGAACGAATGCTTGCCGACTTTGATAAAGCCTGTGGAAAGATTGGTCTCTGAGTAAATCTCACAAAACGATGTTCATGAGGAATGGATTGGTTATGCATGACTCCTTCTCGCTCAAGAGAATAAATATCTGCGAATGCTTTAGTTACGTCTACCTAGGTCGGGAAATCAACATGATGAGCGGCTTATCTCCAGAGTTGAATAGGAGTAAGTGAGCGGCTTGGAGAGCTTTCAAGAGTTACGCGTTAGCCCCCGGAAAGGGTAACAGCGTGTTCGTTCCCCACCGCATCTGTAATTATATAATTATCTAGTTCGAAATGTTCACCTTCGCACCACGGTTTTTTTTAATGAACTGAACATTTTTTCCGATTTATGCGTAGTCTGATCTTTTTTCCTGCTTTTCTGAGGTTGTTCATCATTGTCGTTGTTTCGTTTGTACTTCTTGAAAAAATGACGATGTTACCAACAAAACAATGATTTGGTAGGAATTTTCCTTGACTAACCATCTAAACTACGGATCTCTCTCATATGAGGGATCTCGAGCTGGCTAGTCGCGAGGCTACGCGGCACGTCCCCAGGTGGAGGATAGCGGGTTAATCGCGGACCAAAAAGCGACCGTATGCTTCCCTGAGACGCAGGTGGATCCAGGGGGATGGACTCCCTATTTCTGATGCGCCGGTTTGGCACATAGTTTCTGTATTTACGAGGCGTATTCATGCATGCGTGTGTGGGTGCGTTCATGTTTATGCGGATCGTATTCTACGAGTCAATTCGGCCAAAAGCCTGCAATCAAGTGACAGGGAAGTACATGGGAGGCGGTTGGGAGTCGCCTCCAATAAATAAGGTCCATGTCCACTCTGGGAGAGCCTGGCAAGCTACCCGTGAGTATACCTAGACCTCACGTTCAGAGCCCAGCAAGCTATACGTGGGTATCAAAATGCTAAACACAGTAAAAGAAACGGGCCTCATTCCCCTGACCCCGAATGAGCCCCCTAGTTCGGCAGCGTTGGGTAGAACGAGTACGGAGAAGCTGCTAAAATTTCAGGGCCAATGGAAAGCAAAGAACACCCGACTCCGTGCCCACCTTTTCGACTCAACGATACTTCCTGCGTTAAGGTATGCGTCAGGAACTTGGTCGCTGCGTAAACGAAATGAAAAAATTACTCAGTATTGAACGCGCAGTCGAAAGGACGATGAAGGAGCATCCCGTGTCACGCAAGTAAGGGAAGGGAGTCCGCGACAAGGAAAAATGGAAGATTGACTGGCTCCGCCCAAGTCACTCGATGATCAACGGGACGACAGGTGATACAGGTGATATCAAATATTTTAGGAAATAAGTGGGAAATTCTAGGAGACACAACATAGTAAGTAATATTGAATATATAAAATCTTCTAGGAATGAAAAGATAAAACTGTCGGCGTTGATGAATCCCTGAGGGATGCGCCATGCATTCGACTTGATTAAGCATCGTTTGGAGGTGACTGAATGTATATCTGGCCTTTAAAATGACTCGCAATGGCCTACCGATGTATCGAGCCAGTGCTGCTTTCCTCCCAGACAAGTCTGGTACCAATTTGCCGACCCCCAATGGGTTGGAAAGCTTGGTGGGCCATGGGCGCGGGGATCGATTCTACGTGTGTGTTGCAGGGCGCCTCCGACCACTGCGCAACACGCGCCCTAGGAATAGTTGTAACAAATGTCGTCGAACATCCATTTCCTGCTTGCTAATTACAATTATTATAAACCACATCGTTATACGAGTTGCTGGAAAGCAGCTGCAGAATGAACTTCAACGGGATGCAAGCTCCCTGGTGGGGGGAGGACGGATGGACATCTGCACGAGAGGAGGACGTGTTTGTAGGTAAAACCAATCACTTGTACTTTACAGCTGCAAATGTTTTGCAGATCACCATACGATACGTCCACACCTCACCACACACATAGTAGACCACCACCATGGATGACGGCCACGAGGCAAGGAAGCGAGTACAAACTGTACTGAGTCCCTTACTACTCGTAATGATGAGTCTTTCTAGTATCCAAGTGATGAGTAGCACCTCTTACTTTCCCAGTTCTTCAACACAACATAGTGAACTCGTTACCGTATGATTATGATCGATTGTTCTTATCCCGTTTTTTTTCTTGTGTTGAGAATGACTAGACAAGAAGCTTGTAGGCGACACACGACAGCAAGCTGTGCCATAATTATCGAGATCGTGCACATCGCCGTTCCTGTGTAGTAACACTGTCATGTTGGTGTTCGATTGACAGGGAAATTATACACACGTGTGTAGAATCGAGCTAATGTGTTAATTGAGAATGGCAGTGGGGTTCTCGAATGTTTCGTTCAGTTCTGCCTCGAATAGGTGCTCTACGCTTCCTCAGCGGTGATAGAAAATATCGGCGTTCGGAACGGAGGATCGTTCAACGATCAAACAGACCCGAATAAAAGTCGTGACTGACCTTCTTTACTGCCTTCCTGTATACAGTGGCTATTCCATTTAGATGCCGGTGAAAGATCACAGCAGTCTGATGTGTTACTTGGAAAGTACCTTGTCACTATGACAAAGACAAACAGTTGGCCACCTTATTGATTCCGTTCAAGTCCGTGGATTGCTATGCAGAGTTCTTGGCATTTTTGCGGCAATCGGTGCTCGAGACGACTATCAATGTCTGTATCACCTGCATCACCTGTAGTCCCGTTGATCGTCGAATGACTCGAGCGGGCGCCGGTAAATCTTCCATTTTTTCCCTGTCGCGTGCAAGAGTAGCCCAGTGGGTTCTGCTCGCTCTAGGGACTCGTCGAGCATCATATCTTCCTTCTAGACTTTTTCGTGAAGAGCTCTGACCATCGGATCGGTGGTCCTCCTGCAGTGCGTTTAACATCCCAAGGAATCCGGTCACTAACGGCTCCTGTCCATCGGTTGTCATTTATACTCATTACGTGTCCGGCCCACCTTATGTTCGACTGGTTGGCATACAGAACGGCATTTTTGGTTTCTGATCGTTGACGCAGATCGAAGCCTCGGATCACATCCCTTATTTGTGTTAAACGGGATACTCCTAGTATCGTCCTTTTGACTGAGCGTTCGATAATGCTGAGTGATCTTTCATCCTGCTTACGCAGCGACCAGTTTCTGACGCATACGTTAGGGCAGGAAGTACTGTTGAGTCGAGAAGGTGGGCACGGAGTCGGGTGTTCTTTGTTCTCTTCACTACATCCTCGATGCTCTTGAAAGCTCCCCAAGCCGCTCGTTTCTTTCTGCTCAACTCTGGAGCTAAGTCGTTCATTATATTGATTTCCCGACCTAAATAGACGTAATTGGAGCACTCGGAGACATTCGTTCCGTTGAGCGTGAATGAGGCGTACGAAACCAATCCGTTCTTCATGAACATCGTTTTTTGTGAGATTTAATCGTAGACCAATCTTTCCACAGGCTTTATCAAAGTCGACAAGCATTCGTTCTGCTTGGCTAATGTTTGGTGTTATAAGGACGATGTCATCAGCAAAGCGAAGATGATGTAACTGCCAGCCATCGATTTTCACTCCCATATCATCCCATTCCAATGTTCGCATGACGTTTAGGAGGGTGGCGGTAAATAATTTTGGCGAAATGCTATCGTCTTGCCTAACTCCTCTTTTGAAGTCAATATTAATATCGTTGTAGAATGGTGATATCTTGGTTGTGAAATTTTTGTACAGCTCACGAAGAATCTTTATGTGCTGAGTAGAGACTCCTTGACTGTCAAGGGCGTCCATGACTGCTTCTATCTCAATTGGATCAAGGGCCTTCTGTAAATAGATGAAAGTGAGACAGCGCGGTCTTTTGTACTCTCGCGATACTTCAGTGAGCCTTGTTATCGTGTGGATGTGGAAAATCCATTGTACTAAATCCTTTTCGAAACCCTGCTTGCTCACATGGTTGCCCGTCGTCCAGTGTTCTATCAATCCTGTTTATGATGACTCGAATGAAAAGTTTGTAGACGACAGACAGCAAGCAGATTGGGCGATTGTTGCCGATATCGTGGCCACCCTTCTTGAACAATAACACGGTCTTGCTGGTCTTCCACTGAGTAGGCACCTTGCATTCAGGCAGGTAACGTGTGAAGAGCCGAGCCAGTGTGTTTACGAGGACTGGCGGAAAGTTCTTCAGGTGTTCTGGTCTTATCTTGCCCGGACCTGGTGCTGTTCGATTTTTCACCGACGAAATGGCATGTCGGATTTCAGGAGAACCCGTGGTACAATATATCCATCCTCCTTTATTTCATATGACGAAAGGTGGACGTGGCTATCGAAGAGATCTGAGCAGTATTCGTGAATGATTTTCTCCATTCCCTTTCTGGACGCTGTCACTGTTCCGTCTGGGCGTCGGAGTGTAATAATCTTGGTCTTGTAATTGGCGAAGCTTCGGTGGGCTCTGCGAATGCTTTTCCCAACCTCTGCAGCTTCGACCGTAACTGCTGCTCTTTTCTCCTTAAGATCTTCTTTTTATCGCCTGTCTGCATTGTTTTGCAAGTTCGGACGTTGATTCGCGGTTGCCTGCAGCCCGTGCGATTTCACGCTGGCGTATCAGCTCGAGCTAACGTGAGGATGTTGAATGAGCCGATCGTATTCTTCGTCGATGTTATCAAAAACGGCATCTTCCCAACAGTCGACTAATGAATTGAATAAGTCCAAGTTTACGGTGGTCCTGGGAGTTCGGTTTTTGAATTTAGCGACTTTTTTCTCCTTTCCACGAGAAGTATAATCTTGCACGAAGGAGACGGTGGTGTTATCCCGTGTAGAATTTTGAGGCAACAGCAACGTCGGTTAAGCAAACCTTTGATTTGCTATGATGTGGTCTATTTCGTCATGGTACTCTCCATTGGGAGACTCCCACGTCCAGCGTTGAAGGTGGGGCTTCTGGAATTGCGAGTTGCCAAGGATGGTCTTCGTCGCCATGATAAACTCAGAAAGCCGTCACCCTGTTCGTTCCATTCTAAACCGTGGGTCCCAATGTGACGTTCTTTAGACGTTCTTCTTGCTCCAGTCTTGGCGTTGAAATCTGCAATGATGACCTTGAAGAATGTACGGTCTTCTCTGTAGAACTTCTCCAAGTCCATATAGAACGCTTTAACTTCTTCTTCGTCATAGTTTGATGCCGGCACGTAAACGACGAAGATTGTCAAAGCCGGTATTGATCTACATCTTTTTAATCGTAAACATCCGATTCGGGTTGTTAGTTGTTCGAAGGAACCAATGTCTATGGACAAACTCGTGTTGACGAGAATCCCGACACCGCCGAACGTCGTATCTTATCTTTCTTGCTTGCATGAGCAAGTCTTCTCTCGAGGACTTGGATGAAAGTGTACGTGCATTGTACGTACAGACCGTCGTACATCTACACCCTAGTTCTTTGTATTCCAGGCGGCTTCCATTGGCTCTGAGATTTTAGCAGCCTGTACGTACTCGTCCTACCCAACGCTGCGAAATTGGGGGCTCTTTCGGGGGTCAGGGGAATCAGGCCCGTTTTTTCAGTGTGTTTGACATCTTGATACCCACGCATAGCTTGCTGGGCTCTAAACGTGGTGTATACTCACGGGTAACTTACCAGGCTCTCCCAGAGTGGACATGGAGCTTATTTATTGGAGGCGACTCCCAACCGCCTCCTATGTACTTTCTGTCACTTGATTGCAGGCTTTTGGCCGAATTGACTCGTAGAATACGATCCGCATAAGCATGAACGCACCCACACACGCATGCATGAATACGCCTCGTAAATACAGAAATTATGTGCCAAACCGGCGCAGCAGAAACGGGGAGTCCATCCCCTGGATCCACCCGCGTCTCAGGGAAGCATACGGTCGCTTGGTCCGCGATTAACCCACTATCCGCCACCTGGGGACGCGCCACGTAGCCTCGCGACTAACCGGCTCAAGATCCCTCATATGAGGGAGATCCGTGGATTAATGTCTATAAGGGTTTCTTAACGCCGAAACAATGGCAGCTTCAAACTTTAAACGAACACATCTCAGCTCGTAGTGGATTTCACTAATTTCAATAAGAAATATTAGGATCTTCATATCCTTGCCTACTGGATAAAAAGTTCTGTTCTTCTACTATGATAAAGTTCTGATTATCTGCATCTCATGACGTATGCCTTCCAATGGTTTACCGCCTCATCTTGGCTGGAAGGTGTTACTGGGTGTCGGGTTGCGATGTACAGCGGGTGGATTCATCCCGGAGGCAGGGTATCCCAAGATGAGAAGGAGTCCGGCTTTTCCATCAGGAAGCCCAGCTAAGAGTAAACCAATACCATAATCGACCACCGTCCTGGTATCAAACTTCTCGCATGGTAGCAAATCTCCCTCTGATCCACAAGTGGGGTGACTGCCTATGGTGGTGGCGAGCTGGGGCAGACTTTGACATGGCCGACCTCGGGATTCCAGGGAACCGCAGTGGATAAACCAGCAAAACTCCGAAAAAGTGGAGATTATGCTAGGGCTCGCAAAAGCAATGAAGACGGGTCATCCAAATGTCCAAGTAGTATCTATAACGTATACTCATTTCTCTCTAGTATTTCAAGGCCCGTATGTGTGATACGAAAGCAAATCAAGAGGCGCGATTTCATTGAGCATGAACTGATGTTGTTCCCAATGTACCGTTTATGTTTGTAGCAGCCTCTCTTCCACTGGAGATGCTACGAGCAAATTTTGTTACAAACTTCTTGGAAGTTACACTTCTAAGCAAATTTAAATTTGAAAGCAGACCATGGAATAACTATATTCGTGGTTGATACAATAAATCAAAGTCTTTCCTACAAATCTATTACGCTCTTAACTGCTGGAACACTCAGCTACCCCAGAAAATACTTTCGCTCTTGCGAAAAATCAGCCACGTCGCGAGACGGTTAAAGGTGCGGCCGGAGTGGGTCCTGAAACGACTGCAAATGGGACGAAGTGGACATTCGAGAAGTTCGAGCTCGTCAACGAGCACCCGAGCACCACGCGAGAGTTACATGTTTTCCCGTTTGGGTATCGATGTGCTCTGGATGCCGTTTTAGTGAAATCTCCTGCATGTGTGTTTTTCATCGCCTGTCCCAGCTCTCAGTTACCGCTAATGGTCTCGAAAGATGTTCATGTTGTAGTTTTCGGTGTCATCTGGTTCCAAGTTGTTCTAGTACCTACTGACCTGAGCAGTTTTGGGATGTGCATCTTATATGTAGCTTCTTTTCTACAGTTTTTTTTTATTTTCTCTTCACGGCTTTGCTGTCATTTGTGGTTTAATTCGGTCCGCATATGCGTTTTTTAATGGTGTCACTCCATATTCAGTTCTAAAGACACTTTCTCTGTTAACCGATACCATGGCGTCGGTGGCACAGTTGATGTTCGATGAATTCGGGCAACCGTTCATTGTCATGCGTGATCAGGAAAAGCAGAAGCGTCTCACTGGTTTAGAGGCTGTCAAGAGTCACATACTTGCCGCACGGGCTGTTGCAAATACACTTCGTACGTCTTTTGGACCTCGTGGTCTCGATAAAATGCTGGTTAGTGCCGTGGTCCTTAGTTTGTGGGTGGCTGTGCTTTTCGTACTAGCCGTAGTTTTTGTGGGGAATTCTAGTGTACGGTATCGGTTAATTTGAAGTTGTTATTGTTTACATTCGAATGTAGGGTTACGAGTCATTTTCCTGCTGGAACTATGCACCACCATGTCTTCAATATTAGGTATTTCCGTGCAGTTTACTGATAAACACGATATCGAGCTATTTTGGTGTATCCATACATATGTTCTTACGAGCCGCCCTTGTTTAGCTGACGTGAGGTTGCTATAGATCTTCTTATTGCTGTTGTTGTCGTTGTTCATTGGCTGATGTTTCGGCGGCTTCGCCTTCCTCAGAGCTTAGACGTGTCATATGTAACAGCAGCCTCACATCTCGATGATCTGTTTCAGTGATTTGGGTGATTTAAATCACTGTATAAATCAGAAGATCTATACCAAGCTTGCGTCAGTTAAACCAAGGCAGTCGTAAGAACATATATATATATATATATACACATATATATACATATATATATGTATATATATATATACATATATATATATATATATATATATATATATATATGTGTCGAGTACTGTTCCAGGGTTTATAGAAAGTCGATCCTTTGTTTTGCTGTATTTAATGCTGTTCCACCATTTATCCTGTGTTCAACGTGTTACAAACTCAATTTTGGATAACGGTCGTTTTCGTAGTGGTTTAAATTATCCGTTCCTTCTCTGACACTTCGATGAGGGTTTGAATAATGCTATATCATGATGCAACTTAGGTTTCCTCTGATGGCGATGTCACCATCACCAATGATGGTGCAACGATTATGGAAAAGATGGACATACAGCATCATGTCGCGAAATTAATGGTTGAACTTAGCAAGTCGCAAGACGCTGAAATCGGAGACGGAACAACAGGAGTCGTTGGTTGGTGTTTTATGTCGTATATATATTTACATTTACATCTGTACATATGTTTATACACATATATGTACATATTACATATTCATACGTACACACATTAACATATATATATATATATACGTGTAAATTTTTTTACGAGGTATACAAATACCACGCCTACACATGTATGTGTATACGTGTGCGTATTACATGTTACACGTATATATACATGTATATACGTATATGTATGTATCTATACATATATGCATACATAAATATACATATATATATATGTATATATATATATGTATAGTATATATATATATATATATATATATATATATATATATATGTTCGGGCCTTATATGATCCAAATAGGTGCTCAATATTTAAAAATACTGAAAGTGATGCAGAAGACTGCTGATGTGCCAGTTTTGTCGCTTGTATTACTTGTGATCAATTTTGCTTAGCGTTTATGCTCTTTCCTTCACAATGGAACGCTCGGGTCATGGCCTAACGGCTCGAGATACCACATGGCGGACATCCGTATTAAAATAAAAGGATAGAGCTCTCAGCGTTGATCAATCCCTGGGGAATGCGCCATGCATTCTACTTCATTATGCATCGTTTGGAGGTGATTGAATGCATATCTGGTCTTTACAATGACTCGCGGTGGCCTAACGATGTATCGACCCAGTGCTGCTATCCTCACAGATAATTCTAGTACCAATTTGCCGACCCCGAAAGGATGGAAGGCTTGGTGGGCCATGGGCGCGGGGATCGATTCCACGTGTATGTTTGCTACGCCGCCGACAACTGCTCCACACGCACCCCTTAAATCCGTCTGTTTTTATATACATATATACATGCATATATATATATATATATATATATACATACATACATATATATGTATATATGCGGGACGATAATTTTATGATACATGGATTGCTGCTACTTTTCAATTCTGAAAGTTAGAAAAAGAAGAGCTTCTTTAAAGTTACACTTGGCAGGAGATGGGGGCCCTAATATTGCAGCTTTTGATGAGAACAGAAATTACTTTCGTTTGTGCAACGTGCACTCGTCTTTTGTTCTTTGCTGAGAATTACTCTCGTTTTTTTTTATTTTGCTATCTGAATTATTTTACGCGCTTAATGGAGGTTGCTTCTGGCACCGTCTTTTATCTGCGAATAATCCTTATTCTCATTGTGTGTATTCTTTCAAAGTTTAATTGTTATGCCACATTTTGTGGGAAATGTTAGAATTGTGTTACGAGCAAGCTTCATAGCTCGAGGTCTTCAGTGAATGCTTTCGAAATTTTTGAAACTATACTCAGGAAGGCAGTGCTTGTACTGAATTTCAGCTTTTTATGGATCTTGTTGGGGTTTTTTGCCCTCATTCGTAGCTTAAAAAGGAAATGGAAATTGTGTTTAACAGAAATGCTGTGGGTATGGTCTTTCTTTAATAAAAAAGCCCATCATTCTACTTTGGGTGTTTTACTTGTTGCATGTAATGTAAGTGTTCAATTGGTTTTTACAGAAAGTTTCGCCAGGCAATGCTTGCATATTCTCCATCCCATAAGGTTTTTTTGGTCCTATATCTTCTGATACTTTATAAAGTCCGTCAAGAGAAAAAATATTGATCCATCCGTGATCGCGAATGTTTGAGATGGATATTTTGCAAATTTTGTCCTTTGTTTCACTGGTGTTCATCCATTGAATTTCCTCTGGTATATGTAGGAGGAATAAAATATGTGAAAGTGTGAAGGTGAAAGAAAAAAACCTGTTTCGTAATGTTTCATGAAGTGAAACTTTCAGTTCGGGTATAAGACTGGTTTGTTAACTTGGTTTTTTCTGTCACGGTGGCCGCATCGGGACATCTTCAAGAAATTTAAGGGAACTATACTGAAATAAAGGTATTTGTGGAACCATTGAATCGGAAATGTAGCCAACATCGTAGTCGTACATCGTCTGTTGTTGGGCTTCTCTTCTGTACAGCGTAGATCTCCAGATCTCCGTATCACATATTTATCCCGAACAGTTGTGATTCAATGACTACGGTTGTATTTGTTTATCATAAATGTTTTATGTTTTATTTGAACAGAAAGCATCGGTATAAGGGCGACCGGTGTTGAAATTTCCTAGTACAAGGCACTAGTAGTTGAGTAGAAAGGTCTTGGTGTGAGCATCATACAATGATTTGGCAAAATTGATGAAATTTATTTGAGTAGAGATGACGGTGTTTTTGTTTCTTTTTAGCAAACACTAAATAAGTTTCAGCCATGAGTCGTCATAAGTCGTTCCAGTCGGAACGTTTTGTTTACTGTAATACTCTTCTATTGTCGTTCTCTTGGCGGTGTTAACAGTTATTCATCCCTAATGGTAGGCTTTTGAATGCGGCGCACTTTTTGCTTTGCAGCAAAGTGATATGTTGAATTGTTTTACTTTCATTGAGCAAGAAATAGATGGAGTATACACCATGCTATTTTATGGCCCCAATTTTTATCGCCTCTGTACTATTTTTTAATGACAGGATATTACATGACGTATAACCACAATGATGCTGAGATATTTGCATAACTCTGGACCGTTTGTGTTTGCGGTGGGGGAACGAACGCGCTATTACCCTTTTCCCCTTAAAGGGTAATTGCGTATTCGGTCCACACCGCAGAAACCAGCGGTCCGGAATTTTGCAAATACCTCAGCATCATTGTGGTCATATTTTATGTCCACTGGTTTACTGTTACCTAAAATTATCATACTGTCAAAGGAAGTGTTCTGCTTGTCGGAGTGTAATCTGCTATCAATACTGCTTAGCTGTAAGGGTTGTCTTTCTGAGATTGTTATTAGGTAAATCGGAAATGAATGTTAGATTTGCTACTTTTTTTTTCGTACATGTGTTGAAAACTGTTGTGCCATTCTTCTTTCTTTCTCTCTCTTTGAATACCGTACCATTGTGTATCATTTCAAAGTTCATTTCATGCATTTTCGCACATTTCATAAGTTAGAAGTTGAGATGTCGAAACATCGAATTAGAATTCGGCAAACAACCTTTACGATAAAAAAAACGTATGCAGTGCAGACGGTCCGAAATATTGATGAGGCTTGGGCGAAGGAAGTGTTAGCAACAGACAATGCGGTGTTGGCTTCAAAAAATTTGGTCATGGGGAATCTAACATTGGAGATGAAGGATATCACCGACAACGATGACCGTGAATTGAAGGCTTCGGTGGGAGAAAAAACAGGCACAATTGCTTGGAGAGTTGCAAAAGAAGTCGATGTAACCATTTAAACTCTTTCGGGGCATCTGAGGAAGATCCGAAAGTCGAGAAAGCTCGGCAAGTAGATGTCGTATGGATCGACAACACGTAACACTAACAACGCTGCAAAGGTTGGACTAGCGGAGCTACGAGGCTCTGCCTCATTCTAGATAATCGGAAAACCTTTCATCCACCGTACGCCACTTTTCAAGCATTTCTGTGTCGTTCTATACGAAAAATGCTTCGAAAACCAAGACGGGTGAGAACCTGCCTTCCACGGCTTCATTGATCTCAGAAATCAGCATTTTATTCGACTGCTATGAGCAAACATGTTTCTCGTCGGCGAACATGTGTGGGTTCTAATGGTTTTCAATTGGTTAATGAAGTTCATTGTGTGCTGTGAGATGTCGCTTTAAAAAATAGGTTGAAATATGCCATTAATTATCAGTTCGCTGCCAGCGTAGTAGTTTAATGCGTTCTGTCTGCGCATCGATCGAGCTGCACTTCCTTGTTGAGAAATGGCCTCGTTAATAGGCATTCTTGGGCCTTGTACCTTCTAAAGAACAAGTTGCACTCAAGGTTTCCTAGAGCCATCTGTCTCGCTTTTTTCACATCTCTAGTTCTGTTTCGTTCATAATGGGCTTGTGGGAGTAAAATTTGCCTTCCATCATTGTGGCTCTTCTTCATTGGTTTTCACTCTGCTGTTCTGTTCCTTCTATGTAGTGCTTCGGAATACTAAGCATAAAGCCAATCAAGGGCTGATGTTTCCGTTTCTGTTAAATTAGCATCTTATGGTGTCTATGAAGTGAGCGTGTTACATTTCGTTCTTTCTGTACTGCAAGAATGCGACATGTTTCTCGACAAATGAGAAATTGATGCGGAGTTGTCACGTGAGACGTCTTCAAGTAGTCATGTCGTGTCGATTGCGTGCATTCCTCGTCATGTTCGTCACTGATAAGCGGTTTCTGCTCGTCCGTCACGAATAGGTTGTTCGTGTTCGGCAACGTGAGACGTCTCGTCACAATATACCTAACCACTGGCTCGCTGTCTTACGATGTGGATTCGGTTCGCCGTTGTTGTTCTCATTTACGGCACAGCTCGGTGCATGCATTTTTGCTGACGGCCCGCTTTGTATCGATTGCTGCCGTCGAGGGGAATAGTCTATGTTGCCTCAGCACATTGTTCCCTGTTTTTGCCTGGTGTTTGTCATAGACAGGCTGATTCAATTTCTGATCTTTTAATTCGTTTTCTGACTTTCGTTATCAGTTTGAATCTGGCAAGCGTAGCCATTGATTTCTATGTTTTTGAATTCAATTAGTTCTTCTGTAGACCAGTTGCTCTTCGATGTAAATTGTCCTAAAGTGGAACCACATGAGGAGAATCACAATAGGCATAGCAGTATGAGATAATGGTATCTCTTGTGCTCGTATTCAATCTAGGCAGTGGTTGAGCCATAGTTGATGTGGTGATATCACCGTGCTTAGGTAGCTCTGCTCATATTAACGTTCTTACGGAATTTTTTGATGATTAGGCAACTGATTTTGACTAATTTCTTCTTTAACAGCATTTCTTGTGCGAGCAGGTGCCTTTGTTTGGCGCGATTCATTTATCATTATATCATTTGTAAAGAGGAACCGAATATGAAGTGTTTTACTGATATCACTTAGTTGCTCATCTATATCATAATTCTCTATTATCGATTTGTTAGAACTACGAATTCTAACACGTAATTAGCAAACAAACTGTGTTCACTCATTGAGCGGCCCACATTGCAGGTCTTGTACATGGTTTTGGTTTTGTACTATGAATCCCATCTACTAAAGTTCTTGGGTTTACGCTTGTGATCTTCATGGCCTTTTCTGAAGAAAATACCAGATTCTGGTACAGTCGACTTGCGTTTTCAGCTATGTTTCACCTTTCCTGTTTTTCTAGTGGTCGGGTTCTTCCTGTTACTACCTATTACGTGATTTCTGTCATGATAAGACTCTAATTTTAATCTGACCATTCGATCGTTTTCTGTCTTCACATAGGTACAAAACTTGGTCCCGAAAATGTGTTAGGGTTTGAAGGTCGTTTCTTACAAGTTAGATTTGCTTTTGATTGCAGTATCTCATCCTTATTTCATCCTCAATGTTTCACTAAGCGAAATCTGAGGAAATGCTAATTGTATTAGTATCTTCATCACACGTTATTCCGTTGATGGTCGAGTAGTTCAAGCCGGTAATAGTAAATATAATTTCTGCCTGTCACGCACAACGTATTGAACGAGAGTTGAGGTGCGTGAAGAGTACTACACTTTCGGGACTATGATTTTAACTATTTTTAAACCATAAACCATTTTTTGTCGATTCAGTAGTAGCAGGAAAGCCTAATGTATTCTGTTGTGATGTGCGCTTAGCCCGTCTTCCAGATGGAAATGTTGAATTGAACTTCTCAGATGTTATTACCGGGCCCACATGAGCCATGAATGTCGTAAGCGTTCCGTATTAAACAAAGTAATGCTTGAAATTAACTGAACGTCACTTAACTGTGCACCAGCATTGAAAGGTCCTGGTAATGTTGATCGCTTTGGAAACCGGATAGTGAAGGTTTTGATCAGCAATACAGTTGATAAACTCATCCTTTTTGGCTGATTGTTCTGTACACGTCCATGAGTGATCTCCATACCTTGTAGTTTTTTCCATAATTTTGCATCTCTCTTCTTGTAAGGATTTTGTTATGAACTAAGCATTCGGGATTGTTCGCCGTTTTAAACACCCTTGGCGAGTCGTATAAATATTAGGTTGGTGTGAAGAAGTTATGGCCGTTCTTGTCGTTCTGGAATCGGCAAATAAGTTTTCCGGTTAATATGCATTGTTTGCATTATTGATGTGTACTGTTTTAAAACTTAGTTCTTCCTTAATAATCTGATACAGTACTTCTTTTGCGAAACCTAGTCTGCAGTGACTCTAGGTTGGTTGAAATGATGCTCTCAAGTCATGGAAATCATCTCGTTTCGCTTTATGAGTTCAAACTTGGACTTGAAGTAAACGGTAACCCATCGTAGTATGGAGCAGAGAAGGACCTCCGAACGCACAATATGCACACGATTCAAATATTTCTGTATGAGATATAAGTTTTCATCACAACGAATGTCATAAGCTTCTGCGGCAATCTGAAGACGATAGTCGTAGCTCAAGTACACAAAATTATTTGGGTATTATAGGGAAAACTGAACAGTTGAGATTTATTTGGATTTACGTTCTTTTTTTTTATTTTGGAATGCATTGGGAAGGTGAAAAAAGCTCAACAGATGAATAATTCACTTTTTTTTTGATGAGCAAACACGACGTTGGGCTACGAAACCCTACTTCGCTCATCGTACTCATCGGATCTTCTAACTAGTAATCGTTTTTTTTTCCAAGCTTCTTCACAACTATTTGCGAAGGTCTACAACACCTAAGCCGCAACCAAAATTGCGTGTGAAGAATTTGTTGCTGGCACACCGTGAGAATTTGATTCTACCGATATCATAAAGCATATGTCCTGTTCGTAAAAAATATGTCGAAATGACCTTTTATTTTGATTAAAAAAGTTTTTTTTTCTTAAGCTGAAGTACATAAATTCACAGCTGCGGTTCATAAACGACCGCTATTTTTCAACGATACGATATTCTTAACGAGGGTCGTATTTCAAAATTGATAGAACTATTGGAAAATGTTTTTAGAAATTACCTGTGTCAGAGATGAAAGGTTAAACTTGCATTCTTTCCGGTCTTGAATTTTATGGGGTATTTCTTAATGTACGCGAATAGCGTTAAAGAAGTTTCCTTTATGAACGCTCTAGTTTAGTATAGTGCTGTACAAAGTCGTCTTTACACATGTATTGTGAACGTTGGAATGAACGTAGGATTGATAGTGAACATCATAGCAATGTCGTTTGCGTTCGTAGGCGTACACGGAGTTCTGTAAGTTGTCATGTAGTTGTACATGTGTTTGCTCCCGACAAATTCTTCAATTCATCATCGTCAGTAGCAGCAGGGCGTCCGCGACCTCCCGCATCTTCGAAGTCGGATTCGCAGCGGCGATATTTTTGAAACCAATATCGTACTGTGTGTTCGTTAACAACCACAAGGATGTTGAGATATTCGCAAAACTTGGACGCCGGGCCAGATCGAACCACGATTTCCCTTTTCAGGGTTCGCGCTTTACACACTGCGCCACGGAGGTCCTTGTTCTGCGTTTCTCTCAGCTAGTTTTCTATCTACCAGTGCCATCAGCAATTACCCATCAAAAAATTTCTAGTTGGCAGTAGATAGGAAAGTAAACATCTTGTGTTCGGTTTCGGGCCATTTACAATTCGCTACTTCCGGGTTTAAGTTTAATTCGTAAAAGTAGATTTGTCGCAATCACTGCATTGATATCTCAGTTTTGAACCTGTAAAATTTATAAAGAACACAACTTGTATTATAATCTTGTTATGGAGGGTAGAAGTCCATAAATAACAACGTATTGGTACGTAATAGTGCAGAGTGTAACGAACACTAAAATATGCGCGAGAGGAATAGAATTCGAAATCCTGCATTTCGAATGACTTAATATTTCATCGTATTCAAATAACCTGCCATTACGTATTGCTAGATCCAAACACTTTCTTGATTGGTTCCGCTGTCTTAGATTCGTGATCCATGAAAATGTTTTGAATTTTCACACGGGTGCTGGCCTCGGAGTGCGGACCAAAGGTTTCGCTGGTCAGGGAGGGGTTTCTCGCGTGAAACATTTTGAAAAGTGTCAGTCTTGTTCTTATTTTTGAAAGTCTGAGTTTTGAACAACTTCGGAATATTCATTTGATTTTTACACAAATTATATCTAAGCATAGTCCATAGGTTTTTATTTTGTTCTATACGGCCCGTCTTTCACACGTGCTCTGCGGGTCCCAGATTCATTTCCTCGCATCCATCATCCACGAAGGTCTTCCAACTTTTACGTGTGGCATCGGCTTTGCTTGCAGACTTTCATTTCATGGTGAATGTCGTAGAATGGTGGTCGAGCCGATTCTCTCTGGAGTCCTAAAATAGCCGAGTTAGAGCATTCGCACTTGGATTGCAGAGAATTTTCCCCCCGGACAAGTTCGGTACCAGTTTGTCGTACCTAGAGGGATGATTGGTTCGATGAGCCCGGAGTCCATAGGATTTTAAAGCTATTTGAAAATTGGATGGAAAAGTTATTGGAAAAACTACCAGCACTGTGTTTATCCTGATTTTATTAATACTCATTAAGTGATCAGTTTGTCTTCTTTGGCTTGAAACTGTGGTTCTGTAGACGACAAATTCGGAATGTCTTTTCGTTTATCGCCTTATCGTGGCTAGTAGATGCACCCGGTTAATAGACCTACGATGTTCAATGGGTTATTAATAACTCCAGCAGGTTAGCGAACTGAGTTGTCCGATGCTTCCATCAGGAAACACAGGTAGTAATCATATGCCATCGCACTGATACGCTGTGATCAACTCAGATGTCTACTGGGAATAACAGTTTAAAAAAACGTATCAATGTTCATGCATTTTGCGACACTCAAGCAAGTGATTTATATTGAGAAGTTCTGGCGTGTGACGGAACGAATGGCATTCACTGGCATTGTCTAGTTAACAGCAATTAATGGAACATATCTGAATCAGATGCTTGATGTCTTATAGGAAGTGTCGTTTCGTATTTTTTTGCTTCGTATTGACTACATACTTATTTCCTTCCATCTATCTTCAAAACTAATCATCGTTCGTACTGCCATGCTTCATGGTATTTCGCTAAATAACTAGTATGTAGGATCAGATGAGGTTAGAAAATATTTCTAACTGGTGTATATTATCGTGTTTGGAAAAAAACAGGGACACAAGCAACGGTTTATTGCTAGTTGAGCAGCGTGCCTCTCGACTTATGGCTTTATTTCAAAGTGTCACCGCACTTGTATTCACAGCAGAGATATGCTTGTTATAAAAAAAAGCAATACAACTTCTTTTGGAATTTAATTACTTAGTTGGTGCCAAATAGGCAACAATCTTATTATACTCTGACGCTGAGTGCTCCTCACGCTTCATTCTTATGGGGGCAGAGTTAAGTACGCTTCCTTTCATGTTGTTCGAAAATTATTGAATTGATGGGCGTTTAATATGATCTAGTATTACGCATCCAGTTCGAGACTTTTTAACAAATTCTGCAAGTTGGAATTTGAGATATCAAAACAAAGGTTCGACACATTTACGTCTACTAATTAAAACTGTGTTGTACGCAGTGCAAACGGCTCGAAACAATGGGTTATGGGGGCTAAGGAAGTATTAACGCATTAAGAGTGCCACGGAGTTTGTGGATCTCCTTCTGTCCTTGGCGGCGGTGAATACAAGGTTTTGTGGAAGGTGGAAATAAATACTCGCATAACTGTTGGATAACTTGCAGAAGAATTCGATGTAAGCATCTCATCTGTTTCGGAGCATCAAAAGAAAATTTGGAAACCAAGAAAGCTGGAGAGACAAATGGATGTCGTCCAGATTGGTTGCACGAGGCACTACCTACATTGCAAAGTTCCTAGCTGGCCTCCGAAACTGCCTCGTTTATCATACTCGCCTCACTTCTTGCCTACCGGCTACCACTTCTTCAAGTATGTTAAGAACTTCCTATCCGAGAAATGCGTCTGGAATCAAATCGGGGTCGAAACTGCCTTTAGTGACTTCTTCGCCTTTAGTTCTTCGAGAATTTTGGAGTTATACGGAACTGGAATAAAGAAATTGTTTCTCATAGACACACATCTGCAATTTCTAATAGTTTTTATTTCGATTAATAGTTTATTCTGAGCTGACATACAACGTTTTAAAGAATACAGGTTGAAATCCTTTATTTTTTCCGAACGTCATATTATTTATTGATAGCTTGTGAATTTGAACACCTGACTTGCCAATTCGTGCTAATTATGCCCGCCTTTAGATGTCTTCTTTTTTCGCCATTAGCCTTAATATATGTGTACATTACCTATATTTTCCGTTTTTCTTATCATTGGCGTGAATGTTAATATAATGATTTGAGAACACTCTGCTTCGCCGTCAATCACCCAAAGTCGGCGTATCTTCTCTGCAGTGTAATCGCGGATAAACTCGCTATATCTCCATTTAATATATGGAGGAGCCTTGTTTGTCGTCCACCTAATGATGAATTATATCGAGTGACTTCCACGTTACTCCGTTTCACAATGCTGGTCGTGAATTTTTGATCTGAACCGAATTCGCGTTCGATCTTGCGATCAGAAGAATTTGAAAGACGAGGTCTCTCTATACGTTATTTTTCTTCAGATATGACATCGTATTTACGTTCTGTTTATAAAATTGTTGTGAAAATAATGCGCTTGATTGTTAATTCTCGGTGCAGTTGTTTCATTCTCAAAGTTCGTTCATTGTTACCTTTGCGCCATCAATCTTTAATTTTACAGTTCTTGCTGGTGCACTTCTTGAAGAAGCTGAACGTTTGCTGGACCGTGGAATTCATCCGACGAAAATTGCCGATGGATTTGACCTTGCTTGCAAAAAGGTGTTCTTTCACTAAAGAAAGATTTTTGTTGCATGGCTCTTATCTGATTATCCAACACAAATATGCGTATGTGCGTATTTTTTACAAACGCTGATGGAAAATATATCAGTATTTAGTGGTCTTACGCTGATACTTTTCTTGTGCTAAATTTTTGTAATTCTGACTTCATTAAACGGTAATGGTGGCGCAAGCATCAGCAGTAGTGATAAGGGTAATAATGAGGTAATGTTACTGAAAGGACTCAGAGTAAATGAAAGTGACAGTGCGTAATAGTGGAAACTGTTACTGAAAAAAATTGTAGTCTTTATCAAATGTCGAGTATTAAGGCGCTGCAAACTTTGGACAAGATCGCTGACAAGTTTCCCGTCGCCAACAGGGAACGCCTCGTAGAGACCGCGCAGACGTCGTTGAGAAGCAAGATGTTAGTGGAAGTACAACACACTTATAGTTTTACAGTGTTAACATCGGTGGATAGCGTCGTTTTCCCCTAGATACGCATGAATTTTAGCGTGAATCGATGCATCCGGCAGTTTGCCGAAATTGCTGTCGATGCGGTGCTATCAGTGGCCGATCTCGAGACTCATGACGTGAATTTCGAGCTAATCAAAGTGGAAGGAAAGGTTTGCATCTGCATTTGTTTACGTGTTTTAGGCTCTTCGACGATATGTCATTCTCTCATCACTACGTATTACCACCTTCCGTTATAGTGGGTTATTCAGATAACAAAAGTTGTTCGTAATTTGTCGTCTTTGCAATAAGTTAGACATAGTTTTAAAGCGTGTTATTTAACACTACTACAGGAATACTCTAACTTAGAGTTCCTTTGCCAAAAATGTTGTGGATCTCGATGTTAGCCTCTCAACCATTTTTGTTTCTTAAATCGATGTTGTTACAGCTTGGGGCTTCAGCAGTAATTTCAAAACGAAGAGGTAATGCGATCAGAATGAGAGTAATTGATTTTTTTGAAATGGTAGCAATAACGGTGTTTGGATCTGTTATTTCAAACTAATTGCTAACTGGAATTCTTTCGGCCAATTTGCTGAAGTTCTTAACATGCGTCTTTTTTTCTTACTATGTGGTAGTATCAGGAGATAACAGTTTCGAAAGTAGAAGTAACAGTAGTAAGTGACAATGTGATAGTACATGGTAATAGCAGTAATCAAACGATCGCTGAGATATGGGCTGAATTCGGAGCCTCAGGTGAGCTTCGAGCAAGCAGTTGTTCCTTCCGCGGATTCACGTGTTACCCGCTGCACCATCCGAGGCCTTTGCCTTTCTTTCAGCCACTTTTTGACCTTAACTGTGCTGTCAGCAGTCACCCAACAGGAATCACCTGGGGAACATAAATCGGCATTGAACCCAGTTAAGCTGAAGTTGCGGTCTAAATAACCAGGTTTTAACTTCTAGTTAACTAAAAACGGGGTATTATATGGAATATTTCATTCCACATAATATCTTGCCATGAAAATTTGTAGTAGGCAGTAAATAAAAAGGTTAACGTTCTCATTTCATTTATTGCTTCAGCTTAACTGAGTTCAATGTGGATTTGCACCCACGAGGTCCATTCCGTTGATGAATGATTGCTGATGGCACTCTGACAGATACAAAAACTATCTGAGAGGAAGGCGAAACGAAGGACCCTTATGGCGTAGTGGTGAGAACGTGAACCTGTAGAAAGGGCAATAGAAGGTTCTATCCCCACCGCAGCCACCTGCGGTAAGGAGTTCTGCAATTAACTTATTAGTAATAACATTATTACTGACGGGAGGCGGAGATAACGCAATGGTTAGTGATGCCGTCGATTAGGAAGAACAGGAGCTAGTTCGATCTCCGCCTCAACTCTCACCTCAGATACACATGGGAACGCCTTAGCATTCTATTTCCAAGATTTAGTGAATTGACTCAGACGAAATCCACAAGGAACAACGGAAACAAGTCACGAAATGTTCGAAGACCATTGTTTATATTGGGTGCAAGTAAACAAGTCGAATCCAGGAAGTGCTAGGATCCGCGTAGTAGATCTGATGATGGGAAATGTGGAAATAGAAAAAATAATATGGCATTAAACTGTTACATCCTCTGTTTTGATACCACGCCAATTAGAGACATGTTCTGTTTCACCGTTTATTTTTTTGAGTTTATGAATTTTTTTTGCATGAGAACTGACGAACTGCCTTATTTGTGGATCTTTTCATTT
The DNA here is from genome assembly GCA_018806985.1 of Angiostrongylus vasorum. NCBI lineage: Eukaryota > Metazoa > Nematoda > Chromadorea > Rhabditida > Metastrongylidae > Angiostrongylus > Angiostrongylus vasorum. Next base: position 861,805 of record JADANN010000445.1, read on the forward strand.
CTTGTGTACTCCTTAATGAAGCCTTTGCAAAATTTACTAAAACGTTCCCAAACACTGCAAAAAATACGTGTGGGTATGAAAGTAGGTATTAATGAGAACACATTGAATAAGGTAAGATAACTGGTAGTTCTGCATTCAGGTTGGCGGACATCTTGAGGACACTATACTTGTGAAGGGAATTGTTATTGATAAAACGATGTCGCATCCTCAGATGCCAAAGGAGTTGAAAAACGTCAAGGCATGTCAATTTCTTGGAGTTTCGTTCTCATTTTGATTTTGTATTTTTAACCAATTTACTTGTGCTCTTTGTTTAAACCAGTGTGAGTTTTCAGGTCGCTATACTCACATGCCCGTTCGAACCTCCTAAGCCAAAAACTAAACATAAGCTTGACATTTCTTCAGCTGAAGATTTCAAAGCTCTGCGTCAGTATGAAAAAGAAACTTTTGAAACTATGATTAAGCAGGTGAGTAAGGAGAATTCCCTTGGTGTTATGGATAATAACTCTCTTCGTCAGTTGCTTCTTTTAGGTTTTTGGAAGTCACATTCCATTTTTCACGCGTTTTTTCATCGCAAGTTCGTGTAAATTTCCCTTGGCACTTAGATGATCTCTTCATAGAGCGCAGTTGGCGCTCCACAGTTACCATTTTCACATTTCCCCTCTTATAACTACTCTATAATTTTTTCCCTACGCTTACGGAATATCGAGAACCTGAGTGGTTTTGAGACGCTGTGCAACACATGTATGTTCTCCAGTAAGACTCTGCCCGAACCAGGGAAGGCATGCGTCCTTTCTGGCTCGTTATATTGGTTCAGACTTGTATATGAAGACCAGATCCATTTCTCTCCACAATCTGGCGACGAAATATGATGAAGATACTGAAACATTCTGGCAGAGATATCTCAGGACTCCTAGGAGAATCACTTGGAGACCATTTAACGACGTTACGAAAAAGACAAATTCCGCAAGTAACAGCCGATCCATCATGAAAATTCAGAGGACGTTCATAGGTGACGAATACAAGACTGAGGAACGATTGAAGGAATTGTAAGGATCCGCGCAATATGTGATGATAGGTTATGTGAATAAAATAAAATAAATGATCCCTTGATCATCTACTAGGGGACACCATCATTTCCTGTTCGACAAGGTTCTGCCTGTGCATTGGCAAAATGTATGTGATTCATAGGGTCAGAATTGTATTGTAGGAGGAAAGAAAGCATCTTATTGGGAAAAGTCTATGGATTGTAATGCTAAATTAATAATATGGACTAAGATACACTTGTTTCAACGTGAGACGGGTAGTTATTTTCGAGCATACATGCGTTGTAATCAATGAATGTCAATAATTTGTTATCGATTTACGGAATACAAGCAGTCCAGCCGATGTTTTTAAATGAAGAACAATGGTGAATTTTGGTTAGTTGTGTATCAAAATGTCCTGCTGTCTTGATAACATCTGCAAAACTATATTCCTTTGCTCTTAAGCCAGTTTCTCCTTTTATTACGTTATTTGGTAAGTACTCTTTATTCTATTCTTACACCAGATATTGATGACAGTTCAACAGCGCTTAATACTTTTTTCAAGGTCAAAGATAGTGGTGCAACACTGGCCATTTGTCAATGGGGCTTTGATGATGAGGCGAACCATCTTCTACATCATTATCAGCTTCCCGCTGTCCGGTGGGTTGGAGGACCGGAAATTGAACTGATAGCCATAGCAACCAATGGGCGCATCGTGCCCAGGTATTGTTTTTTGTGTTTTATTTTACAATATTCCTATTAATTGTTATCACTCCCATTGTATTAATTACCATCTATGTAGATTCTCGGAGCTTGCTCCTGCTAAGCTTGGCTCAGCTGGGCTTGTTCGCGAAATCACATTTGGAACTGCTCGGGATCGTATGCTTTCCATTGAAGAATGTCCCAATAGCAAGGCTGTCACTATATTCGTCCGGGGAGGAAATAAAATGATTATTGATGAGGCCAAGCGTTCTTTGCACGATGCATTGTGCGCTATTCGCAATTTGGTTCGAGATGACCGTATCGTTTATGGAGGAGGGTCAGCTGAAACGGCATGTGCTATTGAAGTTGCCAAAGAAGCTGACACGGTATGTAAAATAAAATGGCGTCCGAGTATCAACAATTTAATCAATTTTATTGTTCAAAATTAGTCATTGGTTTAACAACTGTACTGACTGGTAAGACTAACAGTATATCCTAAGGCTGATTTTTTGTTAACTGGGCGTTGATTAGATAGTTCAATCTATCCTTGATGAACAAACACGGCATTGTTACATTACGCCTTATTCATATGAAAGCTGATGTTTCGGCCAATTACGCCTTCTTCGAAGCCTACCCACTACTCTCATCCAAAAACGGTCCTCGAAATACTGAGCACAATGGTGTTCTTTCGTCGCACACTTCTTCAGCTGCACGAATATCTTGTCCTATTTGCATCGCACAGAGTGGCGTTGTAGTAGCATTTCGATGTCGAGTACTCGGTAGCTCACCCGTAGTAGTCCGCATAAATCGTGTGATTGCTTTCGTTCGGTGAAGTTCAGAACGACTCGAAACTAACAATATAGTTATTAGTTAAATATAGAGTTTTGATTTAATGCCACAATATGTGGTCTGTAATATACTTTTTGGTTCATATTTACACGCATACATATGTACATGTACACATGTATATATTTGTGTATATGTGTATATATGCATATACCTTCATTTGTTTATTTCCAACATATTCATCGTGACGTTTATTTCTCATTAACTGCTAATAATTCTTCTGTAAATTAAGTACTGATTTTCGTTATTCCTGTTGTGATCTTACAACCACCCTCCATAGAGATACTCCCATTGCTGTGCGGATCGGGTTAGACTTAAGGATGTGTCGGCTTTTCGCACCAATATGTCGAGTGCTGGTTCGAGCATTGTTATTCTAAAATTCTGACATGTATTTTCCTTGTTAGAGGGTTTCCACGTTTTTCGATGTCGCAGCCTACCACTCATTTGCCTGTTCTTGTGGATCAGGTGGAAATTTATTGTCCTTCGACTAGAATACCTTCGAAGTGATCACATTTCCTGCGATTACTCAACGAGCCTTCAAATACTAAGTCAGTGAATATTACGATGTTTTTAAGTAATGTTTATGTACTAGAAAAGTATTCAAATGCTTGTTGACTTACTCATCAACGCTAAAACTTATACCACGGCAGAGCCAGGCTAATCATATGTACCTTTCGTTTTAAAAATGGAAGAGTACGATCTGACATCAATTGAATGGTTTCTGTGTTCTTGAAGTAAGTGGAGTTCGATGAATGAGCTGTGTTGTTTAAAGTTGGGATCTAAATTATGTTAAACAACATATCTGTCGTATACGACCTTTTGTTGTCCTAAATGTCTTCGCAATTGTAATTAACTACACACCATTTCAAAACAAGTTCTTCGATCTTATTTTGTTTTCTTCGTCAATTCCCAATATTCCACCGATAGCGATGTCCTAAAATTCGAATGGTTATTGGCAATAAAGGCGCGAATAACGCTATGCTAAGAGGTGTTCTGCAGTACACAGTGGGTTGCTCGATAGACCGATCCTGCGACTCACGCTCACCAAGCTTTCCATCCTTCTGGGATACGCAGGTTGTCAGTAGATTATCTGGGATTATAAAAACGCGGAGTTATTACATCGGTAGGGCACTGTAAGTCGTTATATATACTAGATAAAGATTTGATCAGCTTTACGATGCTTGATGAAGTCGATGCAAGGCACATCTCTAGATGGTTGGTCAGTGTCAAGCGCTTTATCCTCTGTGATTTTATTGGCAATGATGAAATCCGATTTCAGATTGAAGGCATCGAGCAGTATGCATTCCGGGCATTTGCAGATGCCTTGGAAACCATACCAATGGCACTGGCTGAGAACAGTGGTCTAGCTCCCATTGATTCACTTACCGATTTAAAGGTTTGTAAACTAAATTTCTGTTTTGCAACATGCAATGTACGAAACCGCCTTTTGGGACATTTGCATAGTTCAGGCAAAGCAAATCGAAACGGGTAAACCTTATCTTGGGATTGATGCCATGTTTAACGGTACCAACGACATGAAGCAGCAAAAAGTCATCGAGACCCTCGCATCGAAGAGAGAACAAATCTCTTTGGCGACTCAGGTAAAACAGTTTGATTTGATTTGAGAGAAGTAAATTTTCGCTGCGAATCCTTGTTTGCCACACAAGACGTGAATTGCTAAGAAATATCTGTAGTTATTAAGACATTCCATAAGCATTTAACATATAATAATAACAATAATAATCGATTTTCTTTCAAGGTCGTACGTATGATCTTAAAAATCGATGATGTAAGAGTTCCAGACGACGAACAACAGAGTCACTAAATTCTACTTGACTGTGGTTTAGAGTCGTGTAGAATTATTGTTATGGACTTTTTGACTTTTACTCCATAGTGAACTCTTGTTGGCTTTGTAGTTCCGAAGTATGTTCATTCTTCCTGATGGCATTCTAAGAATCCTTAAGAAGTTTTCATCTCTTCCTTCCTATCCTTGTTAATGTTTATACGCTGTCTGTCAGAAGTACCCCCTTCGATGTGGTACAGTGCTGACCTCCACTGAGCGTTTGTACTACTCGGGATAAGTTTTGTTTGTAGACCGTTGTTTAATTGTCTCTGCATATTTTAACTTGTTTGCTTTTTTTTTCTCTCCTTTGTTTGCATAAAAATGATTTATATTCGGTGTTAGTATTTAATGGTATATCACGGTTTTCCTCGGTGTGCATTGTCTTTCATAATCTTCAAAACCATATTTTGCTCAAGGTTCATCTTTCTTAGTAATTCTGTCTACAAATACTTCCTTTCTGGTTCCAGGTAAAAAATTAAAGATGATGGTACCCTAAATTCATGGTGCTTGTCTTTTATGCGCAAGCATGTCGTCTGTAGTTACGTCTAGCGGTCATGCTACTGCGACTTCGTCGCTTGCTAAGGAAAAGGTGGGTAATTTTCAGAACATTCCAACTTTTATCTTGAATTCGTTACAGTTTTTCTCCCTTTAGGGCAAACACGTTTGTATCTAATAATGCTGTCATACGCCTGCTATTCAATCGTACTTGTTGTCCCAGTTTGTTTCACTCTTTTTTTGTAATATGTTTGTTGCTACACTGTCACCTTTTCACCTAGTAAGTTATTCAACCCAGCATAGGCAGGAATATCCACAGCTCACTCCTCGTTGATCTGGTTTTTTTTTGTGTATGGATACTTTACTGGATATCGGGATCGCCCTTCTTACCAGATACCCCTATCTCCAATACAACTTAATTTGATTGGTTCTTTCCTTGACTGAGGATATTTCCTTGTAGTTGTGAAGCAGCCGTGAGAAGACTATCCTACAATGTCACTGTAGGCAGCCAATGAGTGAAAAAGGGATTTTTTATTTGGTCGGTTTGCTATCGTATGCTCGCCTTGTGCCCTGCTTTCATTCACTAGATGCGGGGCGGAGTAGAGATTTTCGACAGTCAGAGGTAATAACTCGCTTTAAAAGCGACACCGTTATTGAGAATAAATATAGTTTGGTACTACTTTTTTCCAACAAGAAACAAACAAATTTGCTTGTTTGTATAACTGTGATTTCAAGAGATCTAGAGACAACCGTTTGTTCGAAGGCACTTTATGCAAGGTCTTGTTTGCTGAAGGTTTTACTATCTAGAAGCTGTTGAGATGCTTACAGGAAGTGGTGATTGATTAGGAAGAAATTCGATGAGTGTATTGGCTAATGAAAAGTCTCGTAGCTCACTCTGTTAAATTTCTACACTGTTACTTGTGCAAGAAGGGTAGACTTTTTCTTCTAATTCTGAGTACAAACTCTGCAACTTTTATAGGTCTTATAAGTGGTAAAATCTTTAATAACCAACTCTGTGCAGAAGCCCTCGATACATATGTTTATGTATATATACGTATATACGTATATGTACATGTGCATGTATATATACATGCACATGCATATGTATGTATATATGTACATGTTACATACGTATGTATATATTTCATACGACTCGTCTTAACATCTACTGTGTAAATCCCAGCAATTCTCGCAATTAATTCGTTCCGCCGCATGTCATCGCATTCCAATTTTCTTGTGATTTTCTAGAGTCGCTTGTAGTAATTTTGGCGATATGGAATAGCCTCTCTTTATGCAGGCGAAAGTTTCATTGTGTAATAATGAGACTCTTTTGGTAAAGATATTGTATTGATCGTTACCCTTTATGTGTCTGGAGAAAAGCCATGGTAGTCGAAGGGTTTTTGTGTCGCTCAAAATATGCACAGTAGTTCTTTACTTTCAAGATGAGTTCCAGTGAGTTTCAGTATTGATGGATGTAAATCCGTAGTGTCAGATCCTTCTAGCAGCCGTATTTATTGGAATGACCTTATTGAGTCACCGAGGCGCTTTAAATTGGGCGAGTAACGTGAAAAAGCAAGTCTTTGTATTGATAGGACTGGAGGTAGTTTCTTCGTGTGTTCGGGTTTAATCCCATCCAGACCAGAGCTGTACGGTTCTTCACCAACAGTCGAGATTTTATTAGTGATTGTTGGAGAACCGCTACGGTCGTGATTATTTTAGAAGTTGTATAGGTGGTCATTTGTGGCCGTTAGTAACGAGTCAATTTTATTCATTTTGTACACACCCAGACTCCGTTTGAAATACTTTTGACATTGTTTTCTTCCTTCTTCATTTATTTGCTTTTCCAACTGTTGTCATGTGTCTTATTTTAGAAAGTGCAGATCCTTGCAAGTGATGTATCGCCTAGTACTGATGTCCTGGAGACTCCTAACCCTCAACGTCTACTTGGTTTAGGAGGCACTACACCGCTTGCTGGTGAGAAATTTTCATATGTCGAAATTTTTCAACTCTTTTTTTATTTTTTGCACTTGTGCTTCATTCCGTAAATTTTCTGTTGAATCTATTTACTTCTTGAAGGTAATTTAGTAAATCAACCTGATTAGTGAAAACGCTAACGCTGTTAATATTTTTTTTAACCTTTTTATTTACTGCCTACTCTTTTTAATGGCAGGGTATATTGCGAAGTATAACTTCAACGAAGCTGAGATATTTGCAAAACTCTGGACCGCAAGTGCCCATGGTGGGGAACGAACGCGCTATTGTCCTTTCCGGGGAGTAACGCGCTCACCACCACACCATGCGAGTCCTTCGTTTCGCCTGTCTCTCAGCTAGTTCTATCGATCTTTTTTCCATCAGCAATCACCCGTCAATTGTGTGGTGGTGAACGCGTTACTCCCCGGAAAGGACAACAGCGCGTTCGTTCCCCACCATAGGCACCTGCGGTCCAGAGTTTTGCAAGTATCTCAGCTTCGTTGCTGTTAATACTGATTACGGCGTAATTTAAAAAGCAATAATTGTGATATATAAGCTGATACTATCGGGATTTTCCTTTTTTTTCTCAGTGCTAGAAAACACGAGAACGAAGAAGAAACATTAGTGTTAGTCACAGGAATTCGCATTCCAACGGTTTACCTTCTTCTTGTGGCTAGAATGTTGTACTGGGTGTCGGGGTGCCTTGTCCAGCGGTGGTTCATCCACCAACAAGGCATCCCAAACTGAGGAGTCCAACGTCTCCATCCGGAAGCCCAGCTAGTAGTAAACCAATTCCAATGCCAGGAATCAGCACCGTCATGTTATCAAACTGTTCGCATGGCTGCCAATCTCCCTTTGATCAATAAGGGCGGCGACTGCCTGGGGTGGTAAAGAAGTGAGGAAGGCCTCGCATAGGCTGGCCTCGGGACTCCAGAGAATCACGATGGCTAAACCAGGAAATCCCTAGAGAATGGGAATTATGCTGGGGCTCGCAAAACCAGTGAAGGCGGGCCATTCAAGTGTGCTAGTATCCTTGAACAAAAAGCGTGGTCTTGCTCCTCTTCCATTCAGTAGGGACCTTGAATGACTGGCAACGTGTGAAGAGCCCAGTGTGTTTGTGAGGATTGGGGGAAAGTTCTGCAGGTGTCCAGATCCTGTTCGGGTCTGGTGCTGTTCGATTTTTTTAGCATGTAGGATCTCAGAAAGGAGGACAAGTATTACGACATACCCATCCTTCTTTGTTTCATATGAGCAGGAGGACGTGGCTATCGAAGAGATCTGAGTAGTATTCGTGATTTATTTTCTCCATTGCCTTTCTGGACGCTGTAACTGTTCCGTCTGGGCGTCGGAGTGCAATCATATTGGTCTTCCAATTGGCCAAGCTTCGGCGTGCTTTTCGAATGATTTTCCCAACCTCTGCAGCTTCGACCGTAACTGCTGCTCTTTTCTCCTTAAGATCTTCTTTTATCGCCTGTCTGCATTGTTTTGCAAGCTCGGACGCTAGTTCGCGGTTGCCTGCGGCTCGTACGATTCGACGCTGACGTATCAGCTCGAGTGTTTCTGGAGGCAGACGTCTCTTAGTAACTTTCGAACTCTCAGCTTTCATGGTGCTAACGTGAAGATATTGAATGAGACGACCGTATTACTCGTCGATGTTGTTGACAACGACATCTTCCCAACAGTCGACTAATGAGTTGTAAAAGTCCCAATTTTTAGTGGTTTTGGGACTTCGTTTTTTGAGTTTAGCGGCTTTCTCTCCTTTCTGAAATGGAATCTTGCACGAAGAAGGCGGTGGTCTGATCCTTTGTTGAATTCTGGGACAACAGCGACATCGGTTAGGCAAAACCTTTGGTTTACTATGATGTGGTCTATTTCGTCATGGTACTGTCCACTGAGAGACTTCCACGTCCAGCGTCGTTGAGCGTGGGGCTTCTGGAATTGCGAGTTGCCATCGATGGTCTTGGTCATCATGATAAACTCAGAAAGTCGCTCACCCCCATTCGTCGCATTCTAATCCGTGGGTTCCAATGTGACGTTCTTCATACGTCCTTCTTGGTCCAATCCTGGCGTTGAAATCTCCAATGATGACCTTGAAGAATGTATGGTCTTCTCTGTAGAACTTCTCCAAGTCCATATAGAACGCTTCGACTTCTTCGTCATAGTTTGATGTCAGGGCGTAAACGACGAAGATTGTCGAAGCCGGTATTAATCCACATCCCTTCAATCGTAAACGTATAATTTGGGTTATAAGTTGTTCGAATGATTCGATGTTCGTGGACAAACTCGTGTTGATGAGAACGCCGACTCCTCTACTGTTGCATGTTTTGAGGAACAGTTCTTCTCCAGTTTCATAGACGGCGTCGTATGGCTGGAGTCTTCTCTTTGGGCCACTCTATTGACGTCGTACCTTATTCTTGTTGCCTGCATAGTCAAGTCTTCAATCGAAGACTCAAATGCAACTGTGCATGCATTGTAGGTGCAGATCGTCACCTTAGTCCTTCGAGATTTGTACACCCTGAAATCGCCAAGATTTCAGCAGTCTCTCCATGCTCGTCCTTTCTAACGCTGCCTAATAGCTAGTTTTTCTGGGATAGGGGAATGAGACTCGTTTATTTTACTGTCTTTAGCTTTCTGATAAATAGTAGTAATATAATAGTAGAATGCGTGCGTGTGGTGCAGTGGTTGGAGGCGCCCCTGCGACACACACGTGGAATCGACCCCGCACCCATGGCCAACCAAGCGTTCCATCCCTTCGAGGTCAGCAGATTGGTACCAGACTTGTGTGGGAGGATAGCAGCACTGGCTCGATGCATCGGTAACACCTGTAGTCCCGTTGATCGTCGAATGACTCGAGCGGGCGCCAGTAAATCTTCCATTTTTCACTGTCGCGTGCAAGAGTACCGCAGTGGGTTCTTCTCGCTCTAGGGACTCGTGGAGCATCATATCTTTCTTCTAGGTTCTTCGTGAAGAACACTGACCATCGGGTCGGTTGTCTTCCTGCAGTACGTTTGACATCCCGAGGAATGCAGTCACTAACGGCTCTTGTCCATCGGTTGTCATTCATACGCATTACGTGTCTGGCCCACCTTATCTTCGGCTGTTTAGCGTACAGAACGGCTTCTTTGGTTTTTGATCGTTGACGCAGATCGGAGCTTCGGATCACATCCCCTATTTGTGTTAAACGGGATACTCCTAGTATCGTCCTTTCGACTGAGCGTTCGATAACGCTGAGTGGTCTTTCATCCTGCTCACGCACCGACCACGTTCACCATGTTGATTTTTCCGACCTAGACAAACGAGCGTTCAGGAGATATTCGTTCCGTTGAGCGTGAATGGGGCATACGAAACCAATCCGTTCCTCAAGAACATCGTTTTTATGAAATTTACTCGGAGACAAGTCTTTCCACAGGCTTTATCAAAGTCGGCAAGCATTCGTTCTGCTTGGCTAATGTTTGTTGCTATAAGGACCACGTCATCAGCAAAGTGAAGATGATGTAACTGCCGACAGTCGATTTTCACTCCCATTCCAGTTTTCGCATGACGTTCTGGAGGGTGGCGGTAAATAATTTTGGCGAGATGATCTCGCTTTGCCTAACTCCTCTTTTGACGTCGATGTTAATATAGTTGTAAAATAATGATATCTTGGTTGTGAAATTTTTGTACAGCTCACGAAGAAAATCTTTATGTGCTGAGTAGAGGCTCCTTGACTGTCAAGGGCGTCCATGACTGCTTCTATCTCAATTGGATCAAGGGCCTTCTGTAAATAGATGAAAGTGAGACAGCGCGGTCTGAACCTTGTTATCGTGTCGATGTGGAAAATCCATTGTACTAAATCCTTTTCGAAACCCTGCTTGCTCACATGGTTGCCCTTCGTCCAGTGTTCTATCAATCCTGTTTAGGATGACTCGAGTGAAAAATTTGTAGACGACAGACAGCAAGCAGATTGAGCGATAGTTGCCGATATCGTGGCCACCCTTCTTGAACAACACGGTCTTGCTGGTCTTCCACTGAGTAGGCACCTTGCATTCAGGCAGGTAACGTGTGAGAAGCTGAGCCAATGGGTTTATGAGGACCGGCGGAAGGTTCTTCAGGTGTTCGGATTTTACCCTCACCAGACCTGGTGCTGTTCGGTTTTTCACCGACGAAGTGGCATGTCGGATTTCGGAAGGGAGAACCGGTGGTGCAACACATCCATCCTCCTTTGTTTCATATGATATAAGGTGGACGTGGCTATCGAAGAGATCTGAGTAGTATTCATGAATGGTTTTCCCCATACCGTGTAGTGTGGCGCAGTGGTCGAAGGCTCCCTGCAATACACAGGGGATAGATGCCCCCCGTCCTAGCCCCTACCAATCCCTCGATCCTTTCGGGATCGGCAAATTGTTAATAGACTTGTTTGGGAGGATAGCACCACTGGCTCGATACATCGATAGGCCACCGCGAGTTATTGTAAAGGCCTGTTATGCGTTCAGTCACCTCTAACGATACTTATTGAAGTCGAATGCATGGCGCATCCCTTAGGGATTGATCAACGTCGAGAACTTTATCTTTTTTTTTAATTTTCTTTAATATTATAGTAGTCCTCCCAACGGTTTACCGCCTCATCGTGTTTGGGAGTTGTTTCTGCGTGGCTGGCTGTAATGTACAGCTGGGAGTTCATCCCCCGGCAGGATCTCCCAAACTAGGAAGGAGAGTGGCGTTTCCATTAGGAAGCCTAGTTAATGGTAAACCAATGCCAGGAATTCACCACCATCCTGGTATCAAACTAGTCGCATGGTGGCAAACCACCCAATGATCTACAAGGGCTGCGACGGCCTGTGGTGGTGACAACCTGGGGCAGATTTTTAGCCATGCTATCCTGGGGACTTCCGGGGACCACGTTGACTAAACGGGTAGATCTACGGAGAACGGAAATTGTGCTGGGGCCCTCACAACCAGTGAAAAAGTGCCGTCCAACTATACAGGTAATGTAATAGTAGTATAATATTAATAAATAGTAATGCATATACCTCTATTAGGAGAAAGTCCATTCTATACGTTTTTTTTAGCTGTCAGCTCTTCAAATACTTTAGTTGACCAAAAACTATTTCTCGTTATGTTTAAAAAACCGCATAGTGCACTGTATGGTGAAAACATATATTGGAATTGGGCGAGCGAGTTTTAGCAAATCCGTAACTAAACAGTTTCGACAGTCGGAAATATTTACAAAATGTTTTCTAGTATGTCATCTGGAAAAGGTCGTATATGTAACCTTACATAAATCATCTCGTTCCAGATTTCCCTTTGACGGCTGAGCTAATGCAGAAGTGTATGACGGTAAACCCTTTTGAAGCAAAATTCAGGGAGGCTAATAGAAAGCTAACAACAGGAACGTTGGAGACAAACGGTCTTGTCCCTGCAACAATATCGTTGTCCAACACAAATGGCATGTTTTCAAATTTGATTTTTGTTTCTCTTACTTTTTCATCACTGGTGCCAGTACCTGTTTTCTTCAAATTTTAATCGTTCAAGATTTAGCATTTTCCTTACTGAAATTGCCCTCATCGCTTTCGGATTCACCGGGAATCTTCTCGAACATCAGTATACTGCAAACGGACGCAGACGGCATGGTGAATGAGAATTTAAAGACCGCTGACATATCCAAATTGTTGCTCCAGATGAAAGACACAAATTCGTCAAGCATGGATGGTTCGAGCACACAACAAGCGCCAAGAACCGCTGATGTGTTAAATGCAGTGTTGGACATGCACTCTGATCGCCTCCATACAATTAACTATATTAATAAGTGCGTTTTTGAAAGAAATTCGGTGCTTTCAAAATTCTCAGCCTCTTAGTTTTTCTTGGGTATGGTACTCTCCCAGCTTTTCTTCTTCATTCTTTTATGTTATTATAATTTTTTTACTTGTTTATAAAACTGGGATTTCTCTAATACGTAATGGACGGCATAATTAAAAATTACAAGAATCTGCAGATGTCTGACAACAACAATACTTCGTCTTTTCTTATCGTAAGGACATTAAATCTTAATTTTTTTAACCCATCGCTTTTTCTTTTACAATTTTGTTTACGAGACGCGCATTTTGAGCAGCAATCCGCTTGAATAAATGGAATTTTGTCCAGTAGGCACGATGATGTATTCAAGGATATTTACTGCTGCCTTCCTAGCGTTAAAAACTACTTGAAATTCGTCCTCGCTTTTGTGTAAATTTGATTTTTTGGAGGAGCTACGAGTTAAGTTAACGTTTTGGGATATATATATATATGTGTGTATATATATATATTATATATATATATATATATATATATATATATATATATATATATATATATATATATATATAGCCACGGAGCGATAGTGTAGAGTCAGTCCCATAATGCTGTCAAATTGTGAGTTTCTCAGATGCCTCAGTTTATCAACACAATGTCAGCGGTTGCCCAAAATTCAGTATCGTTCACCATATATTAGAATAGCTAGCGGAAGTTATTTCATTCGTATGCCAGTCGAGTAATATTGAGTGAACAAGCATATTGTGTCGTGTTGACAGTTTTATGGGATTAGTATTAGTTCTTGAATGAAGTAAACTCTTTTATTACACGACATACATATATTTTTAGACCCGATTTCTCGATGTTCTCGTCACTGACACCTTCTGGTTCCGCCCCAAATTCTGCTGGAGTTCTTGCAGCTGCAGCGGCTGCCCAATGTACTCCTTCTACAAGTGGAGGATTATTAGTTCATCCCTCTCGCAGTGTTAATATTAGTCCTGCTCATTCTCCTATAAACAAAGATCAGCTGATTATAGAGTGAGCTGTTATGTATCGTTGAAAATTTGCATTGTGTGTGACTTCATATACAGTTTTTGTATTCATTTGCAAACTTTCATCTTTTAAATTTTGTGCAGACTTTTTGCTTTCAGAAAACGTTCGTCTGCCAATTCAGAGGTCGTTAACCCGGTAGCTACACAAAGCCATCTGTTATCAGCATTGCATTCAGCCGCTACAGTCGTAGCCGCTGCCAGCAATGCCGACCCAGCAAGCTGGGATCCTAGAGATGTAAAGCCTGCTGTTAGCAAACATGTACGTTCTTTTTTTTTACTTTGATATTTGTAGTTTTTAGCTATGGTTTGTATTTTAGCCACATCCCTTGTTTTTTCCTTTTTTTCTGTGCGGCTTTCCACACTTTGTTCTGTAAACAGGCGTAAAGAATGATTTAAGTGAAGGCGGTTTCATTGGTACTTCAGGTGCCATCTTTGCAGTAAAATTTGGTTGGAAGTCAAAGCACTCATGCATTTTGATCTAGAGCACGCCTGGCTATTTCGAACAAGAAGAGTCTGTAATGCCTTCAACAAACTGTGGTGGGTTGCCTCAAACAGCCGCAGCCCCCAGCTCTTCTCATCTACTTTCACTAGATGATCGTACTCCAGTGAAAGGAAGGTTCGTTCAGCAATTCGCTTCTGTTTACGTTAAGTTGAACTAAGATTCTATGATACGTAAGCAATAACGGTGGTGCATGATCTTTTTCTAGTACTGATCCTCCGTCTTCTGGAAGAGGACGTGGTCGAGGCAGGGCTTCGTTCACTTCTGATATGCTCCCTGATGAAAGAAAGTGTGTTACTATTGTTATTTTGGTATTAAGTACGTAATTATCTCCTAAATTGCTTGACTGTTTTCAAAACTTCTCTTCTTATTTAGTTCTAACTATAGGATGACGATACTGGAAAGAAATAAGGCAGCTGCCGTCCGCTATCGAAAACGAAAGAAGGAAGAGCACGACGACATGATCTCTCGCGTGCACACATTAGAGCAGGAGAAGGTGCAGTTAAATGTGAGTAGAAATTTGATGTAAAGGAATTAATCTAGCCTATATGTTCTAAACTAGCAGAGGTTAACCACCAGTTCTTTTCCTGAAACTTTCCAAATTGTACGAGTAGCGGTTTCTGGGGACAATTTTTTTTGTATCTCCTAGATGTGTATATGTCTTAGACGCAAAACCAAGTGCTTCGCCGAGAGCTCGAACGAATGACGGCGCTGCTACGAGAACGGGAGGCACGATGCGTATGTCTCAAAGCAATGCCCCACAGTTCCGAGCTGCGAGCCGACTCACCTGCGGATGTGAGCCTTCCTAGAGCTCTATTTTCTCTTTAATTATGTCAAGTTTTTGAGCTCTTGTGCATTAATTATTACTAGTTGCAGAAAATATAAAATAGTTGTTTTAAAGTTAGTCGGGAATTAGGTCAACTGGACGTTTTTTTCTATAATATTTTCGTCATATTTGCTTGGCTTTTTCATGCTGTATATAAAGGTCATTACGAACATTTGGCGAAAATCATTTGGGGAAGAAGGATATTATGACACAGAAGGCGTACTGTAGGAGGTGAACATAGTGCGTGTGTTACAATTCAAGAAACGAAGGTTCAGAAATCGCATAAAGTTACCTTTTCTACTGTATGTTTTCCAAGCTTACATCTAAAATATCTATGGAATGTTTCGATCACGAAGTTTTGAAGGTTTCATGCTCTCCAATTATTCCTTGGTGTTTATTCTGTCTTATGCGTTATATGGTTCTACTTTGCTTCCTTACATTTTGTGTTCAAGAATTTCTTTGTTGATATTCAGAGACATTATTCAGGTCGATCTCCTATCGGGATCACAACATACCAACATGTATATACCACAGACGCAGCAGCTTATCAATGGTTTAGGCCTGCCCAATGGAATGGGTTTGAAACGGCCGAAAATTTAAGAGATATTTTTACAAACTTTGAAAAAATTTCTATCCAAATTTGATCTGTTATTACTGGCTTAGAGCTGTTTAGTCTATCAATCATGGTAGTGTGATGCAGAATCGTGTAGATGTTTTACGTTATCGAATTTTTGGTGTACTGATCTTATTACCACCTCAGTTCTTGTCTTCTGTTTTTCTACTGTAGTGTCTTAGTGTCACACTTATCATCGTCTGTTATGTTTCTGAATGTTCTGCTTTCTCGAGCTGGTCTCATTATGAAATTTCAATTAGTCGTTCCTAGAGCAGTCACAGCTTTGTTTTTGTCTATGTACTATTATTTAAATTCTGCCAATGTTTGCGATTTTCAGCCATAAGTTTGTGTGTCTGATGCATATCTTTGATGCAGAAATTATCAATTATGCACGTATCGGTCACTTGCTATTCACAGCTTTTAAACTTGTTTTAAGCGCGCTATCGCTTTCAGCAGGTTCTCGTTTTTATGTTTGTTTTTACGCGCACCTAAAATATTCTTTTTATTTCTATTTTCAAATTGCTATTCATTGGTAGCGCTGAAATGTTTCCAGACTCATTCGCACTTCACCAACTTAACTACGGAGGAAATGCGAAATAAAACATAAACACCACTATAGCGCTAAGGGATATTTGAGATATAAGGTTGTTAAATTTGAGCTATCTTTATATCCTGTTTGGTTGTGCAGCGACATGCGATCTAGGAACGCTTGCTTTAGCTTGGACTTCATCGTGGTGCTTCGTTCATCATTTGATGAACGTTCCTTCGTGTACACAACACCGCATAGTATCCTGTGGTAGACGCAATATTTCGCTTTTTGCTACCTATAACAACATTTGTTTTATCTACAACTTTAGTTGTTTTACAGTCTGTCACTTGTCCACTACATTGTTTCAGGTGTCCTGAATGTTTACCAAACAAATACTGGGTGGAAATTTGTTCCGTGACACCGGTCCGATTGTACATGAGTATATTATTCGAATAAAATTTGACTGTGATCATCCTTGGCAAGAAGGCATCAACACTGCCTTGCTTAGATTTGCACATCAATTAATTTTATTACCGACATTCACTACTTTCCTCAGATGCCAGTCATAGAAGGATCTCCTGCCGGTTAGTCACGAGGCAATGTGGCACGTCCCCAACTGGTGGGCAGAGGGTTGGTTGATCGTGGACGGAAGGCAGTCATGAGACGCGGGTTGATACAAAGGATGAAGTCCTTGTTTCTACTACGCTGATTTGGCACATGCCTTCTAGATTTACGGGGACGTATCCATGCATCCGTGCGTGGGTGTGTTCTTCTTTGTGCGGATTACATTCTACGAGTTAATTCGAGCAAAAGCCTGCAATCAAGTGAACTGGGAAGTATATGGAGACGCTTAGGACTCACCTCCAATAAACAAGCTCCCCGTCTGCTCTGGGAAAGACCAAAAAGCTACGCGTGACTATACCCAGGCATCACGTTCAAAACTCAGTAAGCTGTTCGTGGGTATTAGAGCGAAAGCCACATTAAGATAAAATGTGCGCTCGCATGCATCCGAATCCTCCAAAGAGGATCTGATCGTGCAGGCAAGAAGGATATGGTGCGGCGTCATCCAATTAGCTGAGAGGAGAAGATGCCGCCCATTTAATGCCATCTGTGATACTGGAAAGGAACTATTTCTCGGAACATGTGACAATAGGAGAAGTCGGCGACGTCGGGATTCTCGTCACCAGGGATTTAGCCATGAACGTTCATTCGAGCAACTAACAACCCAAATCGGACCTTTACAGCAGAAGAGGTGTAGATCAGTACTGGTTTTGAGAAACGTCATCTACGAGAGGATATCAAACCTATGATTAAGACGATGTCGAAGTGTTCTATAAGGACTTTGGGAGTGGTTTTGGAGAAGAAAGATGCAATCTTTAATGTTACTATTGGAGATTTCAACGTTAAGATCGGACCCCGTATAAGGAACGCTACACTGCGACCCATGGATTAGAGTGGAACGAGAACGGTCGCTAGGTAAGCAGGACGAAAGATCGATCATTCAACGTTATTGAACGCGTAGTCGAAAGGACGATGCTAGGACTGTACCGTATCACGCAAGTGAGAGGGTTCAGAAGCTGTGACCTACGTCAGCGATCAAAGATCGAAGATGCCGTTTTATATGCCAAATTGTCAAGATGAGGTGGACTGGACACGTAATGCATATGAATGACAACGGGTGGACAAGAGCCGTCAGCGAGTAGATTCTTTGGAATTTGAAACGCACACCACGAAGACTACCAAGTTCTTCATGAAAATCCTATAAGAAAGGTATGATGCTCAACAAGTCTCTAGAGCGAGCAGAACCCACTTGCGCTACTCTTGCACCCGAGAAAGGCAGATGGAAAATCTATTTGCACCCGCTCGTATCACTCGACCATCAAGGGGCAATAGGTAGTACAGGTAAAGTTATCTGTCACCTTGAGACTTGCCATTTGGGCTTGTGAATAATCAGCTCAAGAATAATCACATGAGGTATATCGGTGGTATGATTAGTCACCTGTATGGTTGCTCAGTGATGCCGTCGATCATGAAGCAAGGCACTGTTTTGACTCCT
This sequence comes from Angiostrongylus vasorum, assembly GCA_018806985.1. Lineage (NCBI taxonomy): Eukaryota > Metazoa > Nematoda > Chromadorea > Rhabditida > Metastrongylidae > Angiostrongylus > Angiostrongylus vasorum. The sequence continues at coordinate 880,025 of JADANN010000445.1, forward strand.
GTCTAATGCTTTCGTCCAGTCCTCGTGGGAACGGCTGTTTGCTCGGCTAGCGTCAGGATTGCAAGGAGATTCAACTCCACCAGCATTAGTTGACATTCATAAAGAAGATGAAATCCTTGAACAGCAGTCGAAAGAAAATGTGAAGTGTTCGAGGAGCACTGTTGACGAGGAACGCGAAGAAAACGAATCGAATGGAAAAAGTGCGGAGATTTCCACAATGAATATGGTGACTGGTCCTGTAAAAAAATGGCAGAAAAATCTATTTGGTAGGAGATCTAAGAAGTTCAAAACTTGTCAAAGAGTGTAGCAGTGTGAAGGGTTGAGATATGGGAAGGTGGTTATCAGAAAATGAGTTCATGTCATTGATAGTAGGGAAATTCACGAACTTTCGATTCCTATCGCATGCATTCCGTTAGTAAAGAGATAAAACCTCTGTGTTGATCAATCACTAAGGGATACGCTATGCATTCGATTTCACCAGACGTTGGTTGATTGAGGTGATTGAACGAATATATGGCCTCTACAATATCTATGGTGACCTACCGAAATACCAAGTCAAGTCAAGTCAATGCTGCCGTCCTCCCAGGCAGGTCTGGTAACAATTTGCCGACGCTGGAAAGATGGAATGCTTAGTGAGCCCGGGGAGTGGAATTGAACCAGCAGCGAGTTGTGTATTTATTGAATGACACCCTAAACCACTTGGCTACATGCGTCCCATTCCACTAGCACATGAACTAAATAAAAGCCGACCTGCGCGCTTAATTCGTCTTTTCATCGCGACAACGAACAGGCAAAATTGGAAACGATCTATATAATGAGATATTATGGAGGTGTATTGATGGAGAAAGGTTTTCGCTCCATATTATACGTTGGAGCAGACTTTGGCCAGGCTGACCTCGGCATTCTAGGGAACCACAATGGCTTAACCAGCAAGTCTCCGAAAAATGGGTGATTATGCTGGAGCTTGCACAAACAGTGATGACGGGCCGTTCAACCAAATCTCGGTGCGCACGGTGACCACTGAAAAACATCACCTGTAGGCAAGTTTTTTGGTAAATTATTAAGTATAGAGAGTAGCACTCAACGAAGCATTTTTAGCAAAACGTCTCTTTTGTAAGAGCTATCGATTGGTTAGAAAAACTAGTAGATTTACTCCATTCAGGCAAAAGGCGCCGAAGGACCAATTGCAATCAGGTAATCAAGTATAAGTGAAATTCGATGAAATCCTTTCCGAAAATTATCATTAACACATCAATGTCGACCTATACGGTAATCGCGGAACAGGTGATCATTAGTGAAATCCGTGTCTTTGTTGAAAATTCTACAGTTCTCGAGTTTCCGGCGAATTAAGAAAGATGGTACTTGGTCAGATTGCAGTGTACTTTGCGAGGAAAAGGGAATATTATAAGCAGCTGTAACGCTTTCACGACAGTGCGCATTTATTTCAATATGTGCGCTGTTGCATGTCTTGGACCGTGTATCTTGATTTCAATGCGCACGTTTTTTTGTCCACTTTGCCGCACAGCGCTCTTTTGCCAGACTTTTCGTAGTTGACCGATGCCTTGTCGAACACAGATTTTGTACCGGGGCTGGTCAACGTATAGCTATCAGTGCACTGTAGTAGCCAAGAGTACCTTTGCTACACTTTCTGACGAGTTAGACCGTCTGCTCGAATTCCATAGTGGATTTGTTAGTACTTTCACAGTAAAGTTTCGAGGTTAGATGCATTTTATCGTCACGAAAACATGGCAAATAACTGAAGAGACTTCTATCATAATCAGAAGGCCTAGGCATGCTCAAAATGCACTTTATCAGTGGGCAAGGTACACACCTGGGAAAAAACATTCTCAACTCGTATTACATAAGATTACTTTCCATTTACTACCAATTCTTATTACTTCACGGCAGAGTATAATGCGTGTAATGCGGAATACAATCGCTGTGATGCTGACATATTTGCAAAACTTGTACCATAGCCCAGATCGAACCCGTGATTACCCTTTACGGATGCTCACTTGTTACCCACTGCACCACTGAGGCCCTTGCTTTGCCTTTTTATCAAAAAGTTTTCTACCTAATGGTGCCATCAGCAATCACCCATCGATGATCTGGTGAGCACAAATCGGGATTAAACTTAGTTGAGCTGAGGCTGTCAACATCATAGTGGTTGTATTTCACATTGTAACCTTCCGTGATAAGTAATAATAGGCAGTAAATAAAGAGCAAACATTGTGATTTCGACTACAGCCGCAGCTTTAGGTAGGAAATTGGCTGAAAGGAGAGCAAAGCAGGGCCTCAGTGGTGCAGCGGGTAACACGTAAGCACCCAGGAAGGGTAATCGCCGGTTCAAATCTATTCTGAGGTCCAAGTTTTGCAAATATCTCAGCATCATTGTGGTTATATTTTTTGTTTCGATTTTTCTCACTGATGTTGTTAATCGTTAATTCAGAAACCTCTATTTTATAATGTATGACTTCTAGAGGGAACCTATGTGGATGTATTTGTAATATGTAGTAGGAGTGAGCATAGTGTACGAATTCATAAATGTGTAGAGTATTTCTTTGGAAAGAATTCATGTCCTCAACCCATATCTTTATGACATCTTACTGATGTTGTAGACCTTTGAATATTTATCTGGCTGTACTTCTTCTTACAACTTTTACAATTAGCAGCATTACAATAGTGTGCAAAGATGTGACCCTTCTTGCATAAACGTTCTATTGCTTACATATAGTAAACTCTTCTTGTACAGAAGTTAAGACGCTTACTCACAGTAGCATAGAAAACATTTTTTCTGGAAAAAATCTATAGCTGTTTCCAACAGTGCTTTCTTACCTAAAACCATATTCAATGTACAGTTCCAACATAGAGTTTGGAAATACAACCACGAGATTTGAGATATTTGCAACACTCTGGACCGCAGGTGTTTGTGGTGGGGAACGAACGCACTATTGTCCTTTCCAGGGAGTAACGCGTTCACCACCACACCATGCGGGTCCTTCGTTTCGCCTCTCTCTCAGCTAGTTCTATCGATCAGTTGCCGTCAGCAATCACCCGTCAATGGGACTGATTTAGGGGAGCCCACATCGGCATTGAACCCAATCAAGCTAAGGCTGTAGCTCCCGTTGACGGTTGATTGCTGATGGCAGAGATCGATAGAACTAGCTGAGAAACAGGCGAAACGAAGGACCCGCATGGTGTGGTGGTGAACGCGTTACCCCCGGAAAGGACAATAGCGCGTTCGTTCCCCACCGCAAACACCTGCAGTCCGGAGTTTTGCAAATATCTCAGCAATCTTTGTGGTTGTATTTCGCTTAATACGCTACCATAAAAAATTATAGAAGGCAGAAAATAAGAAGTAAACATAGAGTTTAGATTTATTCCATAATAATTTCACTTCTTGCATTTAAACTACATTTCGCATAACTACGTTGACTGACTGATCAAAACGATCTAAGACAACTGCTCTTATATTGTTGCACATAGTACAAACCTGCCTAGCACATGTTGTAGCAAACCTGGAAGCACCATGTCTTGTCAACTTCATTTAACAGCCAACCCAACAACATACTCCCTAGGTGTTAACCCTTGCTTGTCGTGCGAGAACGATGTGCACATCTAAACTATTCGTAAAACTAGATACGCCAAAAATTGGCACCACTAACTAGCTGTTCTAACATACGTTTACGGCTTCTTACACAGAATTTTTCCGTTTCGAATGAGTAGTCGTCCCTTTTTTTCGCATAAATAAACCATAAATAATTTGTAGAAAACATAGGTTCTATGCATGCAAACAGTTTGCTCCCAACAATACCTAATTCGTTGTTACGAAAGCGGTAGCTTTATTGTCCTCAATTCTTGTTAGGAAGTACCATAGAGAAAAAGTAAAATAAATCATGCAGAAGAGAAGTTGATACAAGTGGAGGACGATATCCACCTTAAGAAGGTGACGTACCAGAATGTCCATGATGCACTGCTGGAGTTACAAAGCCACGTGCACACCGTGACATCGGAGTTTGTCATCCATTTGGACAGATGGGAAATGGACGAGGTACAGGAAATGGCTCTGGGACAGCTGAATAAAAATAAAGTGCGAAGCACAGCTAAAATAGCGCGCATATCCAGTTGCAAAGTTTATGAACTTCTCAGTATGTGTTGAACAACGCCTACCTATAATCACTTGGTGGTAGTGGAGGAGTAGTGTCTCTAAGTGGTGGCATGTTGACTGCAGAAACAATACTAAGTGCCTCATAGCAATCAGTATACCTACATTTCCTCCAATTTTTGCCCTTCTAAGGTAATCATTTCAGCAAAATCTCCTAAATAATAATTAGAAGAATTCGATATCACCTGTATCACTTTGAAATCTCAGGAATCTTTTCAGTAGAGGAACGAATGATCAAAAGAAATCTTTGACACATTCACAATGATTTGCACAGATTAAAATGCATAAATAGAAAATAAACTAGTCTTTTAAATTTGAACCAACGATAAACGAGAGGAAACTAATTGGAATAGTTCTCGATAATCTTGTTGAGCAAACACGAGGTTTTACTTTATTCTTTATTCAGCTAAAGCTGACGTTTCGGCAGTATCGCATTCATCGACCATATGCGAATCTGATAAGCTGTTCTGCTTCAGTGGAAAGCACGTAATAAACGGCTCTGAAGAAGTCGATACTGCCGAAACGTCAGCTTTAACGGAATAAAGAATAAAGTAAAACCTCGTGTTTGCTGAGCAAGATTGTCGAGAACTATTTGATCACAGCCGAGGTTTGTAGGAAATTCGGTCCTGGGAATTACCCATTAGAATATAAAACACTGCATTTACAAGAAACCAAATACCTTATATAGTAGTGTAGGCAGGAGTGTTTTCTTTCAGTATATCACTTCCAAGAAAATATGCTTAAGTTTGTGCTTACTTGACGTTCAAGTTGTGGATCCACGGAAGTTTCTCCAACATCGATGTGGCTCCAAAACAATGCATAAATTATGTAGATGTAAATATAAGGACTTACGACATAATATCTACGATATGATGTAAATATATGCGGTATAGTGTATACGTCATAATATGAGTAAAGTACAGATGACATATTGGTGTCAACCTCGTGTAAGCTCATGTATGGAACAATATATCGATTCGTGACGTCGAGGTTAAATTAAAGCAAGTTTTCTAAGACAAATATGTAAATATTCAAGTATACATGCATAAAAATAATGATAGTAAGTGACTTGCTGCTTTCTGGTTCTTTTTGTGGACGATAGTACACCATCTGATCTCTCGTATCTGCGTCGCTCCTATGGTTATGATATGGAATAACAGTAATGTTAATACCTATAGATGATGGCGGATAAGTAGAAATTAGAAAGGAAAGGAAAATTTTTAAGGGGACCGAACAATAGAACGACAATCTCGACAAACCAGTGCACCCTCGATCATGCGCGCCGCTACGAAGCTTCTTACACCTTGACTTCAATGCGCATTAATGACATGCCGTCCGACGATCCAGGCTGTTCCAGTGGGACACGGTCGTGAAGGGAATCAAAAGTGAACAGAATGGACATGACCGAAATCGAACTACAAAGAAGTGATGCTATTCTAAACCAACCTTCATTTAACCCCGTAAGAATGGCTAATGTATTCTCTTCCATTGATAGGCTAACACGATTTTGTTACCAACATTTATTCGGCTACCGTTTCGACTTCCTCGTCTTTAGAGCCGATGATCCGAGTCTATTTGGTCGAGCCTGTGCCGGATCAACAAAGTCCGCCATGTTCTCAGGATTGGAAACAGTCATCTGGGATCAGCTCACTTCCTTCAATCCATAAAAAAGTGACAGCTGGTTGCGAAGAAGATATAGGAACGCGAAAAAAGCGCTTCGTGTTGAACAATCCTTGAGGGATACGACATACATTCAACTTCATCAACGATCATTTGAGTTGATTGTATTCATATCTGGCGTATACAATACCTGCGGTGCGCTGATGATCGATCCCACTAGTGTTGCCATCTTCCCAGACACGTAACAATTTGCCGATCCCGGGGTGATGGAAGAAATGGTGAGCCTTTTCGCGTGGAATCGAACCAACGACCATGTGTGCGTTGGAAGACACCTCTAACCACTGTGCTACACGTGTCCTACTACATTTTATTTTCCAAAACCAAGTTTTGATATTGTGAGTTTTAGGAAAGGTATTATTTCACACTTTTCCTTCAATGCCCAAATTTGAAAAACGAAAAGAATTTAAACATATATGATTTCGTGAAGTGTGACACCGATCCTGTTCACCTGTGTATCGTTGGTTTTTGCGGTTACCCACTTACATAGGAACTTTTAGAAATTCAAGCTTCATATCAAATTTTTTCTCTCTATTACTGCTGTATTAATGGTGAAACTATCGTTTGTCGTCGAACAACCAGTTTGTTCGCAGGACATAAAAAATTGATTGTGTACAAAAAATAAAAACCCGAACTAGAAAAAAGCATGAAAATACTTAAGCGGCCAATGGATTCTGATTTCATCAAGAAAAATCGTCTAGTTTCGAGACTCGTAACAGCTCTCGTCATGTCTTGCTTGGTTCAATAGTAGAACAGTGAATGTAGTTTGGATCGCTGTCCTTGAAGTTTTCCCATGAGGAGCTTTTGTTGCGCGGTCGTATTTTTGCACTCCAAACTTTGGCAATTAAACCCTTGTTTACGTGATACCGAAGTTAGTGCAGCGGCAATAATGTCCCAAAATTAATATTGTACACCCTATGTAAGGTTACAAACAATTACGCTTGCAAATGATACTTGTTCACTGAATATATGAAGTGGTGCGATCAGCGAATAGACGATGCACTATAATTGCTACTTAGTTAAAGGAATAGATCGTTATGTAATAGAAGACATGCTTACTTAATAGGGAGGATGGGTTAATACAGTTACTATTCAACCAAGACGGCACAATAACTCTTTCTGTGGTGAAAGGAAACGATATCAAGTTGCACTAATAATATTGTAAGGACTTACTTACACAAGAGGTTCAAGCACTGTGGAAAGTGATAAAGACGTACAAATGGATTGATGTGGGAACGTCTCCTTTTATACTGGTTGAGAATGGGTGGAGTTGAGCTAGGCTCACAATTTTTCCGACGTAAGCGATTTTCCCTAATGCCATTGGAGCCACCCATCAGAAAGGGGCAGAGTTGACTTATCCAATTCTGGTTATACCATTGGGCCACTATGTGAAATAGTTATAGAGCCGCCAGAACACTACCTCTGTCACGCTGTCAGAAAGAGTTTCTTTATTAAATGTACAAAATTAAAGAAAATATTTCTTCGATAGTTAGAACATCTTCTATTTGATAGAGAAATTCTCTATACGTAACATGATTCGTGCACTGCGCTCAAAAAGCGGTCAGTATTTTTCCATTGATTCAGCAAAAGTGGAGCGGTGCTCGACGTCTGCTACAAACACTTGTGAAATATATTGAAAATTGAGAACTCTTCGTAGTTATTTCTTTCACCAACAAGCCAATAGGAGTTGGTTACCAAACATTTATTTATCTGGGTCATCGGTTCTGAATGAGACAAAGACGTTGAGGCTTTAGCCGAATAAATGCTCGATAACAACCCTGTTTCAGGTTGTCAATGAAAGAAAGTACACTCATTATTCACACGAGATTAAACAAAAGTTGGTTTAGAACAGTACTACTTCCTTGTACTTCGTTCTTATGGACATCAATATAAGCATGGGGAAAGGAAGACGGTGGGAAATGCATTGTAGAAGATCACAATTAGGTTATGATCGATGGCCAATAGTGGAATGACATCGTTAGCTGCTGCTAAATATTAATTTTTATGTCTTTAACATTTCGATGTGCTGATGTATCGAGCCAGTGCTCAAGAGGCGCGTGCAGCGCAGTGGTCGGAGGCGCCCTGCAACACACGCGTGATAGACCCCCGCTCCCCTGGCTCACCAAGCCTTCGATCTCTGCAGAGTCGGCAAATGGGTACCAGACTTGTCTGGGAGGTTAACAGCATTGGCTCGATACATCAGGAGGCCACCGCGAGTCATTGTAAAGGCCAGATATGCGTTCAATCACCTCCAGTGATGCTTAATGAAGTCGAATGCATGACGCATCCCACAGGGATCGATCGAAGCCGAAACCTTTATTCTTTTTTACAGCTAGTGCTTAACATTTTGAAGATTTGGGTTGCTGTTACTACTTTCTCTAATCTATGGAAGAAGCTTTTTACAGAAATGCATTGCTAAGATATGTAACTTTCGTTGATAAAAATATGCATAGAGAATTCTCTTTGTCTTTTGGGACAAACTACCGTTGCATGTTGTTAGCGTTAATAGTATATAGTGCTAAATAATACATTTTTGTCGCAAATGTGTAATAGAATAGCTGTCCAACATTCTTCATCATTATGTGAATCATCTCCATAATTCTGCGGCGTTGTACAACACTCTATAGCCTCTATAAGTCTTTAATTGGTTTCATTATCTAAGTTTGAGGTCTATATCACTTAGCCAACTGAGACACGCGTGGAAGACCACAAGAAGATTATGCATTTCCCGTTGGACTAGCTTATAGGAAATGAAAAAAATCATAGGTCTCTATTTGATGTAGAATAGATGAATTTGGGTACGTGCATGAGTCGATCGACTTGGCGAAACAAGGACTCAATCACCAGATTTCGTATAGTCGGCCAGTAAACAGATAAGTTGGTTAAAAAATTTAGAATGAATGTCTTTTTTCAAACACAATTGCATTATATATGTTTCCATTTTCCCTAAGAAGTTTGTCCATTAGACCACCAGTTATCACGTTATGGGTTTGACACTGGTTTTAGCCCTACTCACTCATGTCTAGCAGTTCCTGTTAGAAGGCATTGGACTATATCTTTATAATAGAGCGCCTCTAATCATTGACGTATACCGAAAATTCGATTTCCTCTCATATTTTCGTGATTCGGGATCATTCTTTTCGTTCCTCGAAATAGCGCTCGCGCTAATACACAGTGATCTTGCAATCCACTTGCTTGGCGATGCTAATCGTAGAAAAGGTGTTTCTTTTTGTCCTCATTGTAGAGATGCTGTTTTCATTGCCTTTCCGTGTAGCGCTCATTTTTTCCTGCTTGGCGCTGAGTCGTTCATCATATTTTATTGGTCCTGCTATACGCAGTTCGATTAAAAGTGCCCATTCTATTGAGCGTGAATGAAATTTCAGAAGCAAATCCATTTTTTTGATACACGTGGTTTTCACTAGACTAATAGAAGTAGTTTTTCTAAACACAGTGTTCAAAATCCACCAGCATGTTGTTCGCCAAGTCTGGGCTAGTTGCCGCTGTAATGACAAAGTTGATATGATCATAAGGTGATAATGGTGCAGCTGATTGCCATCACTTTTCATTCCGGTATAATATCATTTCACTTTTTGCGTGTCGTTCATGGAAGGTGAGTCAAGAATAGTAATTTGCTATACAAGGTAGCCTCATAAAAAGAACTGTCTTTATGCCAACAGCAGTGTCGTTGTTTAATACTGAAATTCTGGTTGTAAAAGTGTTCTGTTTTACATTCCACAAAGAAATGACACCTTTCACAAATGTTTCTGGCTCATCTGGATCGGAAGAGTTTTTTTGTGGCATTGGTACTGCGCTGTAATGGTCACTCGAGATCTCGGAACAGTGCAGTGAGTTTCGTTATGGCTGGGTCTGGGATCTAACCCGTCGTGGCGAAATTCTGTTAAAACATTGTTCTTTACGGTTGCTGTCCTTCTTCTACTGTTCTACCAGTTTAGCTGATGATGATTTAAGTAAAGAGGTTATAAACGACCAACTGCCAGACGTTTGTTCCAAATGACGTATAGGTCGCTTATTGGTCTAATCATGATCTTGCTGAATTTTCATTTACTGGTGGCCTTGAATCAAGATAGATAGCGTGGTACAGACCAAATCAGTGTGTTGACGTTAACGGAGAGTTGGGGAGCATTCTTCAAATGTTTTGATATAATATGGACCGGCTGCTGCGCTGTTCTTAACGATCAAATCTTATGTCTCATTTTGTCTTATTTTTGATATAAAGGTCCGTTGAGATGAAACATTCAGCTCCTTTAATGTGACATATCGAAAATCTGGACGTCAATGACAAAGGAAGAAAGACTTCCGCGGTTGGAAACAGACATTCTGGAATTCCCATTCTCCATAAATGGTCTAGATCATCGCGACAAACTCTGGTAGCCTTCTCCACACCATTACGATTATTCCAATCCGACGATCCCAGTTTGAAGTGTTCCTTTAGGGCGGTCTGTGCGTTTGATTCACCATTTTTCTAATGGAGTGATATTCCCTATTAAAGTACCTCTAAGACCAGATAGAAGTGTTCCACCTCGCCTTAGTTCATAGCTTAATGTGTGAGCGTATGCGACATTTGGTCAACAGAGTTGAGCAATAGTCACGCTCTAGAGCGAAACCAGTAATATCTCTCATGTGGGATAGATCCATGGCAAATAATTTAAAAAGTCGGCAGGTCACCTACTCAATGGACATTTGATATTGTACTGTTCCTTATTGTGTTTCCACTTATTATGTCTGTACTGCTGCTTTGATTTTTTTGTATTATGTAATTAATTGCTGTCGTAAGTCGTCCTCTGTGGTTAAATATCGATTTCCTAAAACGCTTTCCTCTTTCCATCTCGACCTAGAATGAGAGTCCTTCATAGATCTGTATCCTATATTTTTCTTCTCTTTTAACCGTTGCAATTTGTATGTATAAGCAGTGATCCTCAGCCATATTTAGATTTGAAAGTTTCGGATGGACTGCTCATCGGCAAACCATACGTAATACACATTGTCATGGCTGACGTTCTTTGCTGTTCTCTAAATTATTTCTGATTAATGATCTCCTTATTGTTAACATTTTTCACACCGAAGGTATTGCCGTCGCCATATCGTCATTGTCAAATTATTGTTGTCATATATAAATGGTTTTGTTACCCATGTTTAGGGATCAGGCGCTACAACAAAACTAAAAGACCTGCGCGGCAGGAACTACCGCGCAATAATGAGAAATTCACTTTATTAACACTTTCAAAGTTGGTAATGCTCATCTACATCTCTTGAATTGTAAACATCCTGTTGAAGCCACTAGTTGCTCAAATAAATCAACGTTTGTAGCCAAACCTCGTGGTGACGGTGCTGACGCGCACATCAAAACTGCCAACTGCTGAACTCTTGCATTTTTCCAAGGACATTTATTTTTTCGTGAAATAAAAAGAGTTTAGTCGGCTCCATCCTTTTGTTTCAACTAGTTCGTTAACATCATACTTCAACACAGCGCTGAGAGTTTAGCAGCCTGTCCTTAGTCGTACTGATCACGCCGCCTTTCTGCATCTTCTTTTGTGATCAGGGAAATGAGACCTCTTCTTTCTGTCGTCTCTGACGATATATATTCATTCACGGATAGTTCACCGACTTTTGTCAGAGCGTTGTTGGTGCGCATTGTTGGAAATACTCTAATTCGTCTTCCATGCACTACTCGCTCCCTTGGTTATACATATTTCGACGTGCAGGTTACAACCATGTGTATGTTACCCCTCTTTGCCATGCATGAGCATCTGTACGTATATACATGTGCGAGATGTGCCTGAAAATGATTGCATTAGACGCATAATATAAACCGGTTTGGCACAGTAAGCACACTAACCGACGCTTGTGATAAACTGTATCCATTTGCCTTTAAGAGCGGATGCGAAGTCTCTTTTGGTGGGCGTTTAACACCTTATGCGTTAGCAAGTGTGCTCTACATGCCCTACTGACCAATCAGCTGAAAATTTTTCAATGAGAAAAAATCAGTGCTGACCCTACCATTTTTATGGCTATCTGAGAATCGAAAAGGTAAGACTATGGAAATAAGAGAAATGTTATACATGCACATATATTTAACGAATGAAGTGCTCTTTCCCTTAAAATGTGTCAGTCAATGCTTCTTATCGCTTATTTGCTGTAACTGTTCTCATCACATGATTTATTTATAATAACATAGCATGACTCAAAAGCATACAGAGACACCGCCAACGAAGATCAAACGAGTCACAGTAGGATAAATAATGTGCAAAAAAATTTAAGGCTAACCGCGCTAGGGAGGCATGACTCTCCCTGACGGTGCGCGCTCGTTATTACAATTGGGACCAAGTTCTCACCATCTGAGCCCCTTTCCAAGGTAACCTTGCATAGGATCGCATGTAGTTTGCATGAACTTCAAGATAGACTCCTCAAAAAAGCTAGGGATAAAACGCTAAATAGGTGCGAAAAACAACAAGTAGGGGCACTACCAGTACCATCATTTCCTCAACCGTTCTTTAGACAGCAAGAACCCAATAATGAAGTTGACGTTAAGTTTCGGATAATTACGAATGAAACATTCAAAATTCTTAGTCACTATCGCGCCAAGATATACTGTTCCAACCTCACTGAACTATAAAAAACGTGGTATGCGAGAGGTACGAGAGCTAATAAGGTCGAAAAACATAAGACTATCGGTTAGTGGTAAGGGTGGAGAGTTCGTTGTAATTCTTCATCAGTTAGATGTTGAGATAACGGAAAAAGTACCTTAAAGATGCTTCCCTTTATCGTCCATCGTCTGAGAAGGAATTTAAAAGTCGATACCAAAAGTTAAACAACGAATGGGTTGAAATGGCAAGAGCGGCTGAGTTAAAATCTTCAGTTATCTCTCAACTCAGGTTGACTTACCAACATGTCCCGTCTTGTAATTACTTATCAAAACCCATGAGTTAGTATCCAGCGATGATCTCGTGTCTACCGATCCATCGTCATTTAAGGTCAGACTTATCATTAGCTGTGTGGGCGAGCCAACGGATAGAACAACGTGGTTAATAACCCTAATACTTAGCCAGTTGTTGAAGTACATTCCAGCCCATCTAACGAACACCCAGATCTTCGTGGATCGTCTACGTAACGCGAGACCCAACAGCGTGTACGTGATGGAGTCCTTCGACGTCACCGCCCTCTATACGAACATGTCGAATGACTCCGCTATGCAAGCCATCCGCGAGCTCCTTATACAACACGAAGGAGCAATAAACATGTATGGCTCCTCGATTCAGCATTGATGACACTCTTAAAGGAGTGCCTAAACTGCTCAGTCTTCAGATGGTCTGCGAGGTATTAGGCACAAACGAGAGGGCTGGCAATGGGACAACGACTGGCACCAAACCTTGCCATTGCATTCATGTCTAAGGCGGAAGCACCAGTAATATACCACGGGCTGTTACTCTACCGTAGATATATCGGTGACTGCTTTGTCATTTGTTCAACACAAGAGGAAATTGACAAATGTTTCGAGTTGCTAAAAGAACAGTCAGAGTATATCAAATTCAACCGAGAGAAACCAAAAGAAAACTGGCTTCCATTTCCGAACGTGCAAATTAATCTATCAGAAAACGGCTACGTTACGAAATGGTATCGAAAGCCAAGTAGTAAAAACATCTTGGTTCATTGCCTCTCCTCTCACCCCTCCCACACGAAAAGGGCGCTTGTGAGAAACATGTTTCGAACAGCTACCAGCGTGTGCACAGGGAAGCAGCAGAGAGGAGTCCCGGAACATGGCGCGACAAATAACCATTTTTAATGACTACGAAACTGTAGCTCGGGATAGGTGTAGAGGAAAGCACAGGCTCCCCAACGATAACTCTAGCGACAATAAGGTCCGGCTTATCCTGCCCTTCATTTCAAACGAAGTAAGTCCAGCTATAGAACGCTGTTTAAGAAGGGCCGGTCTAGAGAATTCGGTAACGATAATTGAAATGCCACCGAGTAATCTAAGACGCCAGCTAGTTCGTTACATAATTTGCTCTAATGGTAGAGACGGTGATTGCTTGAGTTCGGGCACAGTGTATCTGATCTCTTGTAAAGCGTGTTCTGCGTCCGTATAAAAGAACACCTAGTCGGCAAACGTAAACCAAATACTCCACTAGGCACGCATAGGGACGCAGAGACATAACGGAGAAGATTTAGAAGTAGGGGTTACGATCCTCGCGCAGGAATCGAGAACACAAGCGCGCAAAACTCTCGAGGCATTCTGGATTAATTCCAAGAATCCGAAGATGAACCGCAGGGAGGCGTGGCTCATTATCACGCGTGATATTGGGCAGTGTATAAGCCTGTTATTCTGGTGAGATGGGCACATTACGATTCCATGTGAACTCTGTGCGGTTGGTCTCCACGTGACATATTTAGTGGATGACTCATAGAAAACGCACTTTCTCTGTTTGGTTATGGAGGTGTTTGGCCGTGTAGATTGCAGTCAACTTGACCTTTCCAGGCTCTGAGGAAGGCGAAATTCGCCGAAACGTCAGCTTGTACGTAAATAAAGAAATAAAATAACACCTTGTGTTTGCTAAACAGAAGTAGAAAGAATGATTTATTTATGTTCAGTTACTCAGATATAACAATAAAGCCTTGGGTTCCAGGTGGGGTCCGCACTTCGGCAAAATTTGCTCAAGTGCTGTACGGTGATGATCGCTATCATCGCCGAAGATGAGGTGTCAGGACATGTACTGGCTGCATAGCACAGAATTTGGTGAAAAGACGATTCAAAAAGCGAGCGCCTCCTAAATATAAGAACTATTAGGTGTAGATATAAAAAATAATAAGAGGAACTCGGTTTGAAATTTCTTCTAGTGAATTCTTTGAAAGACCTGAAAGAGATTCACTATTCTTGTTTCGACTCTTCAGTTCCTCCATGAAGTTGCTATCGACGTCCGTTAAACTCTGATAGATAAGTTATAATACCATTTCCATAATCGGGAAAGAATTTTTCAGCCCACTACCATCTGTGCCGAAGATTTTCACAAGACTCGCACTTCTCGATTTATTTTTTGCTTGATTGGGCTCTCTGAGCACCGACTGTACTTCGTCCATCTGTGGATGGGTCTCAGTGTTTTTAGCAAAGCGATTGGTATTTAGGCATTCTGACTCATTTGAACTAGAGGTTAGATCCGATTTTGAACAACTGTTAGCTACTCGCTGAAAGACTGCTTTCAAAGCAACTTAGTTAGAATCGGAGTCATTTCTGTTCCATGGCGTTTAATCATCAACTGTAGTCAGGTTGTCCGTACACAACAATTCGTCATAATTCTGTTCTATACATTTGGAAGACTATGAATTTTGGATGAAATTACACAGTATTCTAGCAAAAACCACTGTGTGGTTATACAGCCTTCTACGATAGGATGAGTCTAATAACTCACGCCTATTGCGGCTCGTTACTTCCAAAAGCTTTACAATCACCAAAAGACGTAGTCCCTGAGAGGCGTTCACGTTCCCGCATCGCCACCGCCTTCCGTGGGCAGGTCGGTCGCCTGCGCTATCGAATTTCGCCTTGATTGGAGTCGACCCGCCCTAACCCGCCTCTCAGTCGGCTTTTCCGATGGCTTCGGCTCGTTTTCCATTGTTTCGTTGCGTGTTTTCCTTCGGGTTCCTCAAGTCTCAGCATCGAGCATCTTAATTCAGCCACTGCTTTTCGTGTTTTCTAACGAAACGTCAGACGCAAAATGAGGCATCCATTTGCTTTTTTCAATTTGATGCACTGCGGGGTGCGCACGACGAAAAGAACCCTTCTAAAGATTTGTAGGCGAAACAAAAACATAAGCCGTGTATTACAAATGCTTTACAACATGGTGGATTTTACAAGACGTTTTATAAGTTTGTAACCACATAGTGTTAAAAACTTTACTTTTTCCGAAATCTTTTATTTAACATTTATCTCACATGACTTATCATCATATCTGCTATGAGGAACCCAATACTTCTTGTGTTCGATTCCTTTCCTTCGTATTCATCTTTCACAATGATCTTCGTTTTTCAACATTTCGCGGGTTGTTTCAGCTGCTGTTTGAGGATTTTGTCTTCCTTGCGAATATCGTAGAATGCTGGTCGAGCCTATTCTCCTTGCAGTATTGGAGATAGCGCAAGGTGTTCCCACGTGGCTAAGAGGCGAGCGCTAGGGAAGGGCGTCGAGCCAGCACTTTGCTTTCTGATGGAGTGCATTGCTAGCCAATGCGCCAACCCTACCCTACCCCACTTTTCCATAATAATAATAATAATAATAATAATAATAATAATAATAATAATAATAATAATAATAATAATAATAATAATA
This sequence comes from Angiostrongylus vasorum, assembly GCA_018806985.1. Lineage (NCBI taxonomy): Eukaryota > Metazoa > Nematoda > Chromadorea > Rhabditida > Metastrongylidae > Angiostrongylus > Angiostrongylus vasorum. The sequence goes on from JADANN010000445.1 coordinate 896,200, forward strand.
ATAATAATAATAATAATAATAATAATAATAATAATAATAATAATAATAATAATAATAATAAATAATAATAATAATAATAAATAATAATAATAATAATAAATAATAATAATAATAATAAATAATAATAATAATAAATAATAATAATAATAATAAATAATAATAATAATAATAAATAATATAATAATAATAAATAATAATAATAATAATAAATAATGATAATAATAATAAATAATAATAATAATAATAAATAATAATAATAATAATAAATAATAATAATAATAAATAATAATAATAATAATAAATAATAATAATAATAAATAATAATAATAAATAATAATAATAATAAATAATAATAATAATAAATAATAATAAATAATAATAATAAATAATAATAATAAATAATAATAATAAATAATAATAATAATAATAATAATAATAATAATAATAATAATAATAATAATAATAATAATAATAATAATAATAATAATAATAATAATACTTATGGTAGTATTTCCTCTCATAAGATATAATTATTTTTGTTACTTGTTTTCTTTTTTCTTCCTGAAAGTTCGAAATTCGTTTGTGAGCTGTGAATGAACTTATCAGTTTTTATCTGTCCATGGATCGCTCAATGTTCGTTCTGCCGATGAACTTTACCAATCAGATTACCTACCATTGTAACAGTTGATTTATGGTAATAACCTTATTGATTGAAAATGATTCGGCAACTTGACATCCACTAATCTATGGAAGTTGTTTTGGCATGAGACCAGGGTAAAACGTAGCACCCATGAGATGAGAAGTATCCATCAAAAATTGTCTCTACCAGTCACTGCAAACAGTGAATCTGTTTTTAAATACTCGAGAGGCTAACTGTATCAAAGATCCACAGATTGAATGGTGTATAGCTAAGATTGTTATTAACGTTTGGTTTCTTCCTATGTTCCTAAACGTTCAATTCCAAAATGTCAGAAACAATGCTTCCGAGTCCCATTCACTAAAGCAGTTCGTCTATCACTGAACAATCTAATGAGGAATGACGTCATACGATACGTCACCTGAAAGACGGAAGATGGAGTAGAGGTGTGCCCTCTCGTTCCAGTTCCCGGATCATCTGCGCGGTCACCGTCTCAGTTCGGGGGGCATGCCGAAGCTACCCATCTCGGCAACGCAACAAATTCCACACTCTTGTCTCCATCTGTGTAAACAAAGACTCCACATCGTATTAGAACAGTATGAAGCGATGAGTAATCCATTACACAATGGTCTCATATTCCTAGCTTTGTGAGACTAGCCGTTACCATGAACACTCAAATTCAGAAGCGATAAACCTTACAAGTTTATTGCTTGGATAATTCACAGGGGGCCACTCGGAAGACATCCGAGACTAACTGTTAGAGGTGACTCATTTCTGTAAAAGGTTTGATTCATAATGGACGATGAATAGACCGTGTACGATGAATATGATGAGCACAACTGCTACCTAGTAATTGTATACTTCGGATCAAAACGTCCACTCGCCAAGCTTTCTACCGGTTAGAAGACGCAGTTTGAAGCCGGACGTTAGGGGCGTCGTTAGAGCTGCAAACAACTTCTCAGAAAGGGCAGTCACTGAACAGATGCGTGGAGCATGACGTCGCCGATGAGTGCTGACGCAGAATTCGCCATTTCTTTCCAAAGCATTTCAGATTTGATGTCTCACTCTGGTTCGTATGATTACATCATACAATTGTTACGTGACCATTCGAGATTTTTTTCTCTGACTTAATCAATCAATTGTAAAAAATAAAACTGTGTGGCACTGGTCCTAATTGATAATTGATAACTAATGAAGTCAATGACTAGATTAGAAGTGAATAATGAGTTTTTCTTCTCATCACCTCTTTCGCAATTTGAGGATGTGTGTGTATGTTGACTGCCACTCCCTCAGACAATGGGTGCAGGTGAATCCGCCGTGAGAGAAGCGTCCGACTGTGCAAACATTGCAATAGAAGCAGCAACTTGTCGATTTCGACATTGTACCCCTACCCTTTTCGCATTCTAGCTAGTATTTTACGGTAACCAGTCGCACTTATGTTCCATCATAGTCGGGCTCCTTGTCTGGTGAGAACTCTGTGTTGCATTGCAGCTATCTCCTTCCCGTTAAGTTTGTATCAGGTTTCCTCCCATTCTGCTGGTCTTCGATTGCAATATCCCGTTGTCGCGATAATGTATGCCTCGTTAAATGGACGACAGTTGAGACATGATGGGGGGTAACCCATCTCTGAGTCAAATAAAACTAGGGATAACAGAAGTTTCATTTTTGTCTGTAAGTTTCATTATGCACTAGTCTGAAACGAGATGATGTGATTTAAAAGAACGGAGAAAAAGGGAAAGTTGTTTCGCTTTCCGATTCTCTCTTCACTTTATAGATTTCTCATATTATTGAAGTAATGTTAATCTTTCCTAGTTCTGTTCATTCGGATTCTGGCTTTTATCTCTTTCTTCAATTCACTGAAGGCAGACACATAGATGAACTTCGAGGTTACGTTGGATATAAAAATCCACAGAAGTGAAGAAAAAAACACATGTATAACCGAAGTATGGAGCGAAAAAATGGGGTAGAGAAACGGCATTATTCGCATCTGATTCATAACGCCTACTGCGAAAGATTAGGCTTCATCGAGAATGTGTTTCCGATGTTTCCCGTGTTGTGCTGTTTGCGTTCAACTGGACAAACGTCCTGCTTTGTCTTCATTACTTACAACTTGTGTATCCATAAACAAACCACTTCGAATCTATGACTGCAAGACCAGGAATGCTTCAGGTTCCATTCTATGGTGCTGCTTGTCTTTTACCCTCTTTGCTTACCTATTGATCCACAGTCTAGACAGAGGACTTGGATAAAAGAGCATCCAACCTGGGGTGAAATGCGTATCTAGAGCAGTTTTAATAATTATTAGAAATCCAGATGAACTTCTATCCATTATCTGCAGAAGAGGAAAATACAAGTCCACAAACGTGCATCCCAGGATCTGAATACTGTGCAGGTTTTGAATACATTTTTTCGCGTGCTGTTCTCATTAGCCGGAGACTTTCGGCTTCACATCAACATCTAAGCAGTGGCGTTTTTCATCGCATCCATGCCTGCACGTGCGTCATTCCTGCCCCGCTCTGAACCGACTTGCCCCCTGATCCCACGTGCACAACATTAGTCATTGATTTATCTCAAGAAGCTGTTCTTTCCTAACCTTCTTTCCATTCACTTCTCATGCAAGAGTGTAATAGAAGTCATTGACAGTGATTACTACAAGCGGGTATGATCCTTCTTACTTACCGAAATACTTCATAGCACTTGAGAGAGTTGAGGATATTAGTATCTTATTGAAGACAACCCTATTTTCCACTAGCTTGAGTCTGGCAGCATGTTCCTCAATATTCAAACAGCTATGTACAGCAATTCATGTCCAACATCTCTCTGAGCTAAGAGGATGTTCGGCATTTGCCAGCCGTGGTGTCCAGCTGAGAATAAACCCGTGCCATCAACCGCAGCCGCCGTGGAAGGAATTTAGTAGTGAGGTATGAAACCTCCGTCCGATCTAACAGGTGCAGCAATTGCTTGTCATGGTAGTCTGGGAATGTTCTAGCCTGACATTGTAGATACTGCGAAAAGAAAATTTATGCAATCAGGAAAATATCGCTCAAATAAAAGTCATGGTGAATCCCGAACGCAGAGATATGCAATACAGATATTAGGTGCTTTCTATAAGTCCCATGCGTGATGTCATTTGAATTCCTATCTTTATGGTTTAAAATCGGGTTTCATTGACGTAATATGCTATTCAGGGCTCGTTTAGCGCAGTGGTTAGAGACGCCACCCGTCATCCTTGGTCCAATCCCACATCAGGTCCTAACAAACCTCCTATTCCTCCGGAGTTGGCAAATTTATACCAGACTTGTTTTGGAGGATAAAACATGTGTTTCATATACATGAATAAGCCCTGACATGCTATAGCACACACCAAATATGCTTTCGATCAACTCTGCGTTTCCTAATGGAGTTGAAGGCATGGCGGATCCCCTAGGGGAATGGATTAACGCAAACACTTTATCCTTCATCTGTTAATATGCCTTACATTCACTATGCTGCCACCTAATTCTTTTTGAATCGATGTAGCTGAAGTTCACCTTTGAATGCCTTCTAGTACCTTGAACAGTAGATGGTAAGCTGATAATCCTTTGCTGGTTTCTGTGGAGTTGCGCGGATGATGAACAGTTTCGTCTTCTAAGTAGGAGAAGGCGTAGAGTACGGTTGTAGATGGTTTCAGCTCTTTTTTTCTACTACTTTGACCACATTATGGTATCCTCATATAACTCTTGCACTGATGTGAACAGAGGACAACCGTTTTTAGAAGAGAATACGCTCTTGCTAATAACAACTCTTTTTGGGTGCAGCTCTTTCGAAACTCAATTTTGTTCCGATTACGTTCCGATTTTTCGAATCGATTCCCTTTTTTCGAAGTCAGTGGAATCGTTCGGGATGCAATGCAGTTTTGGCAGACAGGAAGTTGACGACATACAGTCGTCCATCACTCTGCACTCGAACGGCTTACTGGCCGCTGATGCTTCACCTCAACGTGCTCGTCTTCGTTTACTTTCTCATTCATCAGTTTTTTTCCTAATAATTCTCTACACTTGATCTCTAAGCACGTTGAATCACAGTGAATGGCCTTGCCATGAACACTATGAGCTTTAAACTGGTACTGTTCTGAAATGGTCACATGACGTTAACATAGATCATGTTCTAAACACTCTCCTTCTTTTTGTCACCGTACAAGTGCACTTTGGGGCCACCCCCATGACACCACGGCTACAACCCGTTTTGCCGTTCTGTGTATAACCGTGTGGTGCTAAATGAATTTCGCGAATCCTAAAGACGTTTCTTTCTTTCGTACTATGAACGTTATGCATTTTTTTTCTAGAAACCAAGGATGATAAATAGGATTCCTTACTTATAGAGGATTTTATGTGGTCATGGATTTCCGTCTGTCAACATTTAAATGCTAGGGAAACGGAAACGAATAAAGTCCTCCTTTGCCCCTTATTGTTACGGTGATTGGTCGGAGTTGATCCAGAAAATATTTCCGAAAATACTTGATCTTTTATGTTGAACTACTGAGATAAGGACGTTCTTCGCGGTGAAAGACTTAGAGGATTGTTCGCCGTCTCGTGTTGACTCTTCGTTCTTCTCACTATGTTTGATATTTTTCTTACTTCATTTCTGTAATGATGTCTTGGTGTAAAGTTTTCATTAGGACCTTCATTGGATTCTGTTGGTTTCATCTCGATTATGTCATCATAAGCGTTTTGGAAGTGTTCTGATTTTTAGTAGCTTACTGTCTCTTTGACTTCCTCCAATGACTTACCGCTTTATCGTGGCAGGCGGTTGTTCATGAATTTCCAACTATGCGACCGTGATCCCAGCTTGGCTGTCTAGGTTGGGAAAGAGTGGGCATCAAGGGGTCCAGTTCGGAGTAAGCCAACTAGACGGCACTACCGTCGGGCTACCCATGGTTAGCGTTTCCTCAAGAGCATTACATTTAAACACCTTCGTGTGGGAGCTGTCGGTCGGAACAATCAGGTCTGACTCATGACGGAGATAAGTGTACATTTCACTGCCGGCTTGTTCGAGTTAGTCGATGGCTAATTTAACCGCTAACGCTCATCAAACGCTATTCTGCTCGGCTTTTCGATCATGTGTCTGAGCGATTGCAAAGACAAACTGTGCCAGACTTCGATACTGATTTCGTTAATTTCCTGGCATTTTCACTTAAAATGTTTGAGGAGAAGAAAGAAGGCAAACGTTTCCGAGGAGTCTCGTTCTTTTACTCTGCTTTGCTCCTTTGTTTCCTTGGAAAGAAAAGTTAGCAGACTTTTCATGGACAGACATTCTAGTATTTTTGGCTCTAAAAAGAAGGTATTTTTGTCTTGTTCTCTACTTTTTTCACTTGTCGAAGGTGTGGAGTTAAAAAAAGATAGATAGTGGTGCTGTAAGTCTTCTTTTGCTTCCTTTATCGTAGCATCGAAGTCTTGCACTTTCTGTTACTTTTCTGTTCAGTTACAGCGGTAATCTAAGTTAACAAGAATGGATGTCTTCCAAAATCCGTTCCAATGCAAATGACTAATGAACGTTGATGGTACGCTTTGTCTTCTGAATGACAGTGTAGACATTTGCGAGTTACAGCACCCAGTCCAAGCCCGTGACTATCTTCGTGGCTGTCATCAGAAGGCCTCGGTTCTAGTTGCCAGACTGCACTGGTGGCAATGGCGATGTCGAAGAACTACAGGAACGAGGCGAATCCTCGTTACGCCTATTCACCAGCTCCAACTGCACCCAGCATGGAGATCACCATCAACCAGGTTTTCAATTCTTCATTTATTTGTTGATTTATGTGTTTTCATCGACTATTTCCCTTTTTTTCTTTGTTTTCTTTTAAACAATTCTCTTTGCCGTAATTTCTGTCACACATTAACGTGGTCTGTTGAGCAGTATGGTGAAAAAAGTCTGAGGCTTTTTGTGACATCATCCAAATTGCGGAAATTTTCCCATTTGGGGGGAAAAAAATTAACCAGTACCTTAGCGATAACCAGTACCTTAGTGACATCACATGATTTCCATTATCTGCCGCGCGGAACGAATTCAATGCGTATTGTCCGCCGTCTACCCCTAAAAAGAGATCAGTTAATTTACACACTAACAACAGTCTCCGTGATAGTCAATTGGTAAGAGAAGGAATCTGATCGCCTGGAAGTTATGTATTTGCATTTGTCGTAGACATACGTCAAGACTCATCTGTGGTGCTCTGTAACTCCTCGGTAGCAGAACTGGCTGCGTTTTCGCAAGCAAAGTAGTGCGGAGAGCGGTTTTTTTTGTTAGACACTAGGTGTGGAACGCAGCTTCTGTATGACTACGCATAACAGACGGCCACAGTGAGCTTAAACAGCCACAGAAATGGAAATGGATAGAAATCAGTGCGCGCTGTAGTGAGTGTGTTCTACAAGATTTAGTTCGCTCTCAGTGTGAAATCTGATAGGAGAGATTATAAGCCGTTGTTACTAGATGAGTAATCTTTGTTGATAGGATTTCCCGAAAAAGAAATCCTTACGCTTTGCTTATAGCCCTTAACAATGATCTTGGTCTAAAGCTGCCCATACCCGATTGTTTCTTTTCTGCCTCATCCATCGATTTATTTGGGTGGAGTACGGACAGTACTGTTGCGTTCTCTACTATGTTCTGGGTAAGCCAAGCAGTAGGGATAAATGTGGGAATTTCTCCTCGTACCAACTTCTATGAGTTTATAGCGCGTCTTCGAACTTATTGTGCTGACGGGAATCTAGTGAATCAGTTTGGAACTCTTAGAGCTACAGCCGCATGCATTATAGGTTTCTTTCTAAGACCATCAGCCGGCACCAGTTTCTAAAGCAAAAGGGTTGAAAAATAAATGTCAGAGCACGCACATCTTCATCCAGTCATTGAACTACCAATCCATTCCAAGAACATCCATGTACTCCGAATTTGCGGAGACATTTGACTGTTATCATTATGCTATCGATATGCCCTTAAACGTCCTTGATTAGTGCAGAGTGATGACCCGTTCGACGGGCTCCACCGGCCAAGCGTGACTTATCTACTCCATGACAATGCTTGGTCCTTGGTGACTTACATGGTTCATCGGAAATTGGAGGTACTCGACTGAAAAGTGTTTCCACATCCAGCGTGGCATTAATTTCTGTCTGTTAAAGTGATTGGTCAAAGTGGTGCAAGTGGTGCTTATATCGAGGATTTTAAACAAAGTCTTATTAAATAAGTTGGAAGTATAAAGAAGTGACATGTTTCATTGCATTATTACCGATCTACTAGATAGCTTGTATTTTTAAGAAATCCCCTGCTCCAACCTCTCCATGTAAGTCATCCTTCTAGCCATTTTGACACATTTCAGAATGGATCAGTTCCGCCGTCATATAGCCCCTACGCGAGTGGCGTCCCATTCCGCCATGACCGACCTCCAGTGTCGGCTCCTCCACCACCACCTTCTCATCCACCTTCCAGTAGTTTTGGATACGAACAACCATCCTACAATCCGATGTGGTTTGATCGGTTCCCACGGAAGGAAAATCGCGGGATATTTCGATTATGCCTTGTGGAACTGATGTTAGCAGGTGAGACCATAAACAATACTTTCTAAAGCAAATCGTTTTTTCTGTTATTTTCTTCGTTAAACCCGATATAATTTCTAGTGGAATTCATAGCAACTCGTTAACGAGTCATATCATCGTTCTGAACCTTATAAGATGAAATAAAACAATGCTAAGTGCTATAGTTTTGCTGTTTTTGATGGTCGGAAATAGTGTGGATTGCACTCCTCGAACTCACAAGATGGGAAACCAAAGTACAGTCGTGCTTATCACTATTGACTGTTTGTCAGCAACTTGAAAAGTCTTCGAGACCGTTTAGTAGGCCCGCTTTTGCTGTACAATGGAAAACTCTGATTTTCGCGAGAGCAGACATTCACATACCGTAGTGCCGAGTGTTCTATTTCACTCTTACTTTTAGAAACGTTATGGTCGACCTCACATTACTCCACAATGATTATTTACTGGCGGGTTCTTTCCCAAGCTTTACTCAATCCATTATAAATTTAGCTGTGATTCTGGCAGGAGGTGTTTGGTGCTATCGTGACACTTCTGAGTATTGTCCTTACTATTCCGCTATATGGACATCGGTCATCTATGTCGTGAATTCTTTGGTAAGTTTAAAATTTTAGTAATCTGTTTTGGTCACCCAAGCAAGTCACCGGTGAGAATATAATGCGGTTTTTTTCGTGCTCACTACTGCAAAGCGTTCGTTTATGGGCCGACAAAGTGAGTGGTGGTGGATCGAGTGGTGGACTTAGTTTTACCACCTTACGTATAAATGAAAATGGTGTAGTGTAGAGTGGAAACTCTGGACTGGACCAGCTTTGGCTTAGCTACTGGACAGTTTTCCGCTGGTGAGATCGAGTCGCTCGGTGATAGGGGGATGGTGACGTTTTCGGTCATATGTATCGCTGATGTCTGTGGCCCTCTGTGCTTGAATTATAACTTCAAAAAGTTTGGATTTTTTTGTGTGAATCTCTTAAAAATTTGGAACTTGAGCCCTAAAACGACAAGGTAATTCTAGAAAAATCATGCATCTATTCTTAGAGCGAAAAGGCAAAGTCTTCGCTATTAGTCCCACTTATCCCGCAATGGTTTACCGCCTCGTCATGGCTAAGAGTGGCCTAGGCCATCAATGTACTGCTTGGATTCATCCTCCTTCCCCAGCGTGATCTTATAAATTAAGAAGAAGTTCGATATTTTCATCGGAAAGCAGCTAGGAGTAAACCTGTAGCACTGCGCTGCTCGCCGAACTCCTGGCTGTTACTTTCTCATTAAGAACTGTGAGGAAGTAGGCATCGCACTGGATGTGAGGTGGTTTCATGTTCGTTTTACGACTCTAATGCGTTACGGGGAAAAGTGGAGTTGATTGGTGCCACTCGAGTTACTGGATTATTAATGGGTGCACCAGGTTCTGCATCCTACATATGGTAACTCAATGGAGTTGCTTTTTCATTTCCAGTTATCGCTTCAGTTTAGTTTGTCGTAAAAACAAAGTTCTTTTCTGTAGGTCGGAAGTGCTGCCGCCAAAATAGGCACGGTGAATCTGTACATGGCTCATCTAGTGCTGTCGTTGGTGTCGGTGATGATGTGCCTCGTCAGCGGAGGAATCAGTGCCCGGTGGCTGACTTATCAGCTTTTCAGATCACTAAATTTGTTTTTATTGTTCATTTATGTTCTCGCTAACTTTTGATATCGACGAAGTGCTCATAATGACTCCATAAAATTGGAGAGCATTGCCTCATTTCTCCTGCAATCTTTAAGTGAAAGCCAAATATTTCGATTTAGTTTGTAAAACTACTAGGAAATATCGCCACCGTTAAAAAATTCTCTCTTTCGTTGTCGTTTTTTTGGGAAAAAAGTGGGGAAAAAAGTTTCTGCTTTCATCATGTTCTTTCTCGCGTCACTGTTTGAGGCGCCGGCTGTTAACACAAAGGCGTTAGCACAGGTGCTGTATCAAATCCGCAAAAGCCCACATTTTGCTGGAGTTAGCATTTTCGGATTAGCAGCAACCTATAAAAAAAGGATAAAGCTCTCGGCGTTGATCAATCCCTGAGGGACTCGCCATGCATTCGACTTCATTAAGCATTGTTTGGAGGTAGTTGAATGCATATCTGACCTTTACAATGACTCGCGGTGGCCAACCGATGTACGGAGCCAGTGCTGCTATCCTCCCAGACAAGTTGGGTACCAATTTGCAGACCTCGAAGCCACGTGCGCGGGGACCGATCCTATGTGCTCGTCACGGGCGCGAGGATCGATCTTAACTGTACTGCAGAGCGCCTCCGTCAACAGCACCATGCGCGCCTCTTCTTCACCATCAGCAGCCTATGCTATAAGTAATAGAATGGTGACCTTAACGTTGGGTTATCCCAAAAAATCTTTTCAATTGCGGAAACCGCATTATTGCTTAGCCGAATATACATATATAACACGGATGTGATTCCACATAAGCTTAACATCATGTGTGTTGTGTTGTTGCATAAGAAGCCATATAAGATTGCATTAGGCTAAAGGTTGATGTAAATAAATCCAGGACATCGTTCAGGAACTGGTTTCTTGTCGGCACTTACCATCACCCCACTATCGAACGCGACGAGGCATTTTGCTTGCTTGGCCAGTACGATACCACAAGGTAAATCCCTTGCTGGTTAATAAGGACAATACATCCTTCATCTTACTCTTATTGTTAACATTTACCTCTTGAGAACAGTTACTTGTAAGAAGAATAGTGCATTGGAGCGCTAATGGCGCACTGTTGCGGGTTCGACACTCACCTCTCAACAAACTAACAACCATCGTTTCGGGGCAAGCCAAATCCAAGACCATCACCTTAGCGAATCGGAACGGGATGTGGTAGCACTTCAAAACGGGATTAGTTAATACCATAAGGTTTTAATGTACTTCCTCCAGTCGGCCACTCTTCTGAGTCCCACAAAAAGTCCAGATGCGTTTTGAGTTGATGCCGCACATTAGCATTGAAATATGAGACTCAGAGAATCGAGATTGAGCCTTGTTTCAGGATCTCATACATCTTCTCCCATATGAATGAATACGATTTTGCAAAGTGTTTATGGCAACTGAAAGTAGGCGTGGCTGTGAATTCGGTGCAGTTCGTCGTCGCCACTATAGAAGGTTCGTTACTGAAACATGAATTGACTCAAATTTTCAGTCCTTATAAGCACTAAGTTGATCGGAAAATGACAAGGAAAGAAAGATAAGGAAGTTCTACAACGTCGTGTCCATTATTTAAACAAGTTCCAAGCTTTCTGATTAGGTGGTCTTCATTGTTTCAATTTCACTATGAACTCTTGTTATCTCTTTAATGTCTTTCATACTCATAATATATACCGTATTGAATCGATGTTTTTCTTTTTCTTCATAGTAAATATCATATGGCCTCTAAAGGGTTTGCGTCCTCAGGCGTTCCTGGGTGTCGGGCTGCGATATACAGCGGAGTATCCATACCCCAGCAGGGCTCTCCCAAGCTGAGAAGGTGGTTTCCATTACGAAACCCATCTAGGGAGTAAGCAAATAACAGGATCGACCACCGCCCTGGTATTAAACTAGTCGTATGGTGGCGAATCTCCCTCTGATGCATAAGGACGGCTACTGCCTGTGGTGTTGGCGACCTGGGGCAGACTTTGGCTAGTTTGATCTCGGGACTCCAGAGACCACAATAACTAAACCAGCAAAACTCAGAAAAAGTGGAAACTATGCTGGGGTCCACAGATCCAGTGAAGATGGACCATCCAGATATCTAAGTAAGTAAATATGATATGGAGTTTTGTGAAAATTGTTGAGGTGTGCATCAAATTTTGCTTGGAATTGTGGTTTAGCGTCTCATCCAAATAGGAAATGAAACGATGGGATGAAAATGTTGAGTTCCCATGCACACGTCTGAATTGCTTCCATGTTGCTACAGTTTATGAACATTCTTTCTAATGGTAGAGTAATACGATGCTTTAACCTTTTTGACTAAAACTGAATGATTTTCATGTTTGAATCCTAAGACCTACTTTTATCCGCTCTGTGTTCTGCTCTTTTGCCGAACATCTCATGTCGCGATGAGGAGTGTAAGGGCGCGCTGATTTCTAAAGGAAAACGTGAAGAAAAAAAATGAGAAAAATTCGGTTTGAGATTCGGGTCGGTAGTTGAGCGACTCAGGCACGTTTCAGCAATATCCATTTGCCCTTATCGAATTCCAGAGTTGCCCAATAGGTCTTAATTTCTAGACTGACACGAAGAGAATAATATGTTCCTTTCGATTTTCCCGTAAAGAAATCTATCTATCTTATTCGTGGTGTTGTCAATCTGTGCTTAACATCCTTCGGAAGCTAGTCGCTTACCGCCGTTCTGTGGTTGCCCGTTCCCGTTAACAACGTGTTTGGCCCACATGTCACTTTGATACTTCAGCTTCTATGGTCTTCGATAGTCGACATTTCGGAGCACCTGACTACCAAGTGCCTATCTTGTTGCACAGATAGCGTCCAGATCCCTGGGTACCTTTCTTCTTTAAGTACATGAAGAAGAATGGCAGGATGGGCTCCGAGCGGGTTGATCGCTGCCCTATTCACTACATCCTCGGTATTTTTACAAGCTCTCAAAGCCACCTGTTTCCTTCTGCGCAGCTCTGGAAATGTGTCGTTCATTATATTCATCTTTCTACCCGGAAAGATTCTAAGATGTTCATGCGCTTGAGCGTGGTTGAACATCGGTGCGAACCTGTTTCTCATGAACATCGATTCCTGGGGGTTTAACATCCAAGCTACTTCCTTATACTGTTAGAAAGATAGCATCGAAGAAAGCCATGATATGGCTGCATCGGACGTAAATGGGAGTACCATTGTAGAATGCTGGATTATTGGTGATGTTGCGGTATTCCTCATGAATGAATTTTGGATGTGGGAGCGAAATGTCTTAATTTTACGGACCCGTCATGATTGCCTTCCAACTGAATCGAAAGCTTTCTTTAGGTCGATGAAGGATATACGAAGCAATAGGATGCTCAGTAATGTTGGCATATAATCAGTAGTTATACAATAAAAGGATAAAGCTCTCGGCGTTGATCAATCCCTGAGGGATGCGCAATGCATCCGACTTCATTAAACATCGTTGGAGGTGATTGAATGCATATCTGGCCCTTACAATAACTCTCGGTGGCCCACCGATCTATCGAACTAGTGTTGCTATCCTCCCAGACAAGTCTATTACAAATGTACCGACCCCGAAGGGATCGAGAGCTTGCTAAGGCTACCGCGCGGGGATTTATCCTATGTGTATTGCAGGGCGCCTTCGATTCTTTTATCTAGAGAAATTTCCAAAAATTTTTTTTCTCTTGCTTGACTATTTGATTCCAACTGATTTATGATTGTTTTGTGTTGCTTATTTCATTAATTCAGTGTTCCTGAACATTCTATCTGCCATTCTCTGCATGAAACGGACGTGTACTTCGTGTTTCTAAGAGAAGCTCCTCGGTGGCATTTCCCAGCCTATTTATTCTCTATGTACGAAGTGCTATACATTGGTTTATTCACTCATTTGTTACTTCGAATCTCGTCGGACCCGTATGTTTCGCTCTGTCACTCGCCATACATTTTCTGCGTTGTTTGTTATTCATCGTTGTTATTCACATTGAATCGAGCTTGGGGAAACGGCTTTACAATGCTGCACAGAGTGTTTGTTATGTCAATAGTTTTCAGTTGCTATTTTTGTTTGAAGTAAATTTCTAGATTCGAGTTGTACTCTTCGTTTCTTCATTCATTCTTTCATTCACTTAGGTGCTTAGATGGGCCAGTGTCGAGTGGCTCACTGCACTTCCACTCAGTTCGCATTCTACAACCATGGAGTTAATTGGGTTCATAAGTGGGTTCGGCTAGAGCTTGAGAACCTATAGACTTCTTTCGTGGTACTCGCAGCGATACTTGCGTACTCACTGGCAAGAAGATAGTAGGAAAAAAAAAGCCATTATGCTGGAAGCGCGGTGTGCTTCGTATCCCGTTAGCCAGCAGTTCATATTTGATGACATGTGGCATGTGAAAGGAACGATTAAACGAGTTTAACAAGCTTGTCAAACAAAGAATACCTGTTGATTAGTCAAACTGAGGTTAAAGGAAAAAGTCATCTCTTTTGTATTGGAAACTTCAAGAATTCTGATTCCTAAGACCGACTTTCTATTAACCTCGGCATTGATTGATAATTCGATGTTTTCTTCAATAAGCAGACACGAGGTTAGTACTGTAGAATTTATTAGAATACAGTAGCTAACGTTTCGGCGGTTTCGCCTTCGCGTCTGCTTATTGAAGAAAAAACACCGAATTATCAATCAGTGTCGAGGTTAATAAAAAAGTCGGTCTTGGGAATTGCTACGTGAGGTGCCAGTAGAATGTTTCCGACTTGTAAAAGAAGTCCGATCACTAAGACAGAAAAATTGCCTTAGCTAGACAAACGATATTCTTTCTCCGCCGCTGCCTGAAACACCGAGTCGTGCTGACCTTCATCAAACGAAAGCGAGTACACGATGTATGCGGCCTACCGAGGGACAGCCAACAAGTACTGGACATCGACACACGACTACTACGCGCCTCTTTTCGATGAAAACAGGACAACATGGACGGGCAATTGAAGAAGTGCAAGTCGAAGGAATCTTACTGTGTTCAGTATTTGGAGGATTCCCTTTGGAAGAGAATAATGAGCTCTGAAGAGGGTTAAGCTGCCGAAACGTCAGCTGTTGTATTTTCATAAATTCTGTAATACCAACCTCTTGTCTGCTTATTGAAGAAAAAACATCGGATTCCGATTTCATTGCCATGTTCTTGAAAATCTTGACCGTAATCACATCAAATGAATGTTTTGTAAAAGTCATATATAGGGATTCGTGAAATCATCGTCACTCGAATAACCAGATTAGGCCGTCGCCATGTCGAAGTGACCTAGGACCACTTGTACTTCGAACCCGAGACCACCCTTTCCATGGGCTTACATGTTATCCGCTGCGCCAACCGAGCCCTTGCTTAGGCTTTCTTTCTGCTAGTTCTTTTACTCTAACAGTGCTATCAGCAATCACCCTTCAACAGAAATGATCTGACCGCCCAAATCGGCACTGAATCGTTATCAGAACAACATTGACTCTGGTACGGTGTTTTTTTCGCATCGTATCGGATTTCAGGATCGCCATCAATGGTTCGTAACTATGTGGCCATATTGTTATGGATGACCTCAAAACGTCCGCTGCAGACAATTATGAGAATAAACAGCAGCTTATATCATCTTCTAGCTCTTCGGGGGAACGCATCGGCTTACTTAAAACAGCTGTGGAAATTTCAGAGTGGTGGTCTATAATCATCATTCTTCTGACGAGGAAAGGCCGAATAAATGTCTACCACTATGACAACACTCATTATCCCCCCAGCAGTTAATGTGCAAAACGCATGCTAGTTGATCGTGGTAGAACCAGTAAAAGCAATGTTTCGTGGTGGAAATATTACTAGAAATGTAAGAACCTACTTTGATCAAGATCAAATACATATCGCCATTGCTAATTCTTACTAAATACTAAGTGGAAGTGGCCCCAAAAAAAAACTTCATTCCTACTCTGGGGAATATAACCCACGTGGGACGATGGAAAAAAGAGACCTCTTCCTTTGCACCTAACGTCCTATACAAATCATGCATGATCCATGAGCTGTTTCGTGGCTGCATAGTTTCTTATCACCATACTTTTAGCAATCTCGCGTGTGGCGCAGTGGTCGCAGGCACCCTGCAATACACACGTGGAATCGATCAACGCGCCTATTGCCCACCAAGCCATCCATCCCTCTGGGGTCAGCAAATTGGTATCAGACTTGTCTGGGAGGATAGCAGCACTGGCTCGATATATCGGTAGGCCACCGCGAGCCATTATAAAGGCCAGATATGCATTCAATCACCTCCAACAATGCTTAATGAAGTCGAATGAATGGCACATTCCACAGGGATTGATCAACGCCGAGAGCTTTATCCTTTATCCTTTTATAATTTTAGCATCCATTCAATGTTTTTCTAGCTTCTGCAGGCTCAACAAGTTCCAGTATGCCTAGAAAGTCATAGAAGTTACTATGAAGTGAAATTTCTGATTTATTCCCAGTCACTAGCCTACAGGAATACGACGGCATAATACGTTTGTCGTTCACCACATGACCATTTATCACTTCTGTTTACCTATATTTATACCAGTAGCTCAAGAGATAATCGCATATGAATAGCCTAAGACCAAGACCCTTAAGACCTATGATCCCCCACTGAAAGCTATAGTAAAACCACAAAGATGTTTCTTTTGAAGAATCTTATGAATGAAAATCATTCATTTAGTAATTACAGCTCATGTTGGCTCCTGTTAGATTTCGCGCTAAGAGCGAAGCAGACCCCGAATTTCATCTACACATTCGCCACCGCGTGCATTCATTTCAATGCCTATGGAAAGACACGACGGGTGCTGCGCACTGGCTTGATTCACTTTCTTTTCAGTGACTAAGTGGAGAGATTATCTATGTTATCACTCGACTATATGTTAGCGATAAGGGTGGAGAGTTTGTAATTCCTCATCAGTTAGATAATGAGATGACGAAAAAGCATCTTGAAGATGCTTCCCTCTATCGCTCATTGTCTGAAAAGAAATTGAAAAGTCAATACTGAAAATCGAACAACGAATGGGTCAAATTGACAGGAACGGTTGGTTTAAAACCATCATATATCTTTCAACTCAAAGTTGAATTACCACCATGCCATGCATGCATTGTACCTAACAAAACTCGTAAGTTGGTATCCTCCGATGATCTTGCGTCTGCCGATCCATTCAAGGTTAGACTCATCATTAAGCGTGTAGACGGGCGAACGGGAAGAATAACATGGTTTTTTAACTCTAATACTTACCCAGTTGTTAAAACACATCCAACAGAACTCTTACGAACAGATGTTCGTGGATCGTCTACGTAACGCGCGTCCTAACAGCGCGTGTATGATGGAGTCCTTCGCGGTTATCACCCTTTGCACAAACCTGTCGAAGGACTACGCTATGAAAGCCATCCTTGATCACCTTATACAACATGAAAAAGCAATAAACATGAACGGCAACTAGGTTGATTAGCTCATGGTCCTACTAAAAGAGTGCCTAAGCTGCTCAATCATCAGATTGTCTGGGAAGTATTTCGCACAAATGGGAGGGTTGGCAATGCAACGGCGACTGACATGAAGCCTTGCCACTGTATTTATGTCTAAGATAGAAGTACCAGTAATCGAACTCCGTCTACTGTAGATTTATAGAGGACTTATTCGTCATTTGCTCTACAAAAGAGAAAATGGACGAATGTCTTAAGCTATTGAACGGACAGTCAGAGTACACTAAGTCTATCCGAGAAAAACCGAAAGAAAACTGGCTTCCATTTCTGAACGTTCAAATCAACCTATCCGAAAACGTTTACATTATGAAGTGGTACCGAAACCCAGGTAGTAAAAAACACATTGGTTCATCACCTCTCCTCTCGCCACTCACAAAAAAGGGCGCTTGTAAGAAATATGTTTTGAATACAACGTTAACCTTTTATTTGCGGCCTACTATAATTTTTACGGCAGGGTCTGATGTGAAATACAACCACAACGACTTTGTAGCCCGGTACATGGAAAACAGGATTATCCCTTTTAATGTCCATGTACCGGGCACAAATCGTTGATTTGGAAAAATGGAGAGCCTATGGAAATGTCGCTTCCACTTTATCGCTGCTTTCTCGTATCTGCTTACTACCCTGAATTGCCCCACTTCACTCTCAGCGCCAAACAGCGGGTCCTTCTTAGATCTAGCAACCACGAAGAAATGTAGCAGTCGATTCAGTCTCATCCTTAAGAGAACCACTGCGTTTGCGTTAAGTTCTCACTTTCTCTAAGTTGTGAGCTGCAGTTTTGGTCCACTGGTTCCTGCTTTCTTCTATCCAATGACATTCGTTTCTGTTAAGAACTTCGTAGATGGTGGATGTGAGGAAAAGAACTGTATGTAAGAAGTGCTAGGATCCGCACAGTTGACGTGAAGACGGACCAAATAAAATAAAAAACAAGTAAAAAAAACATGTTTTGGTCATGTTCATGTTTGTTGTAGTTTCGGAGAATTCGAGAGAATTCTCCAACTTCCGCAGTTCCGTTAAATAATAAGTAGCTCTGCTAAAGAAACTCAGTTTTTTTGTTTACAAAATAGGTTTTCCCACGTAAGGAAATGATAAACAACTACGATGACCCTTCAGCGATGAAGCTGACTTTTGCAACATCCGACTGATAAACTACCCCCAGTAGTTCGGAACTCTGTAGATTCACAGAGTAGACTTTACACTATCTTTAGCGTCCTTTTTAAATTCAAATATGTTCATAACAGAGATTTTCAACAAGTTGAAAATGGAACTGAAAAAGCCTCAAAAATGCCAACACAACAGCGACGGCTCCAGACATGAACGACACACCGGGAAACACCATCGGCTTCTGATGAACAACACTCCGCCCGCTCAGATGCTTTCGCCTTCGAAAGACGACCCTTCCAGAAAAGTGGAAGATGGGCTCCAGAAAATCAGAATTTCACTACGATAAAAGAAGTTCTACCTTATGGGCAAGAAACTGCAGATCCAAATTGTTTTTATGACAGATTTTAATTCGAAGTTGCAAGTGGCCGTAATTTTCGACTCGTATGACTCCTATGGAAGTCATGTCGTCGCATAAGCGTTAAAAACTAAGGTTTCCACTCCGAGCGGCTAATGAGGTTGCTCTCCAGAATAAAGTCTCGGGAAAAAATGAACGTCCGAGACTCCACGCTCTGGTGGTTGGAGTGAAAAGTCGAGGGACGACGACTCCATGCCGACGGGAGTGCACTGCGCCAGCTGTTCCGTCCCAGCGCCGGCTACAACCGATCGATACCGCATTGTTCGCGTTGCCGAGCCGGCGCGATACCCTACGGTCTGGATCCCGTTCATCAACGCAGGACTATCACACCTCTGAACAAGTTCAGTGTTCGGCTCTTCGGTCCCACTTGCTACCATTGTTGGTCTAAGCAAACCATTCTGTCCACTTCTTTCTTGTTCGTGACCCTCATGCTCAAACATTTTCACACTCTCTGTGGGATTCTGCGGTAGTGTCGTAGAAGATTTACGTTTCTTTTCGTTCCTTTTGTTTCGAGGTTTTAGTAGTGTGGGTTTCTCTTCAGAGTTTGGGAATATTAGATAGGTGATTGCTGCCGACCGACCTTAGTCCTAGAGAAGAGCGAAGAGTCAAGTTGTTTTACCTGAAAGCAGGACATATCTTGATATCTTTGGTCGTTGTGGCTTAACAAACCTATGAAATTTAGAACAAAATCTTCATGATTTTTCCAGCACTCCTTCCCTTTGAAGTTTGGTCCCGGAAATTGTTTCTTTTTTCTTTTTGATAGTTTTAGGGTCTTAATTCTGGCGCATCGTCCTCCAAAGCGCCTTCGTCTGAGTTCAGAGAACAATCACAACGATTGCAGTTTGGTCGCCTACTCCACGACTATTTTCGGTTCACAAATGAACAAACTCAAGTCGGAGCAAAAAACGAAGGTTTGTGTCGGCAGTTAGCCCGGCTTGCTCAGTAGAGTTTGGGAACGTTTCTCTTAGTGGTGTGCTCAGAGTAGCGTGTACTGTCCTGTCCCCGTGCTTTTTGCTCGCGATCTTAGCTTAATCATTGCCATGCCGAAAGGTTGATCCCTGTGTGGTCGGCTTTCAGATCAAGAATTTCGTTACGTGGACTCAAACAAGCGAGCAGGTCGCCTATGCATGTCTTTCCAGAGCCAACTGGAACATGGAATACGCTGTGGATTTGTTTTATCAGGTACACAAGTGGCATTCATGTATAGCGGAGATGTGTTTCGTACGCGCCGTATTCATTTTAACACCTTATTCGGTGAGGTTCCTTAACTGATAGTGAGGTGTCTCATTCAACTGGCCGTCTTCATTTGGATTCCTGTCTTTCTGTGGAAAATCTCTCTGAAGCGTGTGAGTTGGTGACGGATAAGACGTTCTTTTGTTTGTAAAAGACCGGATTTGAGATTAGCTATTGAACTAATTGCAATGCACCAAACCGGGTGATAAAAAATAGTTGAAGGATAAAGTTGTCGGCGTTGACCAATTACTGAGAGATGCGCCATGCATTCGACTTCATTAAACAACGTTGAAGGTGATTCTGTGAATATCTAGCTTTTATAATGAGTCACGGTGGCCTATCGACGTATCGAGCCTGTGTTGCTATCCTCCCAGACAAGTCTGGTACGAATTTGCCGACCCCAGAGGGATGGAAGGCTTGGTGAGCCACGGGCGCGGAGATCAATCCCATGTGTACTGCATGGCGCCTCCGACCACCGCTACACGAACCGAGGGAACTATTTGAAATGTAGAATATCATTGTAATGATGTGTTTTACATGTTCACTCCATTAATCAGTAAAAGTTCAACTCAGCCTATATTTCGAAAAGGTCTTGCTCATTTGAATAAGGTTGAAATATCACGAACTCGTAGATTTCCTGAACGTTTATGTGCACAATAGTGATATGAAAGCGCAATAATTGACTATCTTAAAGTACGCCTGCCTTCGTTAAGCATGCAAAAATTTAGGCATTAAGAGGAAGTAAGCGAATGAATGCTTGGAATCTGATGGTTTCGAAGTCACTCTGCTCGGATCATTGTCGATTTTTAGATCTAATCAAGTTTTCAGATCAAGTATAAAAATTTAGAGCCCGCGAATGATTCAACAACAGCAGCAACCTCCCGTAGACAAGTACAAATTGGAAAAGATGTTCTCAGCGTATGCTAACGGTATCCATTTTTCCTTAGTTCACCTATTTATGGCTGCTTTGGAGGTATACATTTCAAAATTCAGAATATGCAGAACAAGTAGTGCCTCGATATCTCACCATTTACCTCATCGATACCAGTCGTATTATTCAACACTTCAGCACCTGTTTAATTTATCATTATTAGTTCAGATCCACGTGACGATGTTGGTTCTGGACGCATAGGACCCAATGGTATGTTACGTCTTCTGAACGATCTTCACTTGGATGCTTCTGACCGTCGCGTGCTGATACTGGCCTGCAAACTTAAGGTTTTTCATGAAACAGATTTTATAACTTTTCTGTTCCTCCACTGGTATATTATAGCGCGTACAAGGTACTCAGACATAGCTGTAACATGTTATTTTATTGCGTTTTCGCTTTGTTTTATAACTGGTTAAATTCTACTGGAAACCGCCACTTTTCCACTTTTTTGTTTTAGAAGTATCCTCTCCTTCTACTTTTATGTTATCACTAGTAAGCACTTTGTCAGTATTTTGATAACAATCAACTCGGTCGGGATATTCGACTTGGTTAAACTCTTATAAAATAGCGGAGCGGAGCGTCAACTTTTCCTATCATCAGCTTCAGATTACTTATTTATCTCTTTATTTGTCCTTGCCCTATGCATTCTTTGTCCTCTGCAGGCACAAACGCAGTGCGAGTTCAGTTGGGAAGAATGGCAACAAGGACTTTCAGCATTGAGGTAGTTGCATCGGTCTGAGACAGTTTTTCATTTCACCGTAACCTCCATATTTTATTCGGTGACTACAATAGGTGGAAGGTTTTTTTGTTTGCAGAGTTGATTCTATGGACAAACTTCGTGAACGTTTGCAAGAACTCGACACGGAGTTGGCTGAACCAGCTGCTTTTCGCGAACTCTACTCGTTTACCTTTACTTATGGGAAACTGAGCAGCCAGCGTAACTTAGACTTAGATACAGCACTTGCTTACTGGAAAATATTATTTAGAGACAAGGTAGAGTTATGTTATTTTAACTAAAGATGTTACCCACCTGTACTTAATACGTGATACTTGAATGGCCCGTCCTCACTGGTTGTGCGGTCCCCAGCATAATCTCCATTTTTCGGAGATTTGCTGGTTAAGCCATTATGGTTCCCTGGGGTACCGAGGTCAGCCTGGCTCAAGTCTGCCCCAGGTCTTCACCACCCCAGGCAGTCGCAGCCCTTGTGGATCAGAGGGAGCTTTACCACCATGCGACTTTGATACCAGGACGGTGGTGGATGATGGTATTGGTTTACTCTCAGCTAGGCTTTCTGATGGAAACGCCGAACACCTCAGCTTGGGAGACCCCGCCAGGGAATGAATCCCCGCTGTACATCGCAGTCCGACACCCAGGAACACCTACCAGCCACGATGAGGCGATAAACCGTTGGGAGGTATCCACCTGTATAATATGAAATTCCATTAATCGTTGGCCGGCTCGCTTTTAGTCCTCCCTGCCTGCACTTTTTGGTTGTAGGGCGCATATAAGTGGTTGGAAAGGTTCTATAGGGTTGAGATATATAGAAGGAAGTAGGGATGCTCACTGATAACTTGTCAAGCTGTCCAGAAGTAGGCATGGAGTTAATTGCTCGAGCCTACACCGAAGAACCTCTAGGAAGAACCTCTCGAGTACTTGAAATTCAATTAAAGGCAGGTTTTGCCTGAATCTATAGGAAAGATATGCATGGAAGAATACCCAGAGCAGTTTACAATCTGTTTGTCCGCAGTCCACGGAATGTCCAGATAAGTCTGTTGAGCATAAAACAGATGGGAAGCCTATCCCCACATGATTTTCAAAGGAGGAACGCAGTCGTTATTCATCCTCCTATCCAAAACGTAGGTACGGACCGCATGACCTTGAACGTAGCCCGCTCAAAATCTCTTGTATGGTGACGTATGAATGGATTTTATTAGATTTTAGAAATGCATTGTCAAAGAACGGCTTCATATGTAACTATTTTGCAGTTTCCTCTGCTTTCACTTTGGGAGGAGTTCTTAGTGAAGGAACATGGGAAAGCTATTTCAAGGGATACATGGAATCTTTTACTTGATTTCTGCCTGACGATACGACCTGATCTCACTAACTACGATGACGAGGGCGCTTGGCCAGTACTTATCGATCAGTTTGTGGAATATGCGCGAGGGAAGCTGGGTCTACCGCAACATGAAGCATCAGTAGTGACATCCTGAGGAACGTTGGTGGCTTGTTGCCAAAGAGAAAGATTATTTCGTTTCATATAGGTCTTAACGCTAAGAATCCTGCACGACAGTCCACAATATGTACAGGATTCCTAGTGGAATTGTATCGAATGTTTCATATTGCCAGCTTCGGTGTTCTTTCGCTCCAGTTTCGTTCTTGTGTGCATTGTATCGACACTAGTTTTCTTTTTGTTTCTCACAGCACTCGTTTTACTTGTACTTTTCTGTTACTTTCCCTATTCATCATGAGCTAAACGGGTTCATGTTTAACCCGGTACGTATTTTTGGTGATGCGAAAATAACTGTCCCGATTGTGGGTGTTACGTCTTTGTATTAGCAGCGCTGTATTTCCCTTTACATCTCAGGACAATTTTATATCTGTTCTTGTGAATAAAAGGAAGTACTGTCGTGTGATACCCAATGGAACTATGTCCGTCGTATTGACACTACGAGTTAAACAAGGACTTCAAGTTTTTCCAAGGACCTGTCCTGTCATATCAACTCAAAGAGGTCTTAGACTAACAGTCTAATTACTACCAGGTGACACTTTAACAATATTTCTTTCATAGCATTATATCATTAAAACATCCCAACTTCTCATTGTCGTTCTTACAATGGATTCGAATGATTTCCTTGCAAAGCAAGTGGAGCTTTGATACTAGGTAGGATGTTTATACAGTTTATGTATAATCATGGTAACTAGAACAGCACGATTTCACCATCAAGGGCTACAACATATCACTGTGTATGCGATCTCATGCAAATCATCACAGTGATAGGTTGGACAACTGCTTGGATATCCCATAGTTGCAACTACCATCATCATCCAGTCGAAAATTTCATTCTCATTGCCACAAACAGGTATTACTAACATGCAATATAAAATATACAAGACACGTTGGCAAATATAAATACTCCGATGAGTTGTTAAGGGTGAAAACGGGCACTGGTTAGCATGATGGCCTGGACATGATCTGAACGCGTGCGATGTCTGCCAACCGCTTCTGAATCCGCTGTACGAGATCCTCACCATCAGTAACAATGCACTCTAGTTCTCGTGCAACCTAAGACGAAGGAAATTTCTAAGAAGGAATACATTCAAGAATTTATGAAATGTGTCGATTTCTAGAACTAGGAATGTTACTACTGCTGGAATGAGCGTAAGGATAAACGAATCTAAGACCGAGACCAATACTGCATTATGTAAAGTGCTCAAACGAGAATTATTGAGATATTGCATCAATAAATGTCGCAATCTGTTTGCACGAAAATAATTGGAACTCCTAATGGATAGTCCTCACGATGGTTTACAGCCTCATCGTGTCTCGGGAGGTGTGTCTGGGTGTCGGGCTGCGATGTACAGCGAGGGCATTCATCCCCAGCAAGGGCTCCCAAGCTGAGAACGAGTCCGTTTTTCCATCAGGAAGACCAGCTAAGAGTAAACCAATACCAGGATCCACCATCGTCCTGGTATCAAACTAGTCGAATGATGGCAAATCTCTCTGATCCACAAGGGCGGCGACTGCCTGTGATGGTAACGACTTGGAGCAGACTTTAGCTAGGCTCACCTTAGGATTCCAAGGAACCACAACGGCTAAACCAGCAAAACTCCGAAAAGAAGTGGAAATTATGATAGGGCCCGCACAAAAAGTTAGGACGTCCCTACCGACAAGGTTATTCTTCTTTCATATCTTGAGATGATTCTTCACCATATTTTATTTTTTTAATGCGTTTCTGGTTCAAGAAAAAGTTGTTCTTAAGGAACAATGGCAATGAATACTATTCAAGTCCCGAAAGAGTTGTCAACACCTTTGCCCTCTCGGCATCCACCTGAAGTAACTGCTCCACAGTGTCTCCATTTCCAGCATCTTCAATAGGGAAAGAGTCGATCAGCACCTGAAGGAGAAGCGGTAACAACGATCCCCCGTGAATTATGACTATCATTTTTACCGTACATTCAAATAGTGACTTTTTCATGCTTGCATCCGCGAGTATTAAATGAATACTCTATGAGTGAGAAAAATATTAATACCAGATACCTCAGTTCTCGTTTCCAAGGTGATATGGGACAATACAGAGGAAATCCAAAGATGATATGGAATATGAAAGGAGATGTAGTAGCACGTGATTTAATGCAACGCGCAAAAGGCAATAAAAAGTCGAGTAAAGTAGAGCTGCCCGTGTGGTCAATGACTTTCGGGGGTAATTGTTGGGAAATACCTAATGCTGTGAGAAATAGGTGTACTACTAGCGGTACGCAACCGCATGACAAATTCATTCGGCAACGATATAATATTCTTGCGGTTGTTACGTTTGCGTCATGCCAATAAAGAAAGTTAATTTGAATTTTTTTTTCCAAATTAGGCTTTCCTTATAACAAGTATCATCTCCTACAGAAAGTACGTTATGGAACTGTAGAGCTCTAAATTGTTAAATATGTCCATAATCAGAAATTTTCAACCTCTCTTGAACTTATGTCCTTTAAATGGATAGTTATAAGATACCACAATGATGCTGCGATACAGGCAAAACTCCGGACGACAAGTGTCCGCAGTGGTTTATTAGATAAAAAAACTAGCTGAGAGAAAGGCTAGACGAAGGACGCGCATGGTGTGGTGGTGAACGCGTTGGCCACCGGAAAGGATAATAGCGTGTTCGATCCTCACCGCTGACATCTGCCGTCCGGAGTTTTCAAACATCTCAGCATCACTGTGGTCGATTTTGCATAGTACCCTACCGTGAAAAATGTAGTAGGCAGTAAACAAAAAAGCTGATTAGTTATAAAGTATTTCGTGAGTCAAATGCCACACCACCAGTCAATCAGTTGGTTTTCAAAAAAAAGAAGTGCAACTTTTCGAAATTTCGACGCAAGCGCAACAGCAGCAAGCACCAACGGCACACTGGAGAATACCGTCGTATCCTACAAGACGAAACCCCTTCTGCTGAACTGCTTTCATACTCGAAAGCCCTAATAAAAACGTGAAAAGGATATGTTAAGCATAGTCCAAAAAAAAATGAAAATTTCAAGTCGGTAGGATAATGGGGTCCACTTATTTCTTGTGGGCAAAGTTCTGTAGATTCTCACGGCCCTTTTTCAATGAATAAAGCCCAATATTGCTTGAGATCTGCCGATTAAAAGTTGGAAATAGCATTATTTCCACACTGATGGATTGTCATAGCAGATTTCGGGGGCTACCTGTTAACCTACCAATATATCAGCTTAAACAGGACGTACGTAGCTTTGATGAGAAATTGAAAATCCCTATCTAGATTGCACTTTACGGCTGCTAAACACAAAGGGATCTTCTGGTTCTCCAAAGAGCTAAATTATAGCACTCACTTCGACATCCTTCGCCGTTCTCGCTATATGTGCCGCAAATAATTGACAGTTCGTTTCCTCTTCCAATTCCTAGATAGTTGTGAATTCCTAAGCGCTAGCAAATATATTTAACCAATTAAAAGGACAATAAACAAGCATTATGAGAACAATAACTAACCGGATTGCTACGATCGAAGTCACATGGAGGCGCTGTGGCTTGCAACACACCAATGGCATTCGTCATGAAAGACGCCAACTCATTAATGAGATCTTGTAATTGCGTTAGTCGATCCGACATATCTCAATTTTAACTTATTATTTACTGCCTACTCTTTTTAACGGCAAGGTTTATATTGCGAAATATAACTTTAATGATGCTGAGATATTTGCAAAACTCCGGACCGCAAGTGTCTACGGTGAGGAACGAACGCGCTATTGTCCTTTCCGGGGAGTGGCGCGCTCACCACCACACCATGCGGGTCCTACGTTTCGCCTGTCTCTCAGCTAGTTCTATTGATCTTTTGCCATCAGCAATCACCCGTCAGCGGGATCGCGCTACTCCCCGGGAAGGACAATAGCGCGGTCGTTCCCCACCGCAGACACCCGCGGTCCGGAGTTTTGCAAATATCTCAGCATCATTAAAGATCCAACATATCGTTGACCACTCCTGTATGGGTGATGTTCACACTCTTTTTAACACTACCGATTGTGCTATCCACACATTGTTGATAAGTACAACTGCGCTGTAATTATGGACCACAACTATACACAATATGGCTCACACCTTTATCGCTTTGTCACAATATTACCCTGCCGCACTTTTGCATCAATTTATTTGCAAGCTTTTTTCTTTTACATCTACTATGCGAAAACCATAGATACCCTGGCAGTAAGCCGATCACAAGGTTACAAATCTCCCTTCGATTAACAAGGTACAGCGAGTGCCTGTTTGCGACTTAGTGTGGCCCTAGTTCAGCCTGTTCAAGACTGCATGAAAATGAAATGTTGTCCGACCAGGCGTTAGATAGAAACTGTGCTGGGGCTCTCACACTTCTTAATGAAAACGGTCAGTTCATATGAACAAGTATTACAGAAAGTAAATCACAAATACAACTTCTATTGGCCGCATCTAGTTTCCATTCTTCTCGTTTTGTTCAATGGTTTTGGAGTCCTTTGCTAAATCCTTATAATAATTTAACGGTTGTGGCCTTTGCACCAACACCGGTCCTTCCAGAACAGCCAATTTAGGTTATAAGTGTTCCATCAGTTTAACAGATTCGCTACGGCCCTTTTTCCTTTTCCCTATCGCAAAATTTCGATTGAAAATCTCACCCTTAGTGTTCCACTAACAGATTACTCTATCATACTGAATCTTCCGAGCACTCATTCATTCTCTCCACAGACTCTGCTGCACGAATTGGTTTTGTTCTCCATTCTTCGCAATGAAATCGATTTTTCTCAGGACCAAATTCGACAGCAAAATAGTATCTGTGCAGTTACCGCCAACCCAAGAGATCTATGTGGCATGCACGACTCTGCACGACTAGCGGACTCTCGTTCACAACTTGAACAGCTTGATGTTATTCGTTCTACTAAAATGTATTCCGTAAATCTTTCCGTTCTTGTTCAGCAAACACGAGGTGTTACATTATTCTTCCTGACGTTTCCGCAGCTTTCGCCTTCCTTCGTAAACATCATACAAACCTAACACAAAATACACAAGCATGTAGTGACTTTTGCGAGGTCTACGGATTATACCACAGGATGTGTGGAATGTTTCAATCAATGAACCGATCGTATGTAATATAAAGACGGGCCAACAGTTGTTCAAATGTCAGCAGTTGCACAGCTTAAAATAGAAGAGGATTGCGGCTAGGATCAGGATTTAGACCCCAATGATAAAATTGCAGCATTCTAACCAATCCCACTCGAAAGTTGTTAATCCTAACGAATGTCTTTGTTCTTGTTCATACCCGATCATCCCATTCATCCAAACACTACTAATGATCAGTGATAACAAATAGAAATACACTACTCCTGTGCATTTAGACAATTTGTTGATCCACTGCAGACTGACCGTCAGAGATTCAGATGTTGTAAAGTACCAGACTGTTTCACTACTCATCGCTGATCGATTTTCGTTACCATCATTTCATTGTTTGCTCTGAATTCCAAGTGTTCGGAAATGGCGACAGAAGCACAATGTATTCCCACTACCCTCCGCCTCATCAACTTGTCGTTTCTGTGTGACATAACCTAAGTTTTCTCAGTTCCGTACGACAAAGTAGTACGGCGTGCTCTATCCTGTGTCCAGAATCAACACAAGCGGGGAACGACGCATCTGACGACACATAGATACCGATGAAAACAAGAGAATGCTCAAAGGTTCCCCAATTAAAGGTACAATCTATGTCATTATTTCTGCTGCTTTTATAAGATTCCCAAACAATGCAAAGACACAAATAAAATGTCTCAGCCCAGCATCACGAAGCAATGATCGATACCTTAGATGACTCCGGCCCCTGCGATTGAACCAAATCCTTCGATTAGATTTGCAACCACACGATGATATACCTCGTCAAATCCGGTAGCTGAATTAAGTACAAGAAATAGTCAATATAAAGGGAAATAAAACCATATGTACCTCTTTATGTAAGCACTCCCATATGCGAAATAAAAACACTTTAAATAGTAGGACACTGAGACATGATCAAAACCCGGGACCTCAGTCCGGCTTCGAACCCGCGATCGCCCCCACCGAGGGCTCACTTGCTATCCACCACACTAATTGAAGCCCCTCTTTTGCCTTTCTCTCAGCCATATTTCTCTGTTACTGCTATTAGCAATAATCCATCAACAGGGATGATTTGGAGCACAGTTCTACGTTGAACCTGATTAAGCCAAAGCAACACTCCAAATGACAATTCCTTAACCTTTTATTCTATGCAACATGGATGAAAGAGAAGCAAAGCCAGGGACTCGGTTGGTGTGGTGGACAGCGCATGAGCTTCGACTAAAGGTAATCGCGGCGCAGTAAACAACAGTTAGGACTTCGAACATAAATCGGCAATACGAAGAAAACCACACTTTTCGAAATACAGCTATCACAGCGAGAACTGGACTCGCCGACGATGCTGAGATGACCGTCGGTAAGCCACAAGCACGCACACTTATCAGTCAAAAAGAAAACTATGACCACTCTATTATTTATTCGCTGATCTTTAATTATTGAGATGGACAATCGAAATACATAAAAATACGGTCGATCAATATTTATACTTAGTGGAGTAGTCCTTTGGAGATACAACCAAACCTCGGCCTTTCCGTGCTCCCCTGAAATAACGAACGTTTTAGGAGTGTGCACTAATCTGAGATTTAGTATGTTCGTTCAATACTACCAGTTACAAACCTATAAACAGTTTCGATTATGTCAATAAGTTCTTGTCCATCAGTGATGGGCCAGTTAATCTTGTTGTTGTTACCCGTACCTGTAATTAATATAACTCATGACCACTTTGAAAAACACTATAATTTCACGCAATGCAAAAACAAAAAGTTCTTTATTAATCTCAAACCGCTTGAAAACAAAGTAGAATAGTTCAAGCATTCACTATGTGTTGATGTAAATATGTACCTATCAGTAACCTAAACACATAACGCTCAGCCACTTTTAGCGTTCCTGCCGCAAGGAACGCGAGCTAATTTTCAGACTTAACGGGGGTTTTCCAAATATACTTAGGTATTTGGATGGGCCGTACTCACTGGTTGTACGGGCCTCAGCATAATTCCCACTTTTTTCGAACTTTTTGCTGGCTTAGCCACTGTGATTCCCTGGAATCCCAAGGTCAGCCAAGGCGAAGTCCGCCCCAAGTCGTCATCACCACAGGCAGCCGCCGCCTTTGTGAATCAGGAAGTTTGCCGCCATGCAAATAGTTTGATACCAGGACTGTGGTAGACCTCGCTATTGGTTTACTTTTTAGCTGATCTTCCTGGTGGAAACACCGGACTCCTTTTCAATTTGGGATACTCTACTGGGAGGATGAATCCCCACGCTGTACATCGCAGTCCGACACCCAGGAACACTTCCCAGCCACAATGAGGCGGTAAACCGTTGGGAGGATTCTAAAAGAAGATGACAATATTTCGATAATCAGCAGACCTCAGTGGCTGCGAACGTGGTCTAATTGTAAAATAGACATCGCTTTATGAATATAAATCGCTACTAGTCTAGTCTTACTATATGTTACTATGGTGCATCATATAAACACATAGCATTCACGATTTGAAAGCGATTTGCAACTTATGCTGTCCATTTTGGTTTTTTTCATATTCACACATTCCACAGAGCAATCATGAACTCTCATAGCGAATGAACAAGGCGAAAAAACAGCTTTACGCAGATAAAACAAAGAAAAGAAATTTGAGACTTGCCTAAATCCACCATGATGTGTTTGTTCCTGAAGAAGAACATCACTGTGCAAGGATCGTACAATTCATACATTTTGTTGAAATCGGGAACCTGGAACAATGAATTTAAAACAACGACAATGAAAAAAAATATCCTAAAGACATAGAAAGGTCAGAGAAACGTAAATGAAAGTTACTCAGATTACATGGACATGATAAATTTTACATTCTCTATGCTACTTTAGTTCCTTAGGCTTGTCCTTTCTCCTTCATAATATCGCAAATCATCCATGAAATTCGGAATACCTTCCCAAGCATCAAACAGTAGCTTGTAATACATGTAAAGAATTTAATAATTCAAAAAACCGACTTTCTATGAACCTCGGCATAAATAGTTGATATATTTGTTTACATTATAGTCAGTTTATAAGACCATATAAATAAATACATGTTAAGAACCTTGAAGAAGGCTCATGCTAGCAACGTCAAAGAAGTAAATCAAAGAAAAAGACCTCGACTTAGGACTTAAAGTAACACCTACCTTGGTAATATCAACCAGATAAATCACAGAGAAATTTTTCACTTTAGGAGCAATCTTGAAAAGCGTTTCGTCCATTCGCATACACGTAGGATCCCAATCATGGCCGAATCTCACGACAACAACACGATCTTCCTCAGCAAGAATAGCTTGGTCCACCTGGAATGCCCCGTTGATGCACCATTCCTTGGAATGATAGTGCTAGCTGTTCATTAATTTTTGTTTTATCATAAACTTTTATGATAACCGCTACTTAATGGTTAAATAAAAGGCTAACGAGGTGAGGTTAAATGTTAAATGGAAGGTTAATGAAATAAGGTTAAATGAAATTCGGTTTACAATGATAAACGCTTCTTATTGAACAGCAGATACGACAGCTTCCACTCAACCATCTTCTGGTATAATCCTATGTTCGATTAAGGTTCTCTAGGGAGAGTAATCTCAGGAAAGTTAGTGATCTGAAGTAACCCATCAATGCTGTTACTAAACTGAGGGGATTCAGGGGCGGATAGCACAGTGGTAGTTATGTCGGTCATCAAGAGCACGGTAATAGATCTATTGCGTTACGGGCCAACCAAGCCTTTCATCTCTCCGGTGTCAGAAAATTGGTGCCGGACTTGTCTGGGGAAAAACGCTCTCTGCAATCCAATCGGGAACGCTCCAGCCCGGCTATCTCAAGACTCCAGGGAGAATTGTTCAACCAAGATTCTACATTAAAGATGATATGAAAATCCTCAAGCAGCAACCGAAGCCACATGTAAAAGTTGGAAAACCTTCGTGGACAATGGATGGACAAGGAAACGAGTCGAAAGTAAGAAGTGCTGGGAACCGCCAGTAGATGTGAAGATGGATCACTTAAAATAAAGAAAAAGAACTGACTTTCAATTAGTCTCGACGTGAATAATCGATATAACTCTTTGAATCGTACAGCTTACACGACAACCTCGTGTAAGACGAACAACTCAAAGAGTTGTAATATTTCGAAACCGATTTTCTTTTAACCTCGGTGTGACTGATCAATATGTATTCTTTCTTCGATGAGCTTACACGAGGTTGATAAATATATTTGTTTTCGACTAACGTTTCGACTTCTTCGTCTTCATAAGAGCCAATGGTCCGAGTCGATGGTCCCAGTAGGAAAAGTTTTATCAACCAATTAACGTTCGTTAATGAATTTGATTTACTTCACAAATGATCCACACATGTGACAATGTTAAGAAGCCTTTAGACGACATCCTGCTAACTTTTGAACACCATTTAGTTCCTAAGAGCTAAGAACTTTTAGAAAACCCACCAAAAATCTACGAGGACAATGAAGACGAGAATGCGTACCTGCCATCCATTCTCCAAATGCGGAAGCATATACGACATGGCTGAGGCGCTGTTTATGAAAATTCAGCGAAAAACTGAAACTCGTAGAGTTGAAGCATTGAAGGATGAATGTGAAGAACAAACGTTTGGCAACGCATACAGGACAACATGTAGCGATTTCAATGCACACATGTACAAGAATGATTTTGCCTTTCAACTCAAACAAGCGCAACTTGGCCTACAGTGAAATTAAATAAATGAAATAGAAACGATTAGAATCCACAGATCTTTGCTAGCACATACAACTTCAAATGTTTCACTACGACAAAACCTAGATTTCTGCCAGGCGCGAACCGAGTGAACAAGTCAAGTCGGATTTAACCCAGAACACTATGCGTTGATTTTGTTGACGACCAGCACTGCTCACACTGGAAAATTCTCGAATTTCAACCACAAAAATGAACTAGGATAGAACTAAGGAGTTAAAATGTTTACATATAACTCTATAGGTTTCCTCTATACAAACTGGTCAGTTACGATGCCCCTATAATAGGTTGGCCAACAACAAACTAACAGTGCTGCCCAAAGCACCAATATCGTTGACATGTGTTAATACGAGGGTGAAACAGAGTCGGAATCATGGAACGGTTCAATAAACTGGAGTCTAAACTCGCATTTAGGGGCTTCAATGAGAAGACGAATCCCAGAACGAGAAACTTAAGCAATTTCACGAGCGAAGAATTCAGTGGACGAATCTGTAACCAGGAAAAGTCGAACTCTTTAGTGACTTCGACTACTGGTGGTGCTCAGCAGTGAGTTCCGCACTTTGAACTTCGAATGTTCGCATGAACATTTCAACAAGAACAGATGTACTTCAAGGTACCCCGCCATGTGAAGCACACGAGGTCTTACGCACGCGAGTTGGGATCAGAACAGGAGCAGCCATTGTGGGCATCGCTGTGGTTGGGTCATCTTTATTGAATGGAGCACATCGACGTGCATTGTTTACTCTCAAACAAAGGAAAGAATTTCCAGTTTCCTGAGGCTTACCCGATCTCAAACAAGTACATCTGGACGTGCTCTGATTGGAAAAATAAGGAGAACAAAACCAGAGGTTTATCCAGGCAGACGAAATTCCTAATCGACTTTCCATTCGCAATAAATACGTCCATACATCCACCATTTACTCACATAAATCGTTGTGCCGTACAAACAACATCATTTTCGGGTACAAATACCAGTTGAGAGAAAGGCGAAACGAAGGACCCGCATAGTGTGGTGATGAAAGCATTAGCGACCGGAAAAGGCAATGTTTCCCGGAAATGGCGTTGGTTCTCCACCGCAGACACCTGCGGTCCAGAGTTTTGCAAATATCTCAGCATCACTGTAGTTGTACCACACAAATACCATTGTCCGTCATTTAGCGAAGAATCTGATTCCATCACTTCTTCAGCATTTTACTCCTTTAGCCATTTTGGATGGTACTGTTAGTGGAAATATCGATGGATATGACCGGCCTATCGAACAACAGTGCTATAGAAGCCAGTGTCTAGAATTTAGCGGCGATACGTTCGCGTGATAGCCTACGAGTTACAAAGATCTTCTAATTTGCGTTCGATATTGTATGACTAGACGAAGAGGTAGTGAATGTTCTTAGGTCAGAAGAGCAGAAGTAACGGCAGAAGCTCTAGTGGTCATAGACAACTTCCTCAGAACGGCCGAAGCTCTAGTGGTCATAGGCAACTTCCTCAGAACGGCCGAAGCTCTAGTGGTCATAGGCAACTTCCTCAGAACCTGCTTCGAATTCGACAATTATAAGTCGAAGTGACCATCATCTGGTGTGCAGACGGAATATTGAGTGCATGCATCAAAGCAATCGAGGTCATTTACAAGCTCCAGTCCGATATTTTGCATAGTGACATCCACCTGATGTCAGGAGGTGTGGGCATGTCACATAAGCGGATCTCCTTTCCGAATGCCATTTCGTCAACCGCCGTCGAATTGACTCGGATATCTGAGGTTGTTGCCAGTGCTCGCCTCTCCACATATCGCCTTTTAGAATTCCAGATTTCAAATCGATAGAAAAACAAAACGAACGTGTTGTTACGCAGCTGACTTGTTTCTGTCGCCCATGACCTCATGACTTAAAGAACAGAAGAACACTAGACGAGGAATATGACGAAACTCATGTGTGTATTGCAAGAGTGTACGATGCCGCTTTGTTCAACTTCCAGTGAATGAGAAGATGCGGTCAGTTCAGTTGAGAATGAAGCAGTAGTGGAAGCTCTAAATAGTCACTGTGCCCCTCTTCAGCACACAATGGTCCATCACAACACATAGAAGAAATGTTTACCCAGAATTTCACCACTCTCCAACAAAGTTTCCTTTGGCAGATAGAAAGAGAGGGAGAGCTTCGACAAGAGGATGCCATATCACCAAAGTTGCATAGCGTCTTCCTTAACAACGTTATTCGAAAACTGGAGTGACACGATATGCGAGTGAAAATCAATAGAATGGAGATACATCATCTTAGCTCTGCTAATGATATAACTCCTACAACACAAGAATTGGATAAGTGGGATGAATAGTGGACAATTTCGGCAGCACTTGTGGAAAAATCGCTGTTCCGTTGAGCCTTCAGAAAACGATATTCGTAAAAGACGGTTCGTGATTCATTTGTGATGTTTCATCCACGACCGAAGGAACATATATGTTCAAATGGTCCAGTTAGGTTTCCCTGGTCGAGACGTCAACATAGTAAACAGAAATATAACTTCAACGGTGCTGAGACATTTGCAAAACTCCGGACCGCAGGTGTCTGCGGTGGGGGAACGAACGCGCTATTGTCCTTTCCGGGGAGTAACGCGTTCACCACCACACCATACGGGTCCTTCGTTTCGCCTGTCTCTCAGCTAGTTCTATTGATCTTTGCCATCAGCAATCGTAAATTGGTAAATTGATAGTAAACAGACGGTCATATCTGAGTAGGAGCAAACGAGCACTTTGGTTGATTAACCAGATCCCCTGGTGCGAGCGCCAAAAAGAAGAAAAAAACGAACTGAGCTAGAACCTCAGTTCCTGCATTTAACTTAGAATTATCCATCAATAAGTTTTACAAAGAAAGGAGGAGGAGGAATTCCGGGGAGCAACGCATCGTTAAGTCTATTTCCCAATCGAGTTGTTGCTTGTGGTTATCTTGTCGACCAGCGCGACGTTTTTCGTCAATGCTTGTGTTCTCGGTCCTTTGCGCTTACGAAACAAGTCAAGGTGGACAAGTTGTCTGACTAAAATTTGACTACAAACAGCACACATTACGTAATACCAGAACATTTGATGAACACGAAGAAGCAGAGTGGAGAACTCCGGAAGAGGAAAACAGCAGAGCTGGCATTCGCTGGTCTCAATAGAAGCCCGTGGCCGGTTTACGTACGCAGAACAGTAAGTCCATATTTTTGACAGACCAGTATGCCGTCGATACGCTATGCAGCTGAAGTGTGGCCAAGCATCAAAGAGAAGGCGCTTGATGTTTTCTGAAATATAACCGATAAACATAAATAAATAATGCTGGATGGTTTAGAGCTTCGCCGTGAACCTTTCCTGTAGTCCGAGGATATCCTCAGTGTTGAAGACGGATGAGGATGGTGGGATGAACCTAAAGGATACCCGAGCCTCTAAGTGCGACCACATGCAAAGTGGACGGAGGAGATTTTTGCAGCTCATGTGAACTCGCTGGAAACAGCTCAGGGATCAAAAGAATGGTACTTGCAGACACTATGCATGACACATGCCTCAATCGCGAATAGTGATTCTGAGGGAGCGAAACGAATCGAAACTGTTTTGCCCACGATGGCGACAACGCAGTACTAGATAGAATCCCAAATCTCCGTATGGTGTGGCTCCCAGATAAAGCTCCGCTAAATTTGTGAGTATGCGTTGTGGAGTATGAAAGACCCCATGTATTTGACGATTCACAGCGTTTGCTTCAAATCACGTGCCTACTTTTCTCCGTTCATTACTACAAGGAGCAGGTGTACTTTCACATAATATGGATAAACGAACATTACCCACTCTCATGCAGAAACGGATTTCCATTGTACGAAACAATACAAACAACGACTACTCCGGCGAACTTTAGCAGAGATGAAATAGGAACGTGGAATCGCCTGAGCATGTGTGATTGATAAGATAACATTCGAGTCTCTAATTCGGTGTTTAGAAAAGAAACTGAATTGGAAATACGCAGTTCTGAGGCTATTTATATGACAATTTGTCTACCATCACCCTCGACCATTAATTACTTTTATTTATTTCACAAGTAGAGCTTTTTCCTCTTACGAGATCTCGTTGATGTACTGAAAGGAGGTTATCAGGATGTTTTACTTCTAAACGCCGCTAACATTCCTGTGACGTTACCGTACCCAATCCACATGGTTGTGATGCCCCATCACCACACATGACTTCGCACAGTGTCTTACCATTGTTGATCTGAGTAGATAACATTTATCTTCCGTATTGGTTGTTTGCTGGTGATTTCATTAGATAGAAACATAAATGACAGGGAAGATTGACGCTTGTTGTGTATTGACTATTCACTATGTTTGTAAAAAACTTCACCGAATAATCCTACGTAAAAATACACTTCTGGCTCTGAAGACGACAAAGTCGCCGGAACATTAGCCATAGTGGAATATTTATAACAGTCTATTGCTAGCTTATCGGTACAACAACGTACTAATTTATTAAGAGTCGTCCTCGAGAACAAAACAAGTTGTTTACTAATTACGAGGTGAACTAAAAATCGGCCTTTACGACTATTATAATTGAATGCCACCAACTGTGATTAGACTCCACCTCGGAGCCTCCGAAATCAGGCTTAACGTAGTGATCAAATCTTGTGGTTACTTCCATTAGTAAATGTCCTATTTGTACAAGTGAAATAAAACCTTCAGAAGAGTGGGCAGGCGACCTTTCACAGTGTGTGTAACCATGACCTTGACTTTTTCAAGAAGCGTAAGTGTACTCTATGAGATCTGAGCGACGTGATTACAAGCGTGCTGTCGACAAATGCACTCTCTATCGCACAAATTATTGAAAATAGCTGACTCACGAATTCTTGAATCACAGGTGAGCATGCCTTCTGTGTTGTTCCAGTGAGATCCATTTCGCACGTATACCATAACATTTCCAACGTAGGATTACACTTTCAAAATGATTAGTTGCTCTTCCTTGAGACCCATGTATCTTAAGAAAACCAACGAGTCCAACTAAACATTTATTAACAATGCCGTTCAAACGCGATAATATCAACGAGATCAACTAAACACCGCCAAATGTGCGAAATAGTTGTGAAAAACCAGGCCTACCGGAAAATCGACAATGTAGTTACGAATTCTAAAGTGACATCAAATGAAAAAAAGATTAATCAAGCCATCCATACAGAAACAAGAGGCACACGGAACGATCCAAAGAAGTTATCCATAACAACAGCTGAAGTGCCAGACGTTTACGCATTATCACCACTGAAAACTTCATAATTCATTAATTCAAAAAGTCATAATCTTATGATATCGTTAACAGTCAAACAAATATCATTGACACACAACGCCCAACACTCAAATTTGGGTGGCTGCCACGTGGGACTTTCAAGAACTTCATGTCGGTTACGGA
This sequence comes from Angiostrongylus vasorum, assembly GCA_018806985.1. Lineage (NCBI taxonomy): Eukaryota > Metazoa > Nematoda > Chromadorea > Rhabditida > Metastrongylidae > Angiostrongylus > Angiostrongylus vasorum. The sequence continues at coordinate 934,675 of JADANN010000445.1, forward strand.
CTTGCTAGCTTTTTTTTTGACAACAAGCAATTATTTTTTTGATAAGTAGACGATCTGAGAGGTTGTAAACATGACAGGATTGTAAAGGAGACTTTACTCTATCGTTCTATCTATTTGTATGAATGGTACGTAGGCTACTATTTCCTGTATGTTAGTATGGTTCATCGCACAAACACATTGCTGTCAGGATTCCCAAATACTGTACAGCGTTGTGTTTGCTTCGGTATGTTTCACAGGTTTCTATCCCAAACGATAACCGTGATTCGCTACAGCGATTGGAACGAAATAACTGTCAAATAAAAGTCAAATTACCGGTCATAGAGATTTCTTTTAATACTAAAACGCAAAAAAAAAGCTCAAAGGCTATTCCTAATCTAGCATTTGTGTTGGATAACTTATCGACTAATACAAAAGGCGCGACAAAAAAAAAGGACCTCTGCATCAAAGTAAACCACTAGAAAGAAAACGCATGGTCGCAATGCACTTCGTCCACTTCGCCACCCTCACGCATGCACACCGTACAGTTCATCTGGACGCTGTGTTAAAAAATGTCATTTTTCAAATGTGTCAATGTACCGTTTTAGAAATGACCGCTCTTAGCTTTCGAATAGAAATTTGCCAACACTGTTTGTGCTGTTCCTCTTGAAACAAATGACAAAGAGATAAAAAAACATACAAGTATTTGCGAATAATGTCACGCTGATCAGCAAAATAACCACGAACAACTAGTCGATTGAGAAGTAAACTTAGTGATGTGTTGTTCACCGGAATATTCCATTTCTCTTCACACTGAAAATTATACGTTCATGAAAAAACAAACGAAATGAATCAATAACACAGAAGATTTTGACAAGAAAACACAACATATTGTTCTAAATCACTGAGCTGACACGAGGTTGGTACAACAACATTTATTCAGCAAACGTTTAGCAGTCTTCATCTCTTTCAGAGCTGGATTGATCCGATTCGTATCCAGTGAGGCGAAACACTGCTCGAAGCGTAGATGAGAGTGGTCGAATAAATATTTTTATACCAAATTCGTGTCATACATAGTAGTCTAAAACAACATTCTTTATTCCTTCCAAGGGTCAATGAAAGTTGCCTATTTAAAACAAAACATAGGTTGCCTGTATCACCCACTGAACTACACCACTGCTCGTCGAGTTGCCAAGGCTCTAGCAGTTTCCACTCCACCACGTCGTTGTTGTCTTGTGGGTTCTCTTCATTCGAAATATGCAAAAGGCACCACATTTACCTAGTAGGATCTTCAGGATGAAGATGGACACATGCGATTCTTCTTGTGCGCTTAACATCCTATAGGACACAGCCGTGAACGTTGGTTCCTTGTTTCCATTAGGAGCATAGCATGTTTCATATGATTTATAGTGAATCCTTGGCCAGTGTATGCATAGACAATCGCGTTATTTAGATGTCAAACTCTGTTCAGAGCGGTTGCTGTGCGACTGTTCAGCGACGAAACAGTACACAGGCATTCAAAGAGGAAACCGGTTGTATTTGGCCGCATAAAAATCGGTTTAGAAGTTGTGATTGATTTCCTGTGGGCTTATTCACCCAGTGACGACTCCATCTACACACAAGATGATGACAAATTTGGTCTCGCATTTGGCGAATACGCAGCATATGCTTTCCAACCTCTGCTGCCTCAGATATTGCTGTACCCTTCCTCGCTTCACAGAGTGCGGCTGGGATCTCAAACGGTGTACCAGCTCCAGTGTTTCTACACATGCACGTCTCTTACTGATTTTAGAACTTTGGTTTTTTAGCACTAATCTGAATTTTCTGAACAAGCAGGTCACATCCATCGTTGATATTGCCAATACCCTAATCACCTCTAATCCCTGACTAAAGATGTGAACAACTTCTATCCTATAATAACGCTCGAAATTCGTTTATTGGATTTTGTACGTGTTTTTCTTTTCGTTTTTGCTGAAGGCAAAACCTCGCGAAGCAATGTTCTGAACACATACAACAGCAGCGCCATTCGTTAGTAAAAACGTCTTTTTTACAACTTAGGATGTGGCAAACCTTACTACGGTATTAAAAGAATGAACGTTGAGAGGAAAACTTCTGCAATTGTGAGTTACCATGATTGGCCCTCTTCATTATAATAAATTTCGACACCTTTTCACCTCGTCCGGTTCATTTCAGTACATGGTTCCCAATAAAAAATTTTTTCAGACGTTCCTTTGATCCTAATTTTAGGCTTTGCATTCCCAAACCTCGTAGAAGGCACGTAAGGTGATATTCTAAGTTCAGGCGGAATAGTGTTGCTAGTGTCTCTATCGTAGCTTTACATCAGCGCGTAAGCTAGAAAAATTGCCAAGACGCAATAATACAACCTTTCCAATCGCGAGCGATCAAATCTGGTTCGTAAGTTGCCTAGCCGAACAAATGGTGAAAACATAGACTTATTAAAAGCAACCTTTACAAATCCTGCTTGTGCAACAAGATTATTGAGTAGTTGGGCTGTCGATGAAATTGGTCGGCAACGGAACGCTTGCACGAAGCGGACCACGTTCTGAGCAACATCTAGCACCATTTCGACAACTTCATTGTTCTGTTTGCTTTTTGCTATGATGTTAGCTAGTTCCAGTATCAACCTCGCTGCCTTCTCTTGTGTAGCAGATTCGAACTGATCCTGAGCTCTCTCCAAGCTGATTCTACAACTTTTGATGAGCGATTCTGGATCAGTATCATGCGAATCCTCTTCACAAGACAAAACTTCAGCAGATGCTTCATCACTACTGTCTATAGCACTTCTTCGCTCGTCACACGAACTAAGGGAGCCTTGGTCGTCGTCCGAAACACCAACAGCCACATTTGCAGCAGCCATTTCACGAACAAGATCGAAAGTTTGCCCAAAGTTATTTGACGAAACATTCAAGCGCGTCGTAGTATTGAACTTCCTCCACTTTTCAATTATCTGCATAGCAGCAGCACCACTCAGTTCTGAGCCCGACAAATCCACTTCTTTTAAACTTTTGTGTATTGTCGGTGAAAGACTGTCGACAATGGAATGGCAACCTTGATCACGACATAAGCAGTCACCGAGATTGAGCACTTCAAGTTTCGACATAGAAGGAAGCGCTTTAGCAATAGCATCACTGCCTCGTTCTGTAGCTGTATTGTCATTTAAATTCACAATACGAAGGTTCGAGTTCGAAGTGAAACACATGGCCAATGCTTCGATTCCGTCAACAGTGATCCCATTCTGTGGCATAACCAATTCCTCCAATGTTCCAATTTTCTAGAAAAAGAGAAAGATGTTAAAACATTTCCAACATAAGTGTCCACTATTTAAAAAGTAAAGAGGATTTTCTTTCGCACGTAGTATTAAACAGAAGCTCCCAACAGTTCACCGCCTCATCGTGGCTGAAAGGTATTCTTGGGTGTTATGCTGCGATGTACAGCGGAAGGATTCATGTCTCCAAAAGTCTCCCAAGCTGAGAAGCAGTCAGCCATTTCCATTAGGAAGCCCAGCTATGACTAAACCAATACCATCATCCGTCACCGTCGTGGTACTAAATTAGTCGTATGCTCGTAAATCTCATTGTGATCCACAAGGGTGGCGACTTCCTGTGGTGATGACCCGGGGCAGCCTTTGGCTATGCTGACCTCGGGACTCCAGGGAACCACGATAGCAAGACCAGCAAAACTCCGAAATAATGGAAATTATGCTGCGGTCCAGACCAACCAGTGAACACGGGCCATCCAAGTATCAAAATAAGTATTAAACAGAACTAAACAGTCATAAAATCTTTCATAATAAAACTAACATGTTTTTTAAAAAAGTGTTTACAACGTGCTACGTTGAAAGTTAGCACGAGAGCAGATAACCCATCTTTAAGGAAGAAAAATAAATGCCTACAGTAAAAGTTGCTGCAAATGCTTTTGCTCCTTGTACTTCTAAGCGATTTCGACCTGCTATGAAGGTTTTTAGTTGCAGAGGTCGACCAACTTTGATAGATCTGCTATGACATTCCGACAGACATTCAGCAATCACCTAACATAAACAACTAATAATGGTTCAACTTCGTCGATTTGTTTGAATAATCCAATACAAGTTTACATACCTTGCCACCACTTCCTAGACCATTGTTATTCAATTTTAGCACTTCTAATGAAAACGCGGCGGGTGATATGAGGAACTCTCGAATTCCTAAAAAGAGGATAATCATTACATGCTACAAATATAAAAGCTAAACAAACACTGCCGTAGTTAATTCTTTAGGATTTCCACCAGCACTGGACAAACTATGCACAAGCAAAAAGTGAAAAGACCGTGATCTTCGCCTTAGTAAAAGCGATATCCGAGAACAAGGTAAATTTCGTTGTACTTATAGTAAGGTCGAATGAAAATATAAAAATATTGAGAAAGTAACATAGTTTTCGACGCTTCGTTGCTTCGCTGGTTTCTCTGAAGCTTATTTTGTATAATTCAAGCCTTGTTTTCCTGACATCCATATGCTCACAAATTCCACAAAGGGATTAGATGACACTAGCAGTCATCCAAACACATTATTACTGAAGCGGTAGCAGGTAATAGGGTTTCCTCAATAGTGGCAGAGATATTCAAATTACATAGCTCACTTCATAGAAAATGAAATGACGATATTAAAAGAGAGACAGCACTTCTCTATGAACACCTACTGAAAGTAATTACGACGTTCACCTCATATAAGTCACTATTTCAGATCGTAACCTTTTTTTGAGCACTCTCAAGACGACGTCTAAACTCAGGCTTGTTACCGATAGAACGATGTCTAATTTTCAGCCTTTACGAAATTGTTGGTTTTTTGAAAATGAACCATAATGTGCCCACTTTTTATAATACCCTGTCATGAAAGAAAATAGGCAGTAAATAAAAAAGGTTACATAAATCGCAGTTTTTCGAAAATCAGAGGACTTCGTGGGTTGTGGACATAAATGAAATATAGAAAAGATTTTTGCTCCATGGTTCCACATATATGAATGGTATTTATGGTGCTATGTGCTATATGCTACTGTAGTCCATCCTTCAAACACGCTAGCATTTGGAAATATTTCGCCTTAAACTTAAACTTAAAGGTCTCTATTTCGGTATTTTTTTATATCCACACGCTCTATGCGATAGCCATCGTCTACTATAGCAATTGAAATTGAAATTGCAGTCGACTAGCACCCAAATTTAAGGTTATCGAAATCCTCCAAAAAAAAGATTTCCTGAATAATTCTAAGTGCTGAAAACAGCTTTTTCTCTACCAACGCCCAAAACATCTCTGTTCTACAGGTTAACAATCAACAACAAAAAAGTGCCGAAAAAATATGTCTACGTGTTTAAATAAACCACTGGAGAAGGAAATGAGACCAACAGGTGTCTTACCATCCACTCCTACAAAACCGTTATGACATCTACAGCTGTCACTCAAAATGTTAAAAAGAGTTACTCTAACTTCAACGAAGCTGAGATATTTGCAAAACTCTGGACCGCAGGTGCCTATGGTGGGGAACGAACGCGCTATTGTCCTTTCCGGGGAGTAACGCGTTCACCACCACACCATGCGGGTCCTTCGTTTCGCCTGTCTCTCAGCTAGTTCTATCGGACTTTTTGCCATCAGCAATCACCCGTCAACGGGATTGATCTAGGGAGCCCAAAATGGAGAATGCAAATTCCGTATTTCGAGATGTTTCGGAGAGTCTATGTTCCAGTTCATTTCGATACAAAGGAATTTGCTGCAATTTGCCCATCCTTTCATTTCCATTCCATTAACAATGAACAGAAGCAAATATGGAATAAAACCTTAGAAAATAGTAAACGTCACGATTTGTATCTTGGAATGGTATGTGGAGCATTCACAATTATCGAACTATGTGATCGAAAAACATTGACTTGCATAGTATACATTAACATTTCATGATGAGTAGCCATACTAACTTAGAGTAACTCTTTTTAACCTTTTTACTTACTGCCTACTGTTTTTTGACGGCAGGGTATATTGCGAAATATAACTTCAACGAAGCTGAGATATTTGTATTTTTACTAAGAGATAAAAAAGCTCTAAAAAAGCCTTTTTTATCAAAATAAAACTCTCGGCGTTGATCAATCCCCTGAGGGATGAGCCATGCATTCGACTTCATTAAGTGTCGTAATTGAATGCATATCTGCTTTTACAATGACTCGCGGTGGCCTACCGATGTATCAAGCCAGTGCTGCTATCCTTCCAGACAAGTCTGGTACCAATTTGCCGACCCCGGCGGGATGTAAGGCTTGGTGAGCCATGGGCGCGGGGATCAATTCCTCGTGTGTGTCGTAGTGGCGCCTCCAACCACCGCGCCGCGCGCGCCGTTTTAGTAAGAGAACCACTAATAATTATATGGCACGACACTTTTCTCAAAAGTTTGATATAGATGAGGCTTTGAAAGTGAACAGGGTCAAACGCAACCATTACAGGAACAGGAAGATGACCAATTGAAAACGATGGGCCGAAGAATACCGGCCAATGATCGTTCGGAATCTCAGAAAAGAACTAGGCGAAAGCAAATCAGTGCCCTCAAATTTGCCCATAAACGAGTCATAAAACCTGACAAACGTTTTTTGTAGACAAAAACGGATTGTTTCCTAGTCGAATTAAGACATGCGAGTGAAACTGATTCTATTCGATAAACGATATTCCGCGCAATATTTGGAGAAAGATGAAGCACTGCAACACGTATCGAAACCAAACTGCAATGTAAGGTTGAGTGATTTTTTTTGTGCATGACAGATGGAATAACTTTAAGCATAAGCTGATGAACCATTAAAGCAGATCTACCACCAAAGCACAACCATTTTTTTTTATCTGGTTGCGCTTCCAAGGATTCCCAGAAAAAAGCACACTTGAGGCTCGAATATTCAACTGGTACACGAGAACAAAATAGGCTAGATCCTAACACTGCAGACAAAATACCACGCAAAACCATGAACGTTGCAAGACAATAAAACTAATGGAAGTGCTGGTTACACTTCAATACCGGATTTACGATACTGCTAGACTCTAAGTACAAGCTCAGCAATATCCCAACCTCTCGGTCAGTCCTTTTTGGGAGGTGGGGGGCAAGATGGTACTGCTGTGGTTTGAGCAGGTCTTAGTCAGAATGGCCAGATCATGGCTCAGGAGCGAGGAAGAATCTCGTGGCTGACTTTTTTCCCTAGTCAACCTTGCATTGTAACAATCTATCAGGCATGTTTACAATTATGAGCTTTACGTCTTCGTCTTCATCCACTGTGGACCATCGAACCGGATCATCTGCTCTGATTTTTTCGATTTTATTGAGCCAGAGGAGTCGAAGCTAGATACAGGTGTGGTGAACCCAAGTGAACACTACTTGGGGCACGGTCCGAAGAGAAACAGCCATCACGTCTCAATTGAGTGTAGAGTCAACACGATTAAGCGTCCATGACATGATTGCTATTCAGGGATACTCCATTTGTACAGTGGTCAAACCAATTCACAAACGTCATTCAAAAGGCAATATCCAAGATGAGTACAGCAAAGACGCTCTCCTGTGCCTCGTTACCTAAGTGCTTTCCTATTCGAAGCTAAAGAAAACCAAACGACAACGATAGCCTCGAGGAGATCTCATTTACAACATTTGGAACAAGCAATGAAAGATTTCAGAAGATTGTACGGCTTACCTCTTTCATATAATAACATAAAGATAAACAAACTGGATCTAATTCTTTTAACACCAATTTGCTATCAATCTTCATACAACAAGGGACAATGAAAACGACAGACCTTCAACTCCAATAGGGCCAAATGCGTTGTCTGAAAGATCCAACTCGGTTATGTGACAATTAGCCGAGATCATAGCGGAGCACAGTGATTTCTGTGATCGATAGAGACAATGATGTAATACTGAGTTTTTTAAAGTACACTTAACAGTGGAAAAACACTTACCAAAATTGGCGGTATTTCATCTTTTAATCTTCCAGTGAACAGATCGCTCCATAAACATCTCTAAAACGCCAATTTTCATCCAAAATGACATAGTTCTCTTAAAGGCATCAAGTTGGTACAAAGTGTTTCGTCATCACGAAACCTACAAATGAATTTCGTAAAAAATATATATTCAATAAGTATTGAGTGCCAGGATATGGAATTAATAGCGGGAACGTTCTACACCAACCTTTTCCTCCCCGTTCCGGACCATAACATCCCCGCTGGAGAAAAAACCACCTGGAATTCTTCCGTCGCTCGAGTTGCGATAGAAAGCATGAAAAGAGGCACACAGCTCCAGGATCAGACAATGTCACCCCTGATTTCCCTTAGAGCTGGAGGCCACAATTTCCATGTGCTTCTCGCGAATCATGCGACAGCCCACCTTCAAAAGGAAACAATCCCAGACCAGTGGGGGGACGTGGCGCACGGTCATCTTGCCCAAGAAAGGAGACCGAAGGGATCTTCGTAACTATCGTCCCTACATTCTTGTTGAGTGTACTCTATAAGCTCTTCACGAAGATTACCCTCTAGCGCACATCAAGAACATTGGATGAGGCGCAACAAGTCGACCAAGCAGGATTTCGAACAGGATTTTGCTGCATGGACACAACACATCCAAACCGTGTCCAGGGTCATAGAAGATTGTCGGGGGATACCAACTGCCTCTATTCCTAACCTTTGTCGACTATGAGAAAGCGTTTGACAGTGTCGAAACGAATGCAATCCTTTCAGCGCTTGTCGACCAAGGAGTGGACCCGCCCTACATAAGAACTCTGACTGTTATCGGAACTGCACTACGAAAATACAGCTTTTCCATCGACCTCTTACAATACCCGTAGGAAAAGGGGCTCGACAGCGCGACACAATATCGTCAAAGCTGTTCAGTGCCGCACTGCAGTGGATAATGAAGTCACTCGATTGGGATGAGAAGGACATATGTATTGATGGAATATTCCTCTCAAACCTTCGTTTTACCGACGACATTGTCATCTTCTTAAGAAGTACTAGCGAAGCAGAGATGATGATCAACGAGCTCAACGAAGCGGAGAAAAAGATCAGACTGCGCATAGATCGAAAGAAGACCCAGCTCATGAAAAACCCATGGTGCGAAGGCGAAAAAATTGAATCGGATGACTCTCATTGCAGAGAGCTCTTCGTACGTATACCTTGGGTGATCAATGAGCATGGAAAACAACATGAGGGAGGAACTAGATGGAAGAAGAAGAGCAGGTTGGGCCGCATTAGGGCCTCTCAAAGAAGCCACCGACTACTGAAGGACGCAAAAATCCGCGCTCATCTCTTCGATTCTACGGTCCTCCCAGCGTTCTGTTCAGCTGCAGAGACGTGGGCTGACAATTCAACTACATCAAGAATCAAGAACACTGCGCACTACTCACCTAGCGCTTGAACAATATCTTCTGAGACATAGCCCGCACTCTCAATATCTAGCCGGAATGCGAAGCTCTGACCATCGAAATCTGTCACATCTTCGAGCTCCAGGAGAATATACATCGAAAGCGAAACATAGATAGGATGGTCACATAATGAGAAGAACGGACGACAGATGGACAAAAAAACATTAAAGTGGGACTCTAAGCAAATGCAAACGTCCCCTAGGACGACCACCTATATGTTGGGCGGACGTGTTCGTAAACAAAGTTAACCAGCTGTACCCGCAGCTGCAGTTGTTTTACAGATCACGGTATGAGACTCGCCACCACCATGGACTACGATTGCGAGAGAAAGGAACGAATGGCATATGTGCTGGGGTCCGCACAGCTCGTGAAGACGGAGCGTCCAAGTATCCAAGTATACAAGTATTGACTGCTAATATTGGTACTGTATACCATTTCCCAGCTTTTTTGTCGTTCACAGCAATTTGGCATATGGTACTTCTTTTCGAACACTAAATTTACAACGGCTTAAGACTGGTTGAAATAATGCTTTCAAATTACGAAAAGTGCATCGTATTGTTTTATGAATTCAAAACTAGACATAATGCAACTGTATTATGTCGAAAGGCCGAAATATCAGCAAAGCATAGGCCAGGAAAAGGTTTCCGAACGCACAACGTGGAGATAGTGCAAAAAATTTTTCGTAGCGAAGATATGAATCTTCACAATAGAGAAGGTTGTTGGCGATATCAAAACTTAATGATCACCATCTGAAGTCAAAAATCGGAGTTGCTGGAAAAGTATTCGAGTGGTTGTAGAAAACCTCAACACTTATGGTTATGCAACCGTTTGTCATTTGGAAGGCCTTGGAGAGGTGAAAAATGGGTACTTGATTAATGGATACAATACGGAAAAAGCGAACACTTTTTACACAACGAAAACAATCTAACCATTTCCTCAGAGCACTGTAACGATGAAGGATAAAATGCTCTGCAATGGAAAGTGGATTCTATACGACAATAGACGAATCCCAGGTGGGTTGGACATAAGACAAATTTTCTAAACGTTTCCCAAAACTGAATCGGCTTCTCTTTTCCGGTATGTGTAATATGGAACCATTCAGAAATGCTTCTAATATTGAAAAAAATGACTACAGAAGAGAAATAATGCCATGAAATGGAAGAAATTCATTAAAAAAGAAATTCTAAAGAATGCAGGTCATGCATCTGGAAAATTGATAATTAATATACGTGAAAGCAATGCGGTATCAGCGCACCAAAGACGGCTCGCAAGAACAAAATAATTTGCCTTCAAATAAACAGACCGCTTCTAAAACATCAGAAATCCAACTTACCGGATTAAATGGACTTCTAACGTGCTAGCAAAAGATATGTAAACTCTAGCGGATCTTATTTCGAATAGCAAAATTGTGTTTAGAGCGAGTTATAGCTTTTCAAAGTTGCAGTTTAAAACCCGCCATTTGGTTTGTACCAACCCGGTGATTTCCTTCGAACATCGGTTAATGATTAGAATAATTGCATAAATTATTTACTCTACGACCTAAAGGGTTAACAATGTTTCAGCCTATAATAAAAAACACACGGAAACGTTGGTAATAAATAAAAGTTCCGTGTTATGCATTATGTGCTGTTTTTTCTTTTAAACTTTCACAAGCACCTAATTATAAAAGATCAGCTATAGAATGAAGAGTGTCACTCAACTAAACGATTACAGGACCAACCCACACTATTTCTAAAAAAATGAAGGACACTTTAACTGGGACTTTTATTAAAGCACAAAGAAGTAAAGGATGAAGCTTTCGGCGCTGATCAATCCCTAAGGGATGCGCCATGCATTCGACTTCATTAAGCAATGCATGTCTGGTCTATACAATGACTCACGGTGGCCTCCCGATGTGTTGTGTCAGTCCTGCTATCCTCCCAGCAAGTCTGGTAACAACCCACCGAACTAGGAGGGATGGAAGGCTTGGTGAGCCCGGGGTGCGGGATCGATCCCACATGTGTTTGCAGTGCACCTCTAACCACCTCGCTGCCTGCGCACTTTTTATATAAACATGTACATTGATACTATAGAGAACAAGCATCAGTTCAATAAACATTTGACTAGGATATGATTGAAAAGCACAATAAATGAACTGCTAAAGAGCAAAATTTCTTGTAGTATTTAGAGAATGCTAAGTATTTCAATCCTGCTAGTGGGGTTGTGTGCAATGTAACCGAACGTTCAAACGAATAAACTTAAAATGAATTGCAGACAGTACATTGACTATCATATTTCGTTCGTTCATTTTCTCTTACACTAAATGGCTATCGCTCGGAAAACGTCAATTCATTTAGATACACCCAAAAATTTTACTATATGATTCATATTACTGCGACAGACATAACGTTAATGGATAAAAGTATATATTTAACTCGGATCCAGTTCACCTGCAATTCAGGGTGGCGTTCAATCGCTTGAGCAATTCGCTTCCCTGACTCGATGCCAAGAGTGTTACCACGCAATTCAAGTGTGCGCATACATTCTTGTTGTTCAATACGTCGAACAACGGGATCAGCTAAATAAACTCGAAATGGTACCATCATATAAAGCTAAAGAAGGACAAGGATAATCTAAAGAGTAGTTCACTGCACCTACCATCTTGTACAGTGTTTAGCTTCAATTGCTGATCTAGGAATGAAACCACATCATCCGTAGATCTTTTGGACTCTTTTTCAAAATTTATGCAACCGAAACTCTTTAATAAATCGCTTATTTCCGTATCACCGACCGCCACTTGTTCTTGCTCGTAGAGATCTAAACTTTCAAAATCTATATGGAAGTTTATTGTCACCTGCACTACTACATAAACTTATTGTTCCATGTCTCCATTCCCGTCATACTTTTCCTTCAGACTATAAACGATATCACCTGTTATCCACTTAATATCCGACTAGTTAGAGCAGTACCAAAAATCTCTGCATTTATCAATGTCGCAGGTCAACACTACGGAGTACGTTGTACTGGCTCAATGGACATAGAAAAAGCTTCATCGTCAGTGTGAGGCCCTTTATTTTCAGTGTATTTTGAAAGGTTTCCAAGGCGGGTTTTGTGTTTCCGTCCCTAAATGCCTACGCTTCATTGGGATTTCAAATGAACATGTCGAATACTTCACCCTGAGAGACATTGCTAGATGGATGAACTCCAGTTTCACGTCGCAACCTGACACTCAGAAACAATTCACAAGCTGTGATGTGGCGGTAAACTAATGGTAGGGTATGGGTAATCACAACTTATACTCTGCTCGTATTACAGGGGTCCAACAAACAAGAACGTTAAGCAAAAATAAAACAGTATGACGACGATGAAATGAAGACACGACATGACTTGAAAACAAGGATTTACAATACCTTCGTCCACTTCTTCGTCATCAGTATATTCCTCACTTTCAATTTCTGATTCGTCGTATTCATCTGAACACAGAGATAGTGTTCCTTCATCATCACTGGAAATCAAGTAGAAATCATCCTTGAGGTGTCTTTTACACAAAAGTACACTTTCTTTTTTTAGCTAAGAAGAAAAAAACCCACTCTTTTTCACCGATTTCAATTGGCGTACCCTCAGTCGTATCAAGAACATCATAGAATTGCGACCCGAAGCAGTTATTTGACATTTTCAACTTGCTGAAAACCATTTTTTGTACATTAAACTCGTTCAAAATGGTAATTCAAAAAAAGAAAAAAAGGAAACTGATGTACACATTCTGTTCAGCGGCGAGAAATGTCTCCTCCCACAGTTTGACAACAAGTAAAGCAGCTTCCGCTGACAGTTCGTTACCCGAAAAATCCACATACTAAACATGTCGGTAAAAGAATAAAAGAAGAACGACCAGTAAAAAGATAATTAGCCAAAAAGCTTTGGAGAAGTTTCGACTTTTTCGTCCACTTGTTGAAATGAGTTCCACTAAAAAAAAATTTTTTTGGAGTCACGCCAAGGGATTGATACATCCTGTCAAGAAGAGATCCACTTGCTTTCATAAAGATTAAATATAAGAAAACGAACAAAGAAACTAATACCTACAAGCAGTATGCAAGCGTTTGTTTTTTAGAGTATTAAATAACAATACAAATAGTCAATCCGTTTGCATAATAGTTGTCATGAACGACACAGTAAATGTTACTATGGCACGCGAAAATTCTCATGGTTCCCTAAAGACGAAGATCCCTGATGGTAACAGTTATTAATCTACTCTGCATATATGTTGAGGTACTCGGAAAAAAATCCAGCCGTTTCGGCGGCAGCACTTTTCGTCTCATCCATGTAAGATTACTACCACGTGGAAGTCTATTTGAATCCTCGTTTGGGAATACAGCGCATCGATAGGCAAGCGATTGCTACCATTCACCCGCCTTCTCCTCCAAACGTATCATGTTTACGCACGCCTATTCGATTGCAGGCTTGCAATCAAGCGTTCGACTAAGGGATAGAGTAAATTACCTTTCATTATATCCATCCTTCCCATGGCAAGGACAAATGAGTCAATCGTTTCTCACATGGAGTAGAAACAAACGGGAAATACGATGCTATGTTCCACAAACGAATACTAGGTACTGGACAACTTTGTTACGTGGGAATGGGATGACGGATGATATAGGAGATGCATAATAATTTTCGTCACACTTCACTTAACAGAAAAGCATTGCTAAAGTGACGGGAAAGCTCTTTATACGACGGAAATTCGTATAGGACATCTGTTTCTTTTAAAACTCAACAAAGTAATCCTATTGCATTTAGAAGTACCATTTTCTAAACGACGGCGCTGATAACGCCGTAGCAATGATTCTGTTTATCACGAGCACGGTGCAGGGTCGACCCCGCTCGGGTTCACCGAGTATCGCATCCCTCCGCAGTTGAAGAATTGGTACCAAACTTGTCTATGAGCTTCTGCAATCCAAGTGGGAACGCTCTTGGGCAGCTATCTCAGGACTCCAGGGAGAAACTACTCAAGCAGCATCCAACACCACGGTGGAAACAAAAAAAAAGACTAATAATAGAAATTAGATAGGAAGATAGATTGAAAATAGATTAGAAAATATTAATAGGAAGTCGGTCGTGGGAATCACGAAGAAAACCCTTCAAGCAGTAGCCGAATCCAAATGCGAGAAGATTGAAGATCTTTGTTGAATGTGGATGCCATGAAAGGAATCTAACAAAAAAGTGCTGGTATTTGCACAGTAGATGTGAAGACGGATTGTGGAAAACAAAAAACAACAACAACAAAATAATTTCTAGGCACTCACAGGAGTTATATGTACCACTATAACTCTCTGCAGTGCGAAATCCTCAGATGGCAGAAGTAAAAGTGTCAAAACTTTGACGACACTTAACAACATGAGAGGAGGAAGTATTTTGATAGATGTGTGTAATTCCAGGTTTGAAACGCGATAAATGAGAACTGCCGTTCATATGTTTTACCACCAAGATTTAAGGGCTACTATTTTAATAAGCAGGTGCTGAGACTTATGAAGTTCTTCCAAAATCTTTTGCTATAGATAGGTCATTAATGTGACAAAAGAAGCCTCCATGGATCTCCCACCGATAGCCCTTCCACAGAAGTACAAGCGTAACCTCCTTTTCTAACATATCAAGGCAGAATGTAGTAAAGTTTTCAACTCTGAATCTCCCTGCTCTCGTTTACTCCTCAAAAACTGGGATTCTAATTAAACAGTATTTAATACTACTCTACGTAATCGTCGTGAATGCGCTCTTAAAAGGGTCAAAATACATGCCTTTTGCATTCAGCAAAGGTGAAATGCTGAAGAGGTCTTTCCAACTATTTGGGTAGCATTCTATAAAGAATATGTGCATCACACGGCAATTTTGGGCACACAAGAATTTAGTAATATCAGCTTACTGATGATATTACTCCCTCTATGTTGTGCGGATTTTGCCCTTCTCATAATCTGCAGAGCCTATATTTACAGGCCTAAATTTTAGTTATACGCTACAGCTTGTTTCCAGTTAAGAAATGCAGCTTTTTCCACACAGCACTGCTTTACAGCCCATTCCTTGTTCGACGAACCTTCCACTTGATCTCAATAATGGCTTTGTTAGTTCACTTACAGTGTCGAAATCATGAAAAACCTTAGTTGCGTTCTAGGAACCGTCTAATGAAACTTAAATTCCTAAAATTTTCAGTTTAGGTGTGGTACCCTAAACGTAACGTTACATTGCGAAACATTGCATCTTTCTCAAGTAAATCCAACTTGCTTTGGTGTTCGAAATACTACGCTTGACGTGAAGTAATACTGTCGACTGTGCAGCGAAAAAATCGTAATTTCATCCTGGTAGAGATACAGAAGTTTTACTTGTTGGGTGAAACCGATAGATTCTAAAGGCTTCCACCCTAACCATTAAATTTCACCATGAGCTGATGTATTTAAGCTTAAAATTGAAAATGGTCAGCATTTTTTTTCAGCATCGAACCAATTTTACATATGTATATATGTGTATGCATATAAATATATAGATATATATGTACAACAGTACACACGTATATACATATACATATGCATGTGTAAACATACACATATGTATACATGTATATATATGTGGGTAACGCAATGTAGCAGTACCAATCCACACGAGCGTGATGCTGGTTCCACCCCGCCTCGGCTCAACAAGCCTCTCATCACTCCAAGGCCGGGAAATCGTTACTAGACTTGCTTGAAAAAAAGCTCACTCTCTACAATCAAAATGGGAATGCTCAATCCTGGCTATCTCAGGACTCTAGGAAGAAGAAACCTTCAAGTAGCTGTTGAGCCCACACGCAGAAAGTTGGAAGACCCTTGCGAAGGATGAGTGCGAGGAAACGAACCCTGTATAAAAAGTGCTGTGATCCACTCAATACCTATGAAAGACGGATCGTGTAATTTCCAACCTCTCTGCAATTTATTTCTACTCTTTCTTTGCTTGGATATTCGATCAACTAGGGCGCGCCAGCAAAACCTCTAGTTAACTTTGCTGCATGCTAGAGCAGTTCACTCAGTTCGCTCTACAGAATCATTGAACATCACATTTTTTCTTACGAGAGCATAGCAAGGTATTTTTAAGCGCAAGGATGCTTGTCTTATACTTTTCATTACACATAGGCCCTTAGGACCCTTGTCTATCCGTTGTCGTTCATGCGCATTACTTGTTAAGCACACCTGATTTTCGACATTTTCGTCTGTATAACGGCGTTTTTAATTTTTAGTCGTTAACGCATATCATATCGGAAGACCTGATTCCTTTTCTCATTTGTGTGATAAGGTATACTTTCAGCATCGCTCTCCCGAATGCACTTTCAATAGCACTTCCATGCTATCTACGTAGCGACCAGGTTTCCTAAGCATACGTTAATACGGCAAAAAATGCAGTATTGAAAACGTCGACGTGGAGCCTGGTGTTTCTTGTCCGCTTCATCATATCTTTGATGATCCCTAGCCACTCGTTTCATCCTTCTAATTTATGTAGTTAAGTCGTTCATCACGTTGATTTTGACAGAGATACACACAGCTGTAGCACTTAGGAATATGCATTCTTCTGACCGTGAATGAAACGGAAAAAAAAAGTTCGTTTTTCACCTTATTCAGATTCTGGCGAATATCAATCTTCCTACAGACACCGCCAAAATTGGTCAGCATGACTAATTTTCGGTGTTATAAGAATGATATCTCCAACAAAAAATAGAGGAGAATGTAATTGCCGACCAAAAACTTCTAATCCTATGTTGCCACATTCCAGTTGTCGCATGGTCTTTTCGAAGGAGATCGAAGGTCATAACTTTGTGGTGAGCTGTTATCACCTTGAACAATTCCTCTACTTACGTTGACGTTTATGCCGTTACAAAATGATGATATTCTAGAATCATTGTATATCTTCGAAGGATCTTTATACACCATGTATACATACTCTGGTTAAGCACATCTTCTATAATCGCTTTCTTCGATGCATGGGGAAATTCGTGGTGAACTTAGTGTAATAGGCAGTCGAATGGAGTTCTACTGTGAAATCCACTGTGTCAAAAACATCTATCTCCTTGTTAAATACAACTTATATCCACCACTACCGAAAAGAAGTGGATTAACGGTCCTGCCATATATGGCACTGTTTGGCAGACGAAGTCTAGCACACACTTGCATTCCGACAACTGGCGAGCAATTCGGTGGCATACCATCAAGATCAAAAAAATCGAAATTGCTCACATACCAGTGCGAATTTCTCATTTAATTCATCGCCGTCATTGATGTGTTGTTTCTTAAGGAATAAACAAATATTGATATCAGATTCAGCTTGTGCACTACCTTTATAATCTTCCTTGTGGTGTTACGACGCCTATCCTACTAAATTCAAAGGAAAAATGGCTTAAGAACACATTTAGGGAGTAAGTAAAGATGGTGTATCGTCCCTTATAAAGAATAACCACAGAACCCTAATGCTACAACAAATTATCCGCAATAAATAACAACCATATACGGCTCATTCTGGGCGTCGGCATGACTGAAAGCAAAAAGCTAGTGCATAAGAATTATTTCATGCGACACGACTAGAACGTGTAGCATGTGCAGATGTGCAACACTGTGCATAACACAAAAGTGTGCCCACTTAATAACAGACGATAGGGCTTTCGGCGTTGATCAATCTCTGAGGGGTGCGCCATGCATTTAATCTCATTAAGCATCGTTTGGAGGTGACTGGATGCATATCTGGCCTTTACAATAACTCGCGGTGGCCTACCGATGTATCGAGCCAGTGCTGCTATCCTCCGAGACAAGTCCTGTACCAAATTAGTGCACTGCATGGTGCCTTCGACCACTGCGCCACACGCATCCCTAGTGTGACCAATTAGTGAGCAATATTATGTGGAGTGAATTATAGACATACTCGTTCACGATCATGTGGAACGTAGCAAATACGACGAAACCCCCTACTAAAAAGCAACCAATAATACTACATTACGGACGTGAGAGTTATGAACGAAATGATGATGCACTAGCATCTAGTCGACAAAGAATTTGGATATTTAGGAACGAAATCTGTTTCTCATCGAATTGGTACACTTCAGCTTGTGAATAAACCCATATAAAAACCATAGGCATAGAAACGATTTCTTTAAGAAAAACACTTGGCTAACTACTTCGTGTGCACTACTTACCTTAAGTCTTGGATGTTCGCTGTAAGAAATGACCTCACAGATGCAGATAACGCCGTCATCTCTACATAAACTATCTCCGAGGTCAAGAACCTCTAACTCTGAGAGATAACGAATAGCCTAAAGATGCATGAACAACTAATAAGAGGATTTATTGAAACAGTCTTGTACATATTGATCTGTTAACCTCAGCCAACTCCACCGCTCCTTCAATATTGCACGTGTTGTCATTGAGGTTTATGACCCGAAGGGAAGGATTTGATTGGAAAGACTTCGCCAAAGCACAAATACCTTCTTCACGAATACCATTCTGTGCTATGCTGATTTCTTCAAGAGAGCCAAGCACCTATTTACAAAAGAAAGTACAAAAATTCGAAGGTGGAATAACTGGAAGTTCTTAAAGATTTAAACATTATATACTGGAACCATCTTACCGAAAATGCTTCAGCTAAAGCTTTTGCTCCTGGATCTTCGAGGCGATTTCGTCCAGCAATGAATGTCTTCAGTTTAAACTCAGTAGCGTCCTTTAAGGCATTTCTATGGCACTCTAGCAAACTTTTCGCGATGGTCTAAACCGAAATAAAGACAGGTCATTATGCAGGAAGATCAGAACTGACAAAGCGATGAAAAAAAGACATAACAAATAAAAATGTTTGTTAATAGTTTTACCCACAGACCTGTCCACCTGCGCCGAGGCCGTTGTTATTCAATTTCAAAATCTGGAGTGAATACGCGGATGGCGATGCTAAGAACTGCGAAATACCTATAACCTCTCACATCATGATAAGCGGATTTCGGGAAAATCCTTTTCATAGATTATAAAAGACAAAACCTTTGAATATCCACTGTTTTGATATATTCCTCTCAACGATCCAAACATTAGCTTCTGGGTTATTAAATGGATCAAATTTAAAAGTAATTCAAAACATGAAGTTGAAGTTTTCTTTGGAAACACCGACTAAATCACTAGTTCACGACACTTGACTTTAACGATATGCACGTACTCCGATACTATTCGCCAAGAATGTTTTAAAATTAACTCAACGAAGAATCCGCTTCTACTCAGGAACAAGAAAAAAAGTTTTTAGAAAAAGATTGAGGAGGTTACCTTCAGCTCCAATGGGTCCGAAAGCATTGTCAGAAAGATCGAGTTCTGTAATGTGGCAGTTGGCACTCATCATTGCCGAACATAACGTACGCTGAATAGAGATATTATCAAGTGATTAGACCTTAGTCGTTCTTCTGAGTAACGCCTAACTTATACTTACCAGTATTAGTGGTATTTCCGTTTTCAATCGACCTGTGAACAGATCACTCCATAGACATCTCTGCAAATTACACCATTGACCAGTAGGTCACCTATTTTTTCCATACCTTGAACAATGCCTTGTTCTACGCTGCACTTCATAGTTTCCACTTTCGCTACCTCAGAAGATGAAATCTACATTTAACTGAGAAGCTTTGTGGAAAAGAAAGTTGGTAAACAACGTAGTATTTGGGCATCACAGAACTAAATAGTTTTAGCGGCGCATTTGCCGGATTAAACCACGCAGATGTTCAACAGCTTTTCGTTTTCGCTGAGAAAAGCAAGTCGTCTAGTACATAATGGTTGGAAACCTTATAGATGAATTGCAAGACAACCGATGTCTTGGCTTGTTATCAATCTTGATATGTTACAAAGGACATAAGCAGGCATATTCAAACCATTTGTTATAAGATTCTAGTGCGATTTTTTTCCGTCAACGTTCCCCGATAAG
Source organism: Angiostrongylus vasorum (assembly GCA_018806985.1). Lineage (NCBI taxonomy): Eukaryota > Metazoa > Nematoda > Chromadorea > Rhabditida > Metastrongylidae > Angiostrongylus > Angiostrongylus vasorum. The sequence goes on from JADANN010000445.1 coordinate 955,001, forward strand.
ATTTAAACAGTTCTAATCTGAGGACTGGTCGCACGAAGGCAGCGATGTTCATTCATTCAAAAATTATAGTTCACTGAATAGCAGTCTCTATTTGGAGTACGTGTAACGCACTGATTAGTAATAAAGAATTAGCACTGATCGGCCAGTGGTTTCACCCAGAGCCTGGGGCTGACCAACATTCTATATCTCTTAGGTCGTCGAATTGACACTAGACCTGTTTGGAAGGGTACCACAAGTCACTGGATAGCCCAGATATAGGTCCAGTCACATCTAAGATAATGAAGTCGAATGTATAGCACGTAAATCAGCAAATGATCAACCCCCTAACGATTTACCCCCTTATATTCTAATTAATCTCCATATATCACGACTAAGGGCGCATATGGCCCAGCGGTCGGAGGCGCCCTGCAACACACACAGGTGGAATTGATCCCTTCGCCCATGGCCAACCAAGCTCTTCATCCCTCCGGAGTCGGCAAATTGGTATCAGACTCTCTGGGGGGGATAGCAGCACTGGCTCGATACACCCGCAGGCCACCGCGAATCATTGTAAAGGCTAGATATGCATTCAATCACTTCCAAACGATGCTTAATGAAGTCGAATGCATGGAACACCCTCAGGAATTGATCAACGCCTAGAGCTTTATTCTTTATCCTTTATATCAATACCTCGGACTAGATCTACGTAGTGCGCTTCTTCGGTCGAAAGAAACAAAAAAATGTCATAGTTCTCATAAGCGGTCTTCAACATTTGCTGCTTGTGGAGAGAATAAAAAGAGGATGGCGTCCAAGGTGGAGAGACTGGACATAGTCACGGTAATCTTGCCCAGTTCCAACAAGTGAAAGCTGAGCATATTCATTCAAAGCGATCCCAAACGGTCACTTTTACACTTCCCAGCCATTTGAATGGTGGTTTTGGTTGAAATGACGTACAGCATAGAATCCACATAAATACAAGTACGCCCATACACGTATGAATGAATACGTGCGAACAGATTACATCACTGAAATGAAAGAGTGTATCGTTTGAATCCAGCTGCGGCTCAGTGGATCACACATGCTCGCCTTTGGTTTGCCCCCACGTAGCACCGCAACCAATCGATTTGAGATCGTCCAGATGCGAGATACATTTGTAGCACGACTGCCTAAGTAATGTAGTCCCATCATACTTATCAATGATTTCTGGATGTAATATGGGCGTTGTACGATATAGGGCATTTACTCTACACTTTGCTTTTTTTAGTAGTTAACCAAGATAAGTGTTTGTTTATTCTCCACCTCACTGATTTCTCGGGAGGTTCTGAGGAAATACTCCTTAAGGTAGCCATCATTTGAACAGTCGTAAACTCTAGATTTCCGGTGAATTGGTAGAATGATATCCTCTCTTCACTCTTAACAAAGTCTGGATGTCGCCAGTGACCCTTTGAGTTAGCAAATGCGGTGTGATAAGATAGTGCAACATTTTGATGTATGTGCTTCAACAAATTGTATAAAGATATTGGAAATTACACTAGGTGGTGAAGCACTCACCTCTAGCTCTGGATGATTTTCGAGAGCTCGAGCGAGCCTCTTCCCAGCTTCAACACCAACTGTGTTACCTCTCAGCTCCAAAGTCTTCAGTTCATCGCAGGCTTCAATTTCGTTCGCCATTGATTCGGCTAAACAGATAGAATTATATCATCGTAGGTGAAGGCATCCATCCTATCCAAATTGAACGCATTCGATCAACAAGCTCACCGTCCTCAGAGGTATCCATTTTAATCTGCCTATCGAGGAAAGACAACATCGTTCAAGAAGAGTACCGGAAAAGATCATTTTTGTGAAAGAATATGAAGTCGTCCGCAAGGAATACGAGTATTCTGCATCTTACAGAGGAATAGTACATTGAGAAAATTTGCCAACATAACCGTTCATAGCAGAAGATCTTACAAGCAATGAATGATACAGAAGCAAATAAGCAATGATTTCGCGACAAGGGGGCACGAAGCTCTGCCTCTACAAAAACGAAGAAATCTCACCAAACTTTTAAATTCCCCTGCCAACTCAATGCACAGAAACTTCATGGTCACCCTACCTATCCATGAACAAGAAGACGAAGAGCCTATGTTAACGCATGAAGAACTTCTTCCAATATCAGTCGGAACACAAGAGAAGCGCAATCACTTCGTGTTCGGTTAAGTACGATATCCCGCCCTCGTAGACGGCGGTGCAGCAAACTGTCACTCGAGCGCATTTGCTCGCGTCGTGAAAGCTCGCAAATTGGTGCGAAATCAGAGTGCGCCCAATTTTGGGCCGCCGACTATGAGTCATATATGCCTCACATAATCGCCAGCACGCACAGAACACGATGCCGGCTCTCTTCTTTGAGACGAGGATCCAACACATACTCACAATGCGGAAATGAATGTCATTCATTGAGCGCAACTAGCATGCAGATGTCTCGTACAGAGCCTACTGTTACCAAGAAGCTATCAATTTTACGGGTTCTTGCATCGTTTTGACAAGGCTGTTCTTGCTATTGTATCATAACCCACAGCAATAGTTGACCTTCACTAGGAGTGTAAAAGCTCTGGTGTGGGCCAGTGTTTCCCGTTGTAGACCTATTCAGAACAAACTAATGGCAAAAAATCTGTGGTCTGCTCAGCTGAACCAAGGAAACAGCTGACATTCTTCAAATCCACAATATACTTAATGTGACTAAGGTGGTAGTTTAAAAAGACTGTGGTACGCTACTTTCAATTCCATCTAATGAAACTCACCAGTAATGAAGACAACTGATTATTTTACAGTGTAATCTGTATGGATCACAGACTGCCCCCCCACCATGGAGATGGTTCCGTCTGCGCTTCTGAATCTTCTCATCGATTGAATGCACGTGAAAAAACTAACTTCAAAATCCTAACGGCAACATGGTAACAACGAGATGGAAGTCAGGCGATATTTTTTTCCAAGAAATGAAATTCTAGAAGATTCCAGGTGTAGTCGTTGACAAAGAATTCCATGTGAAAGGCGTGTCGCAAGCGATTCATTCACAACTGGCACTTCTTTTCCTGTGGAGGTCTTCATCTACTGTAGTTATGTCCAGCACCTTCGGTCTTCTAATGATGAAGTAAAAAAAAGAAAATTCCTAAAATTCGCAGTTCAAGTGTAAGTTTCCTTAATGCAAAAGGAAGAGAATCACAAGGAATTACTGTGGTAAATAAGGGAAGGAAATGTAATCAGCTTTAAAGGCCGTCTGTAAGGATTCTGTGATGAGATAAATGGAAAAGACTAGCATTTGAAATCGTCTTCGAGCGGGCGGTCGACCAAGCACTGGATTTGCTGTCTTAAAATCGCTGTTGTCTTAGAAGAGTACAAGACGCAAGGAAATTTCTCTCCAAACTACAAAGGGTGGCAACTGTATTTAGAGAAGACCTGAGAACGCCCTAGGCTGACTGGCTGTGGTTTCCAGGGAAAAATACGCTCGACTAGCATTCAACATTTTAAGGAGGAAAGATCAGAGAACTTCAAGTTGGGTGAAGTAGTAGCGACGCTCTAAGAAAGTTGTCTCAGCATTCCGTGCGGAATCGGCTGGACTACCAATTAACGACATTCACAAAGAAGATCGAGAACGCGCTTGCGGCAGCAGAACCCACACGCAAAATATTCGAAGACCTTTGTGGGCGGTGATTCGAGGGAACGACTCGAATGCGGGAACTACTGGGATCCGTAAAAAGTGGTACATGTGGTGTTGGGTCATATAATGACTATTTTTTTCATTTACTTTCATTTTATACATGACCATATTCATACGAGATCCTCCCACTGGGCTTGACCATTCTAATGCGGTATGGCGAGGATATTCTCAATTATCAATTGAAATCCCTCTCTTCATATGACTGGCAGGTGCATGAAGACCAGACCGAGGACTACATGCGGCTTGTCGAAGGACTTAAAACTTGTGCAGAATTCGCCTCAGTTCCTCAAACAAGAAGTTCAGACCGCATCTTCATTACCACTAAGGTATTGCTCGAGAAGGAAACTGAAGCTTGGTCCTACTGCAACGCACCTAACACGGATGCCAATAAATGCCAGCTATAGAAGATCTAGTATCGACAAAAACGACCTGGTATGATGAAATGCCGACGGAATCTTGGCGACTACGATGTTCCACCATCTGCACGAAGATGGTACTATCACCACATGATAGGGAATTGAGAATACCTTCTGATATTCGAGTTGCAATAGAAAAGCATGGAGAGAGGCGCAGCCCCATGACCCGATAATATAACCGCTCCTTCCCAAAGAGCTCTAGGCCACAAACTATATTTACTTCTTGCGACCCATATGACATTTTACCTTCAGAAAGAGAAAAATCCTAAACTAGTGGAAGACGTAGAGCACGGTCATTCTACCCGTGAAGGGTGACCAAAGGAATCTCCGTAACTACCGTCCGATATACTTGTTGAGTGTACTGTGCAAGCTGTTCACGAAGATGATCCTTTTGCGCACGTCCAAGACCTTGGATGAGGCGCAAGCAGTTGAGCAAGTAGGATTTCATCGGAGAGCGACTCTACTCATGGGCCACATCCAAACAGTACCACAGGCTATAGAAGTCTATCAGACGTACCATCTACCCATTGTCTTAACGTTGATCGACTAGGAAGAAGCGTTTGACAGCATCGAAACGAATTCAATCCTATCAACGCTCGTTGACCAAGGATTAGACCCGTTTTGTATGCAGCACTAGCAGACTAATCGGAACTGCAGCACAAATACGCAGCTTTTTCATTGACCTCTCACCACACCCATAGGAAAAAAAATTTTTTTACAAAATCTTCATTTCACCGACCGCATCGTCATCTTTTCATGAACTACCAGCGAAGTAGAGGCAATACTCAATGAGTTCAACGGAGCGGAAAAAAAAGACTGGACTGTGCATGAATACGACGAAGGCCAAGTCCATGAAGAATCCATAATGCAAAGGGAACAAATCGATTTCAATGATTGTCTGATTACAGAGACCATTTCGTACATGTAAGTATGTGAAAGAAGCAACAGACAAACTATAGGACTCGAAAATCCACGCTCACCTTTTCGATTAGGCAGTCCTTCAAGCGCTCTGTAATGCAGCAGAAACGTGGCTTGGTAATTCAGCCACCTCAAGAAGTCTACGCACCACCCACAGGGCGCTTGAAGGATGTCTTCTGAAATTTAACGAGCACTCACAACGTCCAGCCGGAATGCGCAGCCCACATCATCGAAACCTGGCTCGCCCTCGGGATACAGGAGAATATACCGATAGCGAGACAGAGATGGGCCGGTCACATAGTAAGAAAAACAGATGACAGATGGACGGAATGAACAGTGGAGTGGACTCCAATAAAATTCAAGCGTCCTTTCGGAAGACCACCCAAACGATGAGCGGACGTGTTCTTGGCCGGTGCACAGTACCTGCATTCTCAGATGGAAACGAGTTCAGGATTTCTGAATGTGCCACGCGCCCATCACGAAAAACGGACCATCACCAAGAACGACGATTACGCGAGAAAAAAAACCCAATGGGAAATCTGCTGGGGTCCGCACTTCTCGTGAGGACGTGAAATCTAACGGTCCAAACTAGTAATGTTTGGTCGACACTTCGATCAATCAAACATCCGTATTCGGTTACCTACGGCGAATACTCCAAACTGCTTCCACAACTTGTCCTTGCGACCGCCTTTCTTTTTCTAACGGTTATCACGGAAGCGAATCGAACCGCATGCATTCTCCAGCTTCTTCACCTCATGCAGTCGTGAGCCCCGAAGAACGGCCGTAGATCTGTTGTTTTTCGACCAGGATTCTTTCAAGGCGGCACTGATTCCTGCGTTTAGTCGACTGTTTGACCGAGAACAACGCAGCACACCGAATCCCATTCACAGGAGCAATTCTTTTTTTTTACATAAATGGCGGTACTGTCAGGAATAAGCAGCCCTTCCCGTTCACCTGTAAATTCAAAATGCGTTCCTCTTCCTCGTCGATCGTAGTATCAAAACTTCTCCAAGCATCATCCAGTGATGTTCTGGGTTCGTGGTGCTATCCTTCTCTCATCAAAATCTGTCCCGATACGGTTTCCTGTTAAAACTGAACAAGTCAGACAACACTTCATATACTTAATAGGTTCTGACTATAGTATTCCAGCATGATACTCTCACGGCCTAAGCGGACGCGGAAGGCCGTCGCTCACGTCGACACCCTGCCGCGGCGCGAATTTGAAATCGTGCACGACGCGGGTGGCCTGTTCCGATCCGGACCGAGCAGGAAACGCGTTCCGGACGTTTTTAGCTGTTGCTCTTAGTAATTAGTACTAATTATACAGTCACTATCACCATTATTACATTGTCATTGTAACTTAGTACAGTAGCATTCTCGTGTCCCACACCAAATTCTGATTACATTTGTCCTTGTCCCTGTCTAGTGCTCTTTGTTGGCTACATGCATTTTCTGGGGAATTCTTGCCAAACAACTTTTGTGGGGAGGGATTGAATGGGCGATTCTTCTTTCAGTTTTCTGCAACAGAAAGTGTCGGTGACACTAAAGAGGCTTCGAATGGAGACTTTTTATACACCCATGAGGAGTCCGACGAAGTCACGACGGAGAGCGCTTTCCCCAGTCCGTTCGGAGGCACGAAGTGTTTCCAGCTTCTCTTCATCTTATAATGTACGTCATCCTTTCTACTCCACTCTATTGGACTGTCTATTTAAATTGCTATCGAACGTATTCATACATTATTCATTTTCCTTGCCTAGAACTTGATAACGCGGCAAGACTGGCGTTTTTCAGTTGTCTCCACAAATCGAATTTCTTTTATCTAATATCTTTTTATTTCGTTTTGTGATGACAGCCAACTCTCAGGGACTCTTGCAGGTGGCTGGAGTCCAAATGAATGAGGGGCAAATGAGGGCTCACATTTTGGAACAGGATGACACTATCAGAGAACTACGTAGTAAAATAAAGGTATAGGTGAACTTCTCAGTCATTTTGAAGGAGTATTCTGGTCGCTTCCTATGGTTCTCTTTTATTGCTGCAATTTCGCGAGTAGTAAAACAATTTTCAAACCGACCGTCAATGAACCTCGGTAGCAAAATAGTCAATACGTATATAAATTGTTGAACTTACACGGGGTTGACGAATGCATTTATTCGGCTAACGGTTTCGATGTCTTCGTCTTCACCAGAGCCGATGATCCGAGTCGATGGTCTACGGTTGTTCCTGTTCTCGATGTTGCTCTGATGAAGGCGATATTTCAAGTACATATTGATTATTTCGCGAGTAGTTACAATTGTGGTAAGGTCCAAATAATTAATTTCTACTGTTGTCTTCATGTTATTCCCGAACTAGCGCAAAATTGTTGCTAGACTTCTGATATGACTGATATTTCAACCGCATCAGCTTTCCACCAAACCCTACCCCCACCCCAAACCTCAGCTGCGCAGAGGAAGTTGAATGGGCAGTTTTGTACGTTAGTGTCTTGCAGAGTATGGAAAAGGACACGAGATCGAAGATGAACGAGAGTTTTGTGATAGAAACGAGTACTCGCATTAGTGCCAACGAGTCTCAGACCTTTCAAAACGACCTTGAATTCCGTGAACAAGAGCTAAGAGATATGAAAGAAAATCTCAGAAAAGTAAAGGATGAACTCTGTTCAGAAAAGAGTAAAAGAGTGGCTGCGGTATGTCTTCGTCTCCATTGCCAATCTGTTAACAAGAAGAACAAGTCATTTTGATTGTTCTATTGTTACAATATTCTTCTTTACATAACTAGAAACCTTCAGGAAGATGATCTACGAAGGAAGGTTATAAATATTGAAGAACTGGAGCATCGACTGAAGTCAGCTAATGATAGTTCGAGCAGACTTCAGGAAAAGGTATGCCAATGTTCTCATGAAGTTATAGTACCATCTCCATTATTCCATGACCATTTTCTCTTCCGTTCCTCCTATTTCTACGTTTTGTTTCTATTTTCATTTTTGTGATCTTGTTAAGGTTACGGTTATTTATTGAGATTCCAGGGGTAGTGTTTACATGCAGCGCGAGTTTATCCTTTGAGGGATGTCACTAGCCTGTAAAAGAACAAGAGTTTTTAGCCTACAAATTTAAGCCTTGATACACTGTAGTGCCTCCTACTTTGCGTACTGTTGCTGTCCTTTATGCGAGTTTTTGTCCATACTGTATCCTTAATAGTCGCAATTAGTAGATAAAGATCAAATAGTCACACAGCTTGGATCAGACATAAGTGCTGGTAAACATGAGATTTCAAATCTAGAAGCGAGGTTGACCAAGGTGTTGCTTTTCTGTCTTCCTCCTTCACATAGGTAAAGTTTTTTTCCTGATGTAGAAATCTCGTCTTTATTATCACCATGTACTCTTCCCTTTGAAAAGTGCTGTTTATTACTCATGGAGTGTTTTAGGGCCGTCGGGATTTGGAGGACGCGCAAATGCAAAACAGAACGTTATCACTTGAAATCACTACCCTTAAAGCCGCTTTGGTAGATTGTAAAGAAGAGCTTCATCGATGTCTTCATGACGTTGAGAATCAAAAGGACACTATAGCGAAGAGAGAAGTCGATGTACATCTTCTGAATTTTACACCATAACTTTTCTTCGCACTTTGTTTAGCACATAACGCCTGAGGCGGTTTTTCGGTCTTCTTTAATAATACGAGAAATAGAGTATTTGGAAACTACTAACTCCACTACTTCAGAAACTTATTTATGGAGGAGATTTTGCTCTACTGCCTGGTCGTGTAGAGTTTTTACACTGTAAGCTTCCAAGCTTAATATCCATGGAACTAAAACCTTTGAAGAATCGGTTACGAAATACAGGTTTTTGGATTCTTTAACGCTAGGGCGACAGCTGAAAATGTAAAGGATACGTTGCGAAACGTGATGTTATAGAGGACGAAATTCCTTTTGTTCGTTTGCGTTCGTTTTCGAAATACGAGCCTTGAAGTAAAGAACGTGAGAGAATTATGTCTCATGATGTGCAGGAAATCATCATTTCAATTTGATTGGATAAGATAAGTTGTATCTTGCAGGCGAAGATCTGTGGATTCTTACGGTTCTTACAATTACTAGTGAAATCCGACATATCCTTAGATATATTGGTTTAATGTTATAGTTCGCTATTATCTTCGTATCAAAGGCATTGTATCCAACGCATTTGTGACGTTATGTGTTCACTTTCGTTGTATCCGTTCCATTTTATACGCTATAGTGGAAAGTGATTTCAAGTATTAAAACCAACATCTCCCAACGGTTTAGCGCCTTCATTGTGGCTGGGAGGTGTTCTTGGGTGTCGGGCTGCGATGTACAGCGGTGGTATTTACCTCCCCCTCCTCTCCCTCCCCTGGAGAGAATTCTCCGCTGTATGAACACCGCAGCCCGACACCCAAGAAATCTTCCTAGGATGGTGTTCACAGTAGATCCGCACAGCAGATGTATGTATATATACATAAAAAATACAGCATAAAGCTCTCGGCGTTGATCAATCCCTGAGGGTGTTCCATGCATTCGACTTCATTAAGTATAGCTGGAGGTGATTGGATGCATATCTGGCCTTTACAATGACTCGCGGTGGCCTACCGATGTATCGAGCTAGTGCTGCTATCTTCCCAGATAAGTTTGGTACCAATTCCCCGACCGCGGAGGGATGGAAGGCTTGGTGAGCTATGGGCGTAGGGGTCGATTCCACGTGTGTGTCGCAGTGGCGCCTCCAACCACTGCGCCACACGCCTCCTATATATACATATACATATATATATATATATATTCCTGGAATACAGTGTTGTTTTTTTCTTAAATTCATGAAAATGTTAACTCCCCGAATACTCTAATGTTCGATAAACTGTCGTCAGCTGTTGAAAAGCAACGGGCGTTATGTGTTAACGTACCTTTGGGCACAGTGTATTTCATAGTTATTTTTTGACGTTCACCTTAATTTACATTAATCCGTTAGAATGTCTTCGTGTCGTAAATGAATAGCTTTCTTTTAAAGCGTTTTGTATTTAAGCAATTGCCTGATGTACAAAAAATTGGCGAGCTCACTGCCACCAATAAGTTCCTTGAAGGAAAAATTATGGAATATAAGGAAAAGGAGGACATTTTATCGAAGGTAACTATTTCATTGTTTTCAAATATCACTGAAGAAGTTTTCTTGAGCCACACTCCCAAACTGGATGGGTTTGTTTAATAGTGGATTATAACGTATGGTTAAACTTCTTTCTTTTGTATGGTGTTCGCCCATCTTTGAGAACTTTCCTTATCAGTCTCTAGATTTAGGGAATTTTCGTCCGCGTTAATCTTCTTCGGAAGTTAACCTCGTGTTTTAAGTGAGTTTGCGTTGAAGCGATTTGGATGAACTGGATATGTAGAACACTTTTCAAATATAGACTAATGTTTGGGCGATGATAACACTTCTGTGTTTAACAGTTCCCAAGATCGACTTTCTATTAACCTCGTCGTCGGGTTACAAATTTGTTGTTCTCTTTTTTACAACAATCGCGAGGTTGTTATTCAGCACACGTTTTAATTCCTCACAAGTATAACACATACAACACAACAGTAGGCGACGTTTCGGCAATATCGCCTTCTTCAGAGCCTGAAAGGGTACACTAATATGTAATTTACTAGGTCAAACTCTTCAACAACGCAAACAGAAAGATGAAAATCTGAACAATAATTGCATAGTCGTCGGCTTCTCGAAAAACCCACCGTTTTTTATGTTTTCCACCAACAGATGGTGATTGTTGTATGTGTTACATACGTAAGGAAGTAAACGTGTGTTGAATAACAACCTCGCCATTGCTGTAAAAAAAGAAAACAACTTCTATGTTTGTCAAAACGAAAATCTGGAGGTGTATGAAATGAAAATGGAAAGGTTTTATTCCTTTATTTTCGGTCTTATATCATATTGCCGACTATCAGTATCAGTTTTGGTGAGATTTCGTATCCTAAAATTTACTCCTGACTTTTATACGAACGCATAGTGGTTTACCCGTTTCGCCAATACGTTCGTCCCGGACGCTTTTCGAAGACCGGGATAAACCGTACACGCACTCATTCGATCACCGTTTCTGCCGTTGGGGCGCATCATGCAATTTTTCGCTGGACATAGACAATCATATAGTTGGTTACGAACTAGCTGGCGTCCTAATGTCCGGTTGTATTTCTATCACTCTTACCGAATTCTCTAGATCGGGCCTTTTAAGCAACGGTTTATAAGGATAAAGGATAAAGCTCTCGGCGTTGATCAATCCCTGAGGGATGCGCCATGCATTCAACTTCATTAAGTATCGTTGGAGGTGATTGAATGCATATCTGGCCTACCGATGTATCGAGCCAGTGCCGCTATGCTCCCACAGACAAGTCTGGTACCAATTTGCTGACCCCGAAGGGATGGAAGGCTTGGTGGGTCATGGGAGCAGGGATCGATTCCACGTGAGTGTTGCAGTGGCGCCTTCAACCACTGTGCCACACGTGCCCACATTCTATAGCTGCACTTATCTCGTTTGGAATGGTGGGCAGGATAAACGAGACCTTGTTCTCGTTAGAATTGCCGTTTTGGGTTTTGGTTTTTCCTCTACACTTATCCCGACGAGCTCCAGTTTCGTAGCCATTGGAAACGGCTTTTACCGCGCCAGTTTCAGTGATTCTTCCTTCTGCTTTCTTCCCGTGACTGTTCGAAGCTTGTTTCTTTGAGGCGCCTTTGCGTGGAAGGGGTGAGAGGAGAAGTAATGAGCCACTATGTTTTTATTACTTCGCTTTGGGGACCACTTAGTGGTGTAGCCACTTTCGGATAGGTTAATTTGAACGTTCAGAAGTGGAAGGCAATTCTTTTTCGGTTTCTCATGGATGGATGTCATACGACGTACAGCTTTATCTACTGCCCATTCTCTTTCACAGCAGGGTATTACGTGAAATACAGCCACAGTCAGGCTGAGATTTTTGCAAAACTTGGACCCCAGGCCAAATCGAACCGTGACTACCCTTTCCGGAGTCTCACATGTCACGCACGACACCACTGAGGCCCTCCTGCCTTTCTCTCAGCGGGTTTTGTACCTAACGGTGTTATCAGCGATCACCGACCCTATGTGAAGATATCTTAGAAATGGGTTCAGGCGGTGAGAAACTAAGGCCGAATTCCAAAAGTGAGCGCGCCCAGTCAGGGAGAACCATGTCTCCGAACACAGTATCCCTTGATTTTTCTGGCACATTATTCACCTTATTGTGACTCTCTTGGTCTTCGTTAGCAGTGTTTCTATACCTTCCTGAAGCCATGTTATGCTACTAACTCAAAAGGTCTTCGAATTGTCTCCGTAAATTTACTTTAGCATTGGACCTAACAGAGTTGCAAATCAGCACTGACCCACCCACTCTTCTGCTCCCTCCAAGTACTGAGCTCATTGCTTTTGTTTCGTAACGCACTTTTTCAACGGCGCGAACATCTTGTTTATAGTTATTTCGAACAGTAGTTTCTAGCTGAAACCTAACAAGTTCAACCATCTGTAGTCGTAGGCATAGTAGTGAACAAACATCCGTTACAATCGTCATTGTGTAAAGAGAAGTCTTTCTGTTAGTTCTTATCTAATTGTGCATTCTATTCTGTTATCATTTCATCTTATCCAGTTTTGTTTCGAAATACAAACAGTAATGAGTTTGGTATGACATCCTTCTACCAACGTCTTCCATAAAATTAAATCATTTAGTATGATATCAAAGTGTTTATTTAACCACGTATCATGTCAGCTTCTAGTTCATAGCCAACGTGGTGTCCTTTCGAGCTTGTTCTGTCTTCCCCTTTCCCAGTTTCTATAATTATCTCCCTGTTTTAGCGGCTTGTAGAAGCGCAAGAAGATAGAGAATCGGCAAAGCTAGAGCTAGCAGAATTGCAAAATAAACTGGTGGAAGTCGAGGGTAATTCTTCGCTCACGCACAAATATCTTTTGGAGGAGTCAAATAAGGTACATAACCCTTTATCCAATGAAATGTTTGACGAAAATCGTGATACATCGATTATTATTTCTCATTACCAAAGCACTAGCTCATCATATTGGTAAAACATCATGACCAGTTATAGACGTTAATGTGACTGTACTGGCTTACCAGATCCTTATTCTTGCACTCCCTTGTTGCTATAATTCGTTATGCACTCTAGCTGTCGATATACTGCTATTCAGATTAAACAACAGAAAGCTGACCTTCGGTGTGAGCTCCTCGAGCTTCGACGAGACTACAACAAACAAAAAGACAAGCTTCAAAGGCTGGAACAAAATCAAATGAACGCGGAAGACATTGAGAAACTTCGTTCTGAACTGGAGTCATGTCGATTACGTGAAGATAGTTTCAAAAAAGTGGAAAGTCGTTTATTGGACGAACTTCATTCCTCGGAAGAAAAAGTGAAGGAGCTCGAAAAATCTCTGAGTTCACTGCGAGCCGATGTCGCGGACTTATCTTTTGAGAAAGGTATTAACCGTGAACTTCGTGAAGAGCTCAGAAAGGCTGAAGCGAAGTTGATAGAATTTTCAAACACAATGAATATCGTGGATTCACAGTGTGAGCAATTCAGGGAACTAAAGAGGCGTGCTGAGATAAGTAGGGAGAGAGCAGTAAATGAGTATGAAACCACGGCGACGAAGTTGCGCGAGGCCGAACGCGAGCTTGAACGTCATCGTGCTTCAGAAGTTGAGCTCAGTCAACTACGGGCTGAGAAAAAACGTCTGGAAATGAAAATTTGCTACCTTAATGTGAGATTATTTGCTTACCTAGATCAGCAGATGACTATTTTTCATATATCATGCGGGTTCTATTGGTTTGTTAAAAAAATGTTCTTCTAGATGTGAAAGACCGAATATTTTTTGAATATAGAGATATCATTGGAGTAGCGTATATATGCATTCTTTCCCATGTAGCCTAAAATCGCCTAGTGTCGTCATTTTTTATCTACTGCCTACTCTTTTTTTAATGGCAGGGTACTATGTAAAATAACCATAACGATGCTGAGATATTTGCAGAACTCCGGACCGCAGATATCTACGATGGGGATCGAACCCGTTATTGCTCTTTCCTGCAGCTAACGCGTTCACCACCACATCGTACGCGTCCTTCGCTTCGCCTTTCTCTCTTTCTCTAAGCTAGTTTTCTGTCCCGTTTACGGATGATTGGTAATGGCAGTGGTTTATAGAAAACTAGCCGAAAGGCGAAACGGAGGACGCGCATGATGTGGTGGTGAACGCGTTGGCTGCAGAAGGAGTAATAACGAGTTCGACCCTCATCGAAGATACCTGCGGTCCGGAGTTTTGCAAATCGCCTAATATTTTTTCTTTACGGCAATTAGCTGGGAAAATTTTGCAGCAAATAACTGTTCGTGCATGTCGGTATGAGGAATTAGGTCAGTTGCCTCTGAGAGACCCGATGGCTCCTGTCACTACTTTTTGTTATCTACAGAGTTTTTCTCTCAGTTCATTATCCACATTCCTTGAACGTATCTGCATTAGAAAGATCCTCAATCAATGAATTATCCAAGGTAATCTGCTGAGTTTGTAAATAAGCAGTGCTGCGATAGTATTCACAAATATATGTCTATATAAGAGCGATAGTCTTCCGGAACACGAGGAATCGGTCATTATCACGTATGCCTTTGTCTTTCCATTTCAGTCGAGCAGATCAATGTTACACTAGGAAATATCTCCACGAATTTTATCATACTTCTTCATTGTATTGACTCGTGATTCCTTAGCTGTTTGCATCAATGAAGATCGACTTCTACTTCATTTGTGAAAATGGCATTGATGAGCATTCGTTCACTGTACGTTGCAGCGGAATCTACATGCTGTTCTCTTTTTTTTAAAGCTTTCTGCTCTTGATTGTTAACATTCAGAGCTTATCTTTTGGTTGCTTATCTTAGGTTTAAGAGGAGCGCTGTTTTGGAGACCCTTCAGCAGCATCTTTGAATTCTCCGTTAGATTTCGCTTTCGTGCCTGATGTGATTCGATTGGCCCCACAGGCGTTGCGATCATTGTAAACGGCTTATTTTCTTGTTTTTCACACTGGGTTTCTCCACTTTGTTGCTAAAGCAAGTTTTTTGCACTAAGAAGGCGGTGATCTGGAATTGAAAAAAAGGTGGTATAAAATCATCATCAAATCAGCATCGTGTTCCTCCACAAGAATGTGATCGATCTCTGCGTGAACTATACCGCTTTAATATTCTGTGGTGTTCCTACTTCTTGGTATATTTTTTAAACATTTTTCCGTGTTCTTACCTCGTACTTCACTTTTTCCATGGATTTTTTTCGCTCAGTTCCTTTTTCTTTCATATCTTGTGTTTCCTCTATGTTATTCTATGTATTCACCTATACCTTTTGAAAGGGTCTCATCCCCTTATGGGTGGTGAGAAAAACGCGTCTACCATGCTGCCACTGTGCTGTCTGTATTTACTAGTTAGTTTTTGCAGCATTTATAGGGAATCTTTGTTTTCCTCAAACATTTTAATGTCCAACTACTCCACATTATATTGAAAACTCACCGTAACTACTTTTGAAAGGTGAACAATCAATTATTACTGAAGAATTGAATTGTATGGACAGGAACGATGTCTATGGAACATGAATTGACATCCATTTTGACTCCTCGTCGATAGTAAACAAGAAGTTGAAGCACTTGAGGATACCGGGGAATTTCGTTCCCATATTGTTGTCCAATAAGATTGAATCAGGGGATGAGGACAAATTTGATTATGGTGAAATAAACCAACTGTGTGTTCGAACAGTGTGGTACCTCATAGGAAGGGGATCATCGGCGGCAGCAAATCAAAAGTTCATCAACTGCTTTTACGTTAATACAACTTCGGGAAGTTTATGACTGATATTTGTGATTTGGGGCAGAGATAGCACAATGGTTAATGATGCTGTTGATCAGGAAGCAAAAGGCGCTAGTTCGATTCTTGCCCCAACGCTCTTCTCCAAGTCACGTGGAAACGCCTTAGCCCGGCTATCCCCAAGACTGCAAAAGGGAATTGATTCGATCAACATTCTACGACATTCATTAGGTGACATCTTCAAACGACAGCTGAAAAAACACGCGAAATGTTCGGAGATTGCACAATAGATGTGATGACGGTTCATTTAAAAAAAATTGTGAACTGGTTCTGAGAAAAAAGAACATATAGTGACGGTAGCTAGACACTTGTGCAAACCAGCAATAATTGAGATGAGAAGAATGATCAGTTTCTGCTATCAGGTGAGAACTGCTAGTTAGACAAGTTTGAGCGATTTTGGTCCTTATAGGATGTTCTCTACGATCCACATTCCTGAGATCAGCTAGATATGAAAACGGTTGGTTCAGCTAATTTTACCGGCAATATGACCTATTATGGACAAGACTGATTGTAAAAGGTTGGGACATTTACGGATACTCACCTGCCACCTGTATCACCTGTCGTCTTGTTGATCGTGGAGTGACTCGAGCGGGCGCCAATAATTTTTTCTATTTGTTCCTATCGTGTAGAAGAGTAAGCCTAATATACTCCGCATGCTCTACGGACTCGGTGAGCAACATCTCTTTCTTCTAGGGTTTTTATGAAGAACTTTGACCATCTGGTCGGCGGTCTTACAGCTGTACGTTTGGCATCTCGAGGAGTCCAGTCGCCAGCGACTTTTGTTCACACGTTGTCGTTCACGTGTCCGCTTCACCTATTTTCCCACATCTTAATGTGCAAAACAACGTCTCAGATCTTTGATCGTTATCGTAAGTCAGAACTTCGTGCATCCTCTCTCGGTTGACTAATAAATCGTCCTTCCCGCGTCGTCCTCTCGACTGCACGTTCGACAACGCGGAGTGATCTTTCAAAATGCTTACGTAGCGTCCAGATTTCCGATGCGTACACTGAGGCAGGAAGAATTGTGGTGTTGAAAAAGTTAAACATGGAGTCATATGTTCATAGTCGTCTTTAATACACTTTTGATACCTTGAGAACTACCCAAATCGCTCGCTACCACGTGCTCAATTCTGATGCTAAGTCGTTCACCTTGTTGACTTTCTGATCTAGATAGACACAGATCGAGCATTGGCAGACATTCACTCCGTTGAATGTGAATGAGGCATAGGAAACCAATCTGTTCTTCGTGATCACCATTTTTGTGAGATTCAGTGAAGGCGAACCTTCCACATAGGTGTTATTAAAGTTGTCTATCATTCGTTCCGCCCGGTTAATGCTTGGTATTCTCGAAGAACTGGAAACATTCAGTGTGCAGCACCATCAATCATTTCGTTGTTTTCTAATTTCCAGTCGCTATTGTGACTTTTGAGTATTGTTTGGAATGAGAAGATATCGAAACTAAAAGGCAAATATAACTTCAACGAAGCTGAGACATTTGCAAAACTCTGGACCACAGGTGCCTATGGTGGGGAACGAACGCGTTCTTGTCCTTTCCGGGGAGTAACGCGTTCACCACCACACCATGCGGGTGCTTCGCTTTCGCCTGTCTCTCAGCTAGTTCTATCGATCTTTTGCCATCAGCAATCACCCGTCAACGGGATTGATCTGGGTCAGATTGACAATAGCGCGTTCGTTCCCCACCATATGCACCAGCGGTCTAGAGTTTTGCAAATATCTCAGCTTCGTTGAAGTTATATTTCGCAATGTACCCTGCCATCAAAAAAAAGAGTAGGCAGTAAGGAAAAAGGTTAAAAAGGCAAATATTACAATATTACTTGCAGAACTTATACAACTTCATTAAATGCTGACAGCAGTATGACTGTATAGTGGACGAGTGTTTTTTTTTTCATACACAAGAGTTGTATATGCATCAAAAACTAAGAAGAGTGTGTAGAAGAACATGGAGCATGTATAGGATTAATAGAAGCGCAGGCAATTTTTTCAAGGCGCAAAGACAGAAAGGGGCGGGGGTACATAGAAACTGTCGGGGTGGCCAGTGGGACAATTATGGGCGTCACAATGAATGTAGCGAAAAATTAGGCGTCGCCCACTACGCAAAAACGCGAAGTTAGGCGTCGTCGCGAGAGTGTTAGACGGCATCACTGCAACTGTGATACTTGCACCAGTCACGTTACGTTGGAGACGCTACAGATTAGAAGTTGTGACGCATACCGTTTGACAGGTTATAATTGGAGTTGAACCTAATTCAGTGACGATGAGGGCCATGGATGGTTTGTTGGACGAAGGAAGACATTTGCATAGCGGCAATTACCATACATGTGTCCTGTTGTTTGAGAACTTGTTCCTGAGAAGGATCCATCTGATCGGCACACGGAGTAAAATTATAAGAGGGCTGAAGGTTGCAGTAGAAGCCTAGGAGCTTAGGAGAAGGCAATAATTGATTGGTCAGTGACATAAATGTGGTATGGTGATAATGAAGCACACTAATAACGCGTCTCGGCATAGCGAATGTATGCACTCATCGGCAATAAATGCCAGTCCACTTTTCTACCTGTTTATTTCGCTACATAGAATTTTCTTGCTGTACCGACAGAAATTTCGAATTAAGTCGATAGCCTGTCTCTGTCTCTCTCACGTGTGCCGGGTCCATGAGAAGGTACTCTGTGCACTTAATAATTTGCAAAAAAGGTTCCTGTATCAGTTTGCTTTCTTGTCCAGTTTTTTGGTTTGCTAAGGAAGAGGGTAGAAAAAATATCACCTGCTACAAGGACTGCTGCTGAGTAGAGTTTTAGTTTATTCATACGCAGACATACAAGAGGACGCTGTATGCTTCTACACAGTCTTTGGAATAATCACAGGTGCTTGACTCCATAGTGCTCAAATATAGGTGGTATTAGATAAAAAGGACAAAGGATAGAGCTAATAAATAAAGTTAAAGGATCCCATGGGTTTTGTAGGGGCGCCTCCGACCACTGGGCTACACGCGCGCTATAATACACAGAACTAGACGTAATCGTGAATAGCTTGATTGTAAATGTACAAGGTTTTCCACAACACGGTTGGCACGTTTTTGGGTGAAGCTATCAATTTCATGCAAAAAGTATAACAAAAAAGAACTGCAGCAAACGAAACAACTGTAAAGGAAATAAGTCAGTGCGCATTGTTACGAACCACGTTAAAATGTTTTACGGTGACACTATTTTGTAAATCTCGAATGGTTCTCTTAGTACATAGTTTGAGTTGATACAGTGAAGTAATTTCCTGGTAGTGTCACGTTGATCCATATGGATTAATAAATACTGAGGAATGCTGCACCGTTCTTGGGTTTTAGGAGGAGCTTCGCGAAACTCACAATGACTATCGCTCGGAGCTGGCACTACTTGCACGCCAAATCAGTGAAACAAAACACAAAGACCTCACTGACAACGAGATGTACAACGTTAAGGTAAGTATTACCTCTTTTTAGTTGCTTTGAAACCGTACTAGTAATTTCACAGAAATAGAAAAAGTTGTGTCATAATAGCTTATACGTTGTATAACTTTGGTCAGATTGATGAGCTGAAGGCACAGATCACGCAACTAGATATTGAATCTCGTAGTGCAAAACGAAAATTGGAAGAGTTTCAGCAAGAAAAGGAAGCATTGCAAGAACAGATCTCCGCTGGTGTTGCTCGTGAGTTGGAAGCGACGAGCGAGAACAAAAAGTTGCGCAATGGTTTGGCTGAGGCGTTGGCAAAGATTGAACAGTATAAAAACGAGGCTGAACATTCCAAAGAGATGTGTGAGGAAATGGCACGACAGCTGGGAATCAATGAGGAACGCATGAGTAAACTAGAAGAGGAGGTGGTAAATCTTGAAGAGGTGCTGAGGGAGAAGGAGAAACTGGCGGCGTATCTACAATCTCAGATCAAGACCAGAGACATGCCAAAGCTTAGTAGACGCAGTACTCTGCTGCGCACTCCAACGGAAATTTCGCTTGAGGTGATCGACCCGATGGTAGTCGAGGAATTAGAGAATCAAAAAACTAATCTTCTGAAGGAATTGGAAGAGAAAAAAGAAAGGTAAATCAGAAATATTATTAGGTTCACATATAAGCTAACATTCGTTTAAGGTAATATGGCTTAATGGTTTGCAGAACTGATGTCGAGAAAACTGATACCAATCGATGCATCGAAGGAATGTGAACCTAGGGCAGTAGCTGCACACATTATTGCTCGGCATCCATTAAAGGAACTACAGTCGAAGTCCACCGTGGATACTAACCACATTTATGACTCAAAAAGAGCAAACAGTCTTGTTGGGCCAAATCCGTGTAAAGCTACAATGAGACATGATATTCCCCCATAGGGTCAGCCAAAAATACAAGTCTATTTGATTAATAACTTCAATATCCTTGAAGCTAAGTGGTGATGAAAACGTCTTTTTCAAGGTGGACTGAACTCCGTCATTTTGGTTTGTTTAGCATCAAATGTGCCGTGTGCTTCGTAGGAGTGCCAACAGTTGGTTTTTGTTTTGACTAAAAGTTATTCCTTTTAGACCTATGCCAATTTTGATATTAACTGCTCTATTTCTAGCTAAACTCCAATAAGGAATTAAATTTTCCTCAGTAGGTGTGTAGAATTTTATTTGCTTGAATGCGTTTCATGTATACATACGAGCTTTTTTCTGATTTGTCTTTTGCAGAAAGAAAGGTTGATTTTACTTACTTGGATACTTGGATGGCCCGTCTTCTCTGATTACGCGGGTCCCAGCCTAATCTCCATTTCTTCGGAGATTTGCTGGTTTCGCCGTTGTGGTTCCCTGGAATCCCGAGGTCAGCCTGGCCAAAGTCTGCCCCAGGTCGTCACCGCCACAGGCATTCGCTGTCCTTGTGGATCACAGGGAGATTTGTAGATCCTAGCATTGGTGTACTCTTAAGTAGGCTTCCTGGTGGAAACTCCGGTCTCCTCAGCTTGGGAGACCCTGCCGTGGGGACGAATCCCCCGCTGTGCATCGCAGTCCGACACTCAGGAAGACCTCCCAGCCACAATGAGGCGGTAACCTGTTGGGAGGAAAGGTTGATTTTTGGTTAGATAATTTTAGATTATTAGGTTAGATAATTTTTGGTTAGATAGTTATTTGTAGATGTTCTTCAGTTGATATTTTCTCCTATATTACCGAACATGGGTTTTTTTTAAATAAGTGATCTGGTTTGTGAACTTGTAATGGTTCATTTTTCAGTAGTTAAACTACTACAATAAGTAGTTCTCGTTTAGTTCGCCAAGAAGAAGCGTTGCACCCATTGTGGTATCATTGTTCATTCTCAGTGTGCATCACGTGTGGTGAACACCTGTGGGCTTCCCGATCAATGTGCCAACTACTATTTAGATTCATACAGTGCTCCAAGTGGAAAAATGAATGGCTGGATAAGACTGTTCAGGTCCGTGAAAACCGATTCTGTACAGTTATATTACATTATTTTGATTTTCGAGATGATTAACTTGCTACCATTTTATCCTTTATTTGCCAATTACTCCAAGATGCATTTACAGTGACGACTTTACTCTACGCGAATGGCTTTCAGTATGGGGTGAGATGGATGAGAAGCGTTTACTATTTTATGATAAAGATGCCACAAATTCTGATCTACGGACGCCATTCCTTTCGGTTGATCTTGAAAAGGATCTTCGAATAGTCAGGGTAGGTAGCGAGGTTCCTGTGAAGGCAGAAAATGGTCAAGCATCCCACAATATAGTTCACATAAGAACTGAAAATAGAAATATTTACATTCTGGCTCCTTCAACTCAGACAGCAAAGCGGTGGGCGGAGGCGCTTCAGAATGCGTCCACTAGAAGAATGATGCTTACGCACCGATCTAGCTCCTGCTCTGATCAGACATGTCTCCTAGTACTCTCCAAGCCCAACAATCTCACTATTCATACTATATGTGTTAGTGGAATCATTCTTTTAAAGTAATGTGTTCTGTCCATTTTTTGATGTTGTTTATAACAAGGAGTAACGTTAAGGTGATCGACAGCTACATCCTAATCGGCGCGCAGAGTGGTTTATTCTTTACCTATATGAGCAGTCCGAGGCTACCAGTCAGAATTGGAGGCTTCAATTCTGTCTCCGCTGTTAGTAACGATGGATTTTGAGCTTTAGCAGTTTATACGATCTTGAAGTATTCCTCATTAGATTTGTCAGAATGGTCAAGCTCTCAATAGGTTTTCTGACGGAAATTACAGAATGTTTATCTACAGATGCAGTTTTTGCAATGTCTGAACATACTTGCTTTGGTAATTGATCACCGTCGGTTGCTTGCTCTGATTCCGTTATCTACTTTAAAGTCTGAGTTAAATGCTGCACAGCCATGTCTTCGAGCAGACGTTATCCCTGGCTACGATAACCTTCATGTGCTCACTCATCACCAGCAAGAAGGACAATGGTATGTAAATTAAAAACGCTGTGCTTGTAATCTTCGCTGGCTTCTTCCCACTTGATTTATCCATTTAAGGTATTTGTTTGCGGCAAGCTGTACGAAAATCAACATACTCAAGTATAACGCAGCTAGGGACGTGTTTATCGCACAACAAGTAGGTTTCACTGAGTTTTCATGTTCACGACTTGATGAATATGACCATTTGTATTTCAACCCATGCAAAAGAATTCTATTACATAACGTGAAGCTCATCAGTACAGTGTTTGGTTGACTCATACAACAAGGTAAAGCAAACCATATCGTTTTCTCAACGTTAGGTCAATTTATGCAATAGAGTACTAGTCCACGAAGTCCATTGTAGTGGTAGGATGATTTAGTGCTTGCATTTTTACAAGGTCAATAATCGACATAAACGTGTTGTTCTATGCCTCTGTACAGGCTAATCTCTCCAACAAGATATGACGAGGAGCAAAATTATCACAGCGATAGATGTGTACGACAATTCGTAAGTAGTACGGCAACAGGAATGACGAACCTAACATCAAGTTCCCAGGATCGACTTTCTATTAACCTCGGCATAGGAATATGAATGCGTTGTTTTCTTGTTCAGTAATCGCGAGGTTATACAGCATAGATTTACTTCCATAGAAAAACAATACAATACAACAGTAGCTGACGTTTCGGCAGTACCGCTTTCTTCAGAGCCTGGAAGGGTATACTGATATACAGTTAATTAGGCCAAACGATTCAATAACACCTAAAAAAAACGAAAAACTATGGCAATTACACGATCAACAGCTCCTCGAAACACTCACCACTTTTTTTCGTGACTTCCAATGAGGAAGGTTAGAACAGTCGGTAATCGCATATAGTTGATGACTGCACCACCCCACATCAGAAATTGGCTGCTCTACTGCAGATATACCGATGATTGTTTTGTCATCTTCTCTACTCAGGAGGAGACGGACAAATGCTTTGAATTATTGAATGAGCAGTCTGAGTATATTAAATTTACCCGGGAGAAACCGAAAGAGACGTGGCTTCCATTTCTTAACGTTCAAATCAACTTATCAAGTAGCGGTTATATGACAAAGTGGTACCGAAAACCAGGTAATAAAAACGTCCTGGTTCATTTCCTCTCTTCCCACCCTTCACACACAAAGAGGGCGATTGTGGGAAACATGTTTCGAACAGCGACCTCTGTATCCACGAAGAGGGAACTGAAGGAGGAATCGCGCGACTTTGCTAGGCAAATAGCCATCTCCAATGGCTACGAAGTAGTTACCGCACGAGATAAATTTAGAAGGAAAGCGACGCGCCAAAACGAAACACTTGGGTAAAAGAAAGTCCCGTTTATGTTCCCCTTTATTAGCGATGAAGTAAGCGTAGGTATAAAACGATTCTTAAAAAGGGCATGTCTAGAGGAATCGGTAGCGATAGTTGAAATACCGCCGGATACTCTACGTCGTCAGTTAGTTTGTAACCGCTTGTATGACCGTCTATGTGAAACAACAAATTGCGTATTTGCCTTTGCGGCAGGGGACGGTAATTGCATGAGTTGATGTACGATATACCTGGTCTCTTGTAATACTTGCGGAGATGAACATATTGGTGAAACGGGCAGACCTTTGTGTACCCGTATAAACGAACACCTAGATGGCTAAGACAAAGTACCCCACTAGGCACGCATAGGATACAAAAGCATTGCGGGGACGATTTTGAAGTAAAAGTCAATATCCTTGCACAGGAGAGTAAAACACCATCTCGAAAACTTCTTGAGACTTTTTGGATAAATGCCGAAAAACCCCACAATGAATAGCAGGGAGGAATGTCCAGAGGTCACACGCGACCTGGCCCCGTATCTTCGCATCAGTTTCTGATGTGGAGTGGTGCAGTCATCGACCATATGCGACTATAATCAGCTGTTCTAACCTTCCTCATTGGAAGTCACGAAAAAAAGGGGTGAATGTTACGAGAAGCTGTTGATCATGTAATTGCCATAAAGTTTATCGTCTTTTTGTAAGTGTTATTTAAGCGTTTGGCCTAGTAAATTGTAAATCAGTATACCCTTCCAGGCTCTGAAGAAGGCAGTACTGCCGAAACGTCAGCTACTGTTGTATTGTATTGTTTTTCTATGGAAGTAAATCTATGCTGTATAATAACCTCGCGATTACTGAACAAGAAAACAACGGTAGCATCAAGTGCTTACATGTGCTGGTTTGAGTAAAATCGATGCCACTTTCTCTGAGTGATGTTGCGTATAACATTCTTCTGTGAAAATATCAGTTTAGGTGATTGAAATAAATGAACCAGCAGTATGTATCCAATCAACTCCTCATGGCATATATTTCGGCTCCGATAGTTTCTACTTTGTTCAACTTGGGCAAGGTGAATTGGATCCAGTGCGTTTGGCTGATCCCAGCATTGTAGACTATCCGATTGCACTTCTTCTGATACGAGACGACGAAGTTCTTCTTGCGTATCAGAATTATGGTATATTCGTAAATTCTCGAGGCGAACGAACGCGGAGTAGGACCGTGGAGTGGGAACAGATGCCAATGGAATTTGTGTATACTGCTCCATACCTGTACGTTGTGCATTATGACTCGATTGAGATCTTGCGAATCGCTGATTATAATGGATTAGATTCAGAGTAAGCTAGCATTCAAATCCTTGATGAATGTGTACTAACCATTTTTAAGTGCTGATACACGTTGTGAAGTTTTTCGTTTGTCAACAACACATTCAGTCCGTGGAACACTTTCAGCATAATTTTGGATGAACGTGAGGTGTATGCGTGTCATAATGCTCATGTGGTGTATTCGTGTTCCAACGGCGACGTATTCATCTCGATTTCGAACACAGACAGTGTCGAGCTGCACCGATTCAATGCTACTAATAGCAAGAGGAATCCCACTAAACGGAAGGGCCTATCTTCGGCAGGTCTTGACAAGAGGTCGAAAATAGCCGTTTGATACAGAGGAGAGGCTTAGTCTATGTAAACATTGTTTTATTTACCTTTTGATGTTCATGGGTTCCAATACCTTCATTTATTTTACTAAGGCATATATGTTTACTGCGTTTTGAACATTTTTTTTTGTACGCTTGCATTCTTATGAATACCAGCTTGTGAGAAGTATTTATATTACCTTATTCTAGGATGATCGATTGTAGGCAAACCTGTAAAGTATTTAAATATAATGACGATAGTAATCTTATTCTTCGAATTTAGCCATCTAATATGTTTGATCTTAACATCCACCCTTGTGGAATGTCTCACCACTAATGTAAATTTGAAAAATAAACGAGAACAACCATGCGATCTAATGAGGAAGATATGTTGGATATGTTGTTTCATTTATTTTTGTAGAAGACAAATGGAAGGTATAGAGAGACTGATAAGTTGAAATAACTGCAATGCTTTCCCGCATCTGAACGGCGTTCAAGAGTGTGGTGCACACGGAGGGTCTTTCTCCCAGTACGATTGCATAAGCTGTGAAGAAGTTCGGCATTTCCAGTTAGAAGTGCAACTAAGAGGAAAACTATGTCACGTAGCGCTTGTTAAGCTTCACACCAGTTCACTATTTCTAGAAACGGTGAAGAAAGACCTTGTAATTTAACCCTGGAGTGGACAAACGATACATAGATGTCTACATTGAAGATACAGGTCCCTTATGGTATAGGAGGATATCATACTTTAGGAAGAGTGGGGGAGCGGTATTTCACATCGAGTTCAGTGAATTATTAATCAAGTATTATCCAATACGTTTATTTAGTGGGATAGGTGGTGTCAGTCGTTCTACTAGACGTTGAGTAACGCTAGGAAACTCTTACAGTCCATTGTTTAACACATCCATATGGATGTTTCTGAAGAGGACCTAAGGAGGACAAGAAAGTTGTTGAGGAAAGTCTGCTCGTGACTACTACAGAGGAGAAAGATGGAGCAGAACGATGTAGCTCATCGTTTGTTTCGATTGTCTTACGGCGTACCTCTCGTACGAGATTAGTTCCGAGTACGAAGAAAATTCAATACGAAAAAAATAAAATGCTCATTTTCCTTCCTTTTCTTTTTTTTGCTAATCCTTTCTTTTTCCTCCGATCTAACGTTTCCCAACGGCGGAATTGCACGCACCCAGGGATACCTGACAGTTCTGTGCACCTTGCAAGAACGCTAGAATTCAAGAATCGCGGTATGCAAGAAATGGAAGGAAATAACGAAGAAATGTTTAAGCCGATGTCGGTTCTCAAGCTCTTTTCAAAGAACCCATCAGTCATATCGCACTTGCCCTGAAGGAATTGGGAGTATCATATCTTACTCGGTGCGACAACGACCTGCCATGGACCATCGACTCGGATCAACACGCCTCTGAAGGAGGCGAGATCGGCGAAGCGTTAGTCGACTTAAAGTTTGTAGCAATCTAATGTTAGCTCAATCATAGAGAAATTTATTCATGACAAGAAAACTCATCCGAAGATTCAGTGACTGTCACGAGAAACCCACAGAGTGCGTAATGAATGCAAAGCTGAATGATGATAGATGGGGACAATGATAGATGGAGACAAATATGAATAGTTGTGTATTTCTTAAAATGTTTAAAAATCCAGTACTAATTTGGTAAGGACTTTTTTCGTATCCAGTTAATGTAGTTTGTGTTCCGTAGAGTTAAAAAGTGGTGATGGAACACGTATGAATGAAAAAACTCTCGTAGGAAGAGACAACTGAGGGGACGTTTTATTCTGGAAAGATCTATAATAGAAGTAAATTGTTGCGATCAATCGTCCTTTGATGATTGCTCAGCATGCGCTTCAAGATTAGCCGGTGTGAAAGCATCCGGAAGTAGCTCAGCGAGACTTGTTTCGTTCACTTTATCACCTTTAGATGATCCCATAATCACCTGAAAATATCATTCGTAGCAGGAAATTGTGATGGTCATTCACTTGACTCAGAGTGGCATTAAGTAGTCTACGTAAATAAGTAAATGCATTCATTTCTTTAAACGCGCAGATAATGCAGTAGTAATGTTTCGTTCAATAGCACCCGCGAGGCCCTGTTTCGGATTCGCATTGAGGCAATCATGCCCCTCAACTCTTAGGAGTCGGGGCCTTCCAATCCACAAAGAGTGCTGAACGCTGGTGATGAAGATCTGAGAACGTCCTAACACAACTGTTCAGGGTTCCTAGAGAATCCGCTCGAGCTACAATGAATATCATTGAGTTCCTCAAAATTCTCTAAAAGTGGTCGGAACCACACAGAAAATCGGAGAGACTTCTTGGAAAATGGATGCGAAGAAGCGAATCCGGTTCGAGAAGTGGTGAGATCTGTATATTCCCGATCTGTATAGAAGTTAAAGACGATTCATGATCATCGATCATTGCGCTGGTCGTCTTCGAGGTTACTCTTCACCCTAAACTAGTAATTCCCATCCACTATAGCCAAACTATCGGTGTAAGATCTATCTATGCATCTTCCTCATGAGATATGTTTTCAGAGACTCTCTGTATTTGGTACGCCTAACTACCCTTCTTGTATACACTATCGTGCATGCGTATTAACTTAGTTAATCTTGCACAATGCATAAGAGGCGTACCGAATAGCGATAAGCTCCTCGTATATAAAACTTGACAAACCATGCGTCAGCATATGCTAAGAGTGGGTATTCTTCTCCAAGGCGAACAAGAGCATGAACAGAGGTATAGCTCTACAACCAGATAACCACATAACAAATTTTTTTCCGGGCAAAAGGCCACTAACTCTAAGCAATTCTGTCAAGTCACAGCTTATCTTCAGAACGAAAAGAACGTTAACCAATGATGAACATCGCGCATTTTCACCCTGTCCGAGCAGGGTGATTAAAACGATGTTCCCTAATTACGATATGGTCCTTGGATGCACTTTAGAAGTTGTTCAGCTGTTCAGCTTGTTCCACAGTCCTCTTGCATATCAAGAACTGCGGATAAAACCCAGTCGCTTGAACAAGCAGGATTCCGACTGAACTTTTTTTGCATGGATCACATCCAAATCATAGTCAGAATCATAGAAGATTGTGGGCTTTACTATAGACCTCATTCTAATCTTTGTCAACTACGAAAAAGCGTTTGACAACGTCTAAGCAAATACTATGTTAACCGCAGGCGTGGATCAAGGATTGGCTCATTTTACATGAAAACTCTAACTCTAACATACTCCCTCACCTCAAAGTACAGCTTTCCAAAGATTCCCTTACCATACTATTACACATGTTATAATATTTGAAGAAAACATGACCATGAACGGCTATCGCATGAGATAGGATGTGAGTGAGAAGTGTTCGCGTTACTCATGACACACTCAAGTAAGCAAAGTGTATAGGATTTGTCCACCAATTTACCCTGCATATCTTGCTTAGTTCAGAGGTACTCGTTGCCGCGATGTGGGTGTATCGGAAGGTTTCGACTCGATGCGACTACGAACATCCACATCGCGACAACGACCAGCTGTGCACCATAGACCCGGATCAACGTGGCTCTTAAGTAGGCGAAGGCACCGAAACGCTAGTCGAGTAAAGTTTTACTCCAACTTGCTGTCAGCTCAATCACATAGAAGAGTACAGGTTATAGTTTTCTATATACCAATGCCATCAACAATGGTAGATCCCACCGCAGAAATCTGCCGTCTGGAGTTTTGCAAATATCTTAGCATCATTGTACTGACTATAGTTACCGAGGTCTAATGATAGTGTTTCTAAGAGATTTTTTGGTATAACCAACCACCACAGTTCTCTGTAATAGAGGGTTCTTATGCCAGTTAGTCATAGGGCAACGTCTCGCGTCCCCAAGCGGCGGATAGGGAGTTGATTGCGGAACGAAAGCAACCTTAGCTCCCGTGAGATGCAGATGAATCCAGGAGATGAACTCCCTGCTTCTGCTGCTCCGATATGGCACCTAGCTTCTATATTTACGAGGATGTATTCATGCATATGTGCGTGAGTGTGTTCCCATTTATGCGGATTGTGTTCTACGAGGTAATTCGGCCAAAAGCCTGCAATCAAGTGAGAGGGAAGTATGTGAAAAGCGGTTAGTGGTCGCATTCAACAAATAAGCTCTTTATCGATCCTGGAGAGATTAGCAAGCTACCCTTGACTATACGCAACGGCGAAGATCAAAACCCAGCAAGCTATACGTAGGCATCAAACGCTAAACACTGTGAAATAGGAGAGCTATATTCCCCTTGGCCAGAAAAGCCCCCCTACACGGCAGCATTGGGTAGGACCAGTTCGGATACGCTACTGAAATCCCAAGACCTTTCCTAGCTGCCTAGATCACAGAGGACTAAGGTGAAGATATGTACATCCAATGCACGCTCACTTGCATCTGAGTCATTGATAGAAGACCTGATCATGCAGGCAAGAAGAATAAGGTACGACGTCACCGGACTGGACGAGACGAGACGACGCCTCCCTTTCAAAGCCGTCTATGGCACCGGAGAAGAACTGTCCCTCGTAACATTTGATAGTAGAGGAGTCGGAGGCGTCAGTGGCTATGGAGATCGATTCAATTGAACAACTAGCAACCCGAATCGGACGCCTGCGGTTGGAGAGATGTGAATGGGTGGCGGCTTTAACAATATTCGCCGCCGACGCACCGACACCGAGGTACGACGATGATGAAGAAGCGTTCTATATGGACTTGGGGTTCTACGCAGATAAGACCATGCACTCTCTAAGGTCATCGTTGGAGATTTTAACGCTAAGATTGAAGCCTAGAAGAAGGCCTGAAGATCGTGACATTCGGAGCCGCGAATTAGAATGAAAGAGCAGAGTGAGCGGCTGTCTGAGCTTATCATGACGACCAAGAGCACCCACGGTAACTCGCAATTCCAGTAGCGCCACTCTCAACGCTGGACATGGGAGCCTCCCAATGGAGAGTACCAGAACGTAGATTGTCCCAAAATTCTACACGCAGTCATATCATCACCTCCGTTGTGCAAAATTTCATTCCTCGCGGAAAGGAGAGAAAGCAGCGAATTTAAAAACGAAGTCCCAAAACAACTATAAACTGCGACTTAATCATTTCATTAGTCGGCTGTTGGGAAGATGCGCTTCTTAATAACATTGAAGGCGAATACGATTGGCTCATTCAAAATCTTCACGTTAGCGCTATTAAAGATGAGAGTTTGAAAGTCTCCAAGAGACTTCTCTCTCCAGAAACAATTGAGCTGACACGACTGCGTGGATTCGCGTGAGGTACATACAACCGCTAACTCGCGTCCGAACTTACAAAACGATGCAAACAGGCGATAAATGAAGGGCTTAAACAGGAAACAGTAGCAGTTATGGTCGAACCTGCAGGGGGTTGGGAAAAAGCATTCGTAAAGTCTAGCGAAGCTTTGCCAATTATAAAACCACGATGACTGCACTCCGACGCCCAGGTGGAACAGTTACAGCTTCCAGAAAGGTAATGGGTAAAACCATTCACGATTACTACTGGTATCTCTACAATAGCCACGTCCTCTTGCCAACACATGTAATGAAATATAGATATTTCGTTTCTCAGATTCTCCCTTCCGAAATCCAACACGATACTTCGTCGGTGAAGAATCAAACAACACTAGATCCGGACGTGTAGGATCTGAAAAGCTGAAGAACCCTCCATCAGTCATAACCACACTGGGTCGGCTCTTCACACGTTACCTGTCTGAAGCAAGGTCCCTACTCAGTGGAAGACCAGCAAGACCGTGTTCAAGAAGGTTCAGCTACACGATATCGGCAACTATCGCCCACTCTGCTTGCTGTCTGTCGTCTACAAACTAATCACTCGAGTCATCCTAAACAGGATTGACAGTACATTAGACGAAGGACAGCCATGTGAGCAAGCAGAGTTTCGAAAAGGATTTAGTACGATAGACCACATCCACACGATAAGAGAACTCACGGAAGTATCGTGAGAGTACAAGAGACCGTTCTGTGTCACTTTCATCGGTTTAAAGAAGGCTTTTGACTTATTAATAACTCAAAAGACCGACTTTCTATGAATCTCGGCACAAAAGACCTATACATCTATTTATATGTTCTTACGAACTGGATTTGGTTGGCTGATGCGAAGTTGGTATACGTAGTCGATGTTGTTGTTGTTGTTTTTTGATGGCTAACTTTTTCCGTGATTTCGACTTCCTCAGAGTCGTGTAATTGTTGCGAGTCCCACTATTAATATCAACGTCAAAAAGAGGTGTTAGGCAAAAACGATACAAAAATTAATTACTACCACCTTCAAGAATGTTATGCGAACACCGGAAGGGATAACATGGGAGCGAAAATCGATGGTCGGCAATTACACCATCTTCGCCTTGCTGAAGCGGAAAGAATGCTTCCCGACTTTGATAAAGCCTCTGGAAAGATTGGTCTTCAAATAAATCTCACAAAAAACGATGCTCGTGAGGAACGGATTGGTTTCGCATGCCCCATTCACGCTCAACAGAACGAGAATCTCCGAATACTCCAGTTATGTCTATCTAGGTCGGGAATTCAATATGATGAACCACTTAGCTCCACAGCAGACCAGAAGGAAACGAGCGGCTTGGGGAGATTTCAAGAGCATCCAGAATGTAGTGAAGAGGACAAAGGACACCCGACTCCGTGCCCACCTTTTCGACTCAGCGGTACTTCCCTGCCGTAACGTTTGCGTCAGAAACTTGGTCACTGTGTAAGCAGGATGAAAGATCACTCAGCGTTAACGAACGCTCAGTCGAAAGGACGATGCTAGGGAGTATCCCGTTTCACACAAGTAAGGGATGGGATCCGAACCTCAAAACCGAAATCGACGTCAACGATTAAAAAATCAAAATTCAGTTCTGTATGCCTAACTGTCATGAATAAGAAGGGCCGGATATGTAATGTGTATGAATGACAACCGATGGACCGTTAGTGACTGGATTCCTCGGGACGCCAAACGTACTGCAGGAAGACCACCGACCCGATGGTCAGAGTTATTCACTAATAACCTAGAAGAACAATGTGATGCTCAACGAGTCTTTAGAGCGAACAGTACCCAGTGGGCTACATTTGTGCGCAGCAGGAAAAGACCGAAGATTTACTAGCGCCCGTTCGAGCCACTCGACGATCGACGTAACGACAGATGATAGAGATGATGACCAACAAAATTGCCATTCTTATTGATAGTTCTTCCTTTGTTGTTCACCCACTGGTCCATTCCTCATTTGAAAGTTTCCATACCAGTTGTGCTCATCCCGTAATCGAAGACACGTCTAAAACCGTCTACACTGTTTCCCTAAGAAACCGTTTCTACAAAGAGGACGCTATGAAGTGTGACTTTGATCTTCTCTGTTCTTTATGCCACCTCCTAAAGGAATCTACTTGATCCCAATATTTGTCAAATGCTCCTCATAGTGATACCTAGCATTAAAAATTTATAGACGACGTTATGATCTTAAACAGCCTCCTGATTTTTTCTATACCACTACCAGCACCAACGTTCTCTACTTCTGAAGAAAAAGATTATTAAAGATGAGCTACTAGGAAGGGTTTCCGTTGTAACTGAGTAGAAACGAACCCGACAATCGCCAAATTCGATCAAAAACTGACGACACATGCCACATGGAGTGGCTGGTTCTTCCAGTTGTGTCACTGCAAAAACTTCGCTATTAAAGATTATCGCGACTTGTTAGTCTTATAATACTATCACATTAATCTTACAAATCTACGTTTTGTTTCGCTTCAAGTTTCCATCACATTTAATATAATTACCCTTCCAACGGTTTACCGCTTCATCGTGGCTGGGAGGTGTTCCTGGTGTGTCAGACTGCGATGTACAGGGGGGATTCATCCCCTGGCAGGGTCCTACAAGCTGAGAAGGAGTCTGGCGTTTCCATCAAGAAGCCTAGCTAAGATAAACCAATGCCAGGATATGTCCGTCCTGGTATCAAAGTCGCATGGTGTTAAATCTCTTCTGATCCGCAAAGGCTGCGACTCCCTGTGATGGTGAAGACCTGGGGGCAGACTTTGGCCAGGCTGACCTCGAGACTCCAGGGAACCATAACGGCTTAACCAGAAAATCTCCGAAAAATGGAGATTATGCTGAGGCCCGCACAACCAATGAGGACGGGCCACCACAGTACCAAATATCAAGTAAATAATATAATTACTGAGCTCTATTTTTAGCAAGGACATTCCAAATGGCAAGGTAGAGCGATAGCAGTGGTACAGTTCAATAGGCACAAGGCTCTGCTCCAACTCCTCCCACAGGGTTAACGGTGTTCCCCGTTCCTTTGGCATCGGGAAGTTGGTACCAAATTTGCCTAAGATCATCTTGCTCATTCAAACGCACAAAAAGCTGGCGACTGCCTATGAGGACCTGGAAACACTCTAGTAAGGCTATACTAGGGTTCCAGAGAGAGTTAATTCAACCGACATTCAACGACATTCATAAAAAAAAGACTACGTCAGAAATAAGTCCTCGAGCAACAGTTAAATCCATATGTAAAACTGCAGGCTTTAGAGGGACGATGGATCACCTCACCTGTGTCTGTTATACCGTTGATTATCGAGTAACTAGAACTGGCGCTAATGAAGCTTCCATATTTTCCTGCTGCGTCCAAATGTAGCCCAGTGGGCACTGTTCGCTCTAGGAACTGGTTAAGCATCACATCGTTCTTCTAGGTCCTCCGTGAACAACTCTGACCATCGGGTCGGTGGTCTTCCCGCAGTGCGTTTGACATCCAGAAAAATCCAGTCAGTAGCGGCTCTTGAGTCGGGTATTCCTTATAGTCCTCACTACACCTTGGATGCTCTTCAAAGCTATCCAAACAGATCTCTTCTACCTGCTCAATCTGGTGCTAAGCCGTTCATAATGTTGATTTTCCGACCTAGACAGGCGTGGATGAAGCTTCCAAAAATAGTCGTTCCGTTGAGTGTAAATGCGGCATGAGAAATCAATCAGTTTCTCATAAACATCGTGTTTGTAGGATCTAGTCAAAGACCAATCTTTCCACAGGCGTTATAAAGTCGGCAAGTGTTCGTCCCACATAGCTACTTCCTGGTATTATGAGAATGATGTCAAAAGCAAAGCGAAGACGGCATAAGTGCCGAAAATCGACTTTACTTCCATGTTATTCCATTCCATTGTTCGCATGACGTTCTCGAGGATAAGCGGTAAATAATTTTGGCGACATAGTATCGCCTTGCCCAACGCCTGTTTTGATTTCGATGTTAATACCATTGCAGAATGGTGATATTTTAGTTGTGGGATTTTCGTATAGCTCAGGAAGAATTCTTGTATACTGACTAGTGACGCCATGGCTATCCAGGGCTTCGATGACTGCTTCTATCTAGCTTGATTCAAACGCCTTCTTTAACTCGATGAAAGTGAGGCAGAGCGGTCTTTTGTACTCTAGCGATACTTAAGAGTCTTGTTATCGTGTGGATGTGGTCCACTGTACTAAATTCTTTTCGAAAACCTGCTTTTTTCACATGACCGTCCTTCGTCCAGTGTTCTGTCAGTCCTGTTTTAGACGACTCGAATGAAAAGTTTGTAGACGACAGAGAGCAAGCAGATTGGTTGATAGTTGCCGATAGGTCACCATTTTTTGAACAATAGCACGGTCTTTCGGGTCTTCCATTGAGTAGAGACCTGGCATTCAGACAGGTAACGTGTGAAGAGCAGAGCCAGTGTGTTTACGAGGACTGGCGGAAGGTTCTTCAGGTGTCCTGCTCTTATCCTGTCGGGACCTGGTGTTGTTCGATTTTTCACCGACGAATGGCATGTCGGATTTCGGAAGCGAGAACCGCTGCTACAACATATCCATCCTCCTTTATTTCATATGAGGGAAGGAGGACGTCGCCACTGAAGCTGAGTAGTAATGCTGAATGATTTTCTACATTCCTTTTCTCGTGGACAATGTAACTGTTCCGTCTGGTGTTGGAATACAATAATCTAAGTTTTGTAATTGGCGAAGTATCGGTAGGTTTTGCGAATGCCTCTCTCAGCCTCTGTGGCTACGACCATAACTGATGCTGTTTTCTGTTTGAGACCTTTATTAATAGCTATTCTCTATTATTTTGGAAGTTCGAACGCGAAAAGGCGGTAGAATGTAGCTCGTGGGACTCGACACTGGCGTATCAGCTCGAGAGTTTCTGGAGGCAGACGTCTCTTTGCGACTTTCGAACTCTCATCTTTCGACGTTGAACGAGGCAATCGTATTCACCCACAATGTTATTAAGAAAATCATCTTCCCAACAGCCGACTGATGAAATGATTAAGTGGCAGTTTATGGTTGTTTTTGGATTTCGTTTTTTGAATTTCCCGGCTGACTTTCTCTCCGATCCGCGAGAAATAGAATCTTGCGCGAAGGAGACGGTGGTCTGATCCCGCGTGGAATTTTGGGACAACAGCGACATCGGTTAGGCAAAACCTTCTACTTACTATGATGTGGTCTATTTCGTTATGGTACTCTCCACTGAGAGACTCCCACGTCCAGCGTTGAGTGTGGCGCTTCTCGAATTCCGAGTTGCCATAGATGGTCTTGATCGCTATGATAAACTCAGATAGCCGGTCACCCTCGTTCCATTCTAATCCATGGGTCCCAATGTGACGTGATTCAGACGTTCTTCTTGGTCCAACCTTGGCGTTGAAATCTCCAATGATGACCTTGAAGAATGTATGGTCTTCTCTGTAGAATCTTTAAGTCCATATAGAACGCTTCGACTTCTTCTTCGTCATAGTTTGATGTCGGAGCGTAAACGACGAATATTTTCAAAGCCGGTATTGATCCACATCTTTTTAATCGTAAACGTCGGATTCGGGTTGCTAGTTATTTGTATGAATCGACGTCCATGGCCAAACTGGTGTTGATGAAAACACTGACGTCTCCCACTCTTCTACTGTTGTATATTCCGAGGAACAGTTCTCCTTCGGTGTCATAGATGGCGTGAAATGGGTGGCATCTCCTAGTCCCAGCCAGTCCGATGATGTCGAATCCTATCCTTTTTGCCTACATGATCACGTCTTCTATCGATGACTCAGATGCAAGTGAGCGTGCATTAGAGGTACATATCTTCACCTTAGTCCTCTGTGATTTAGGCAGCTAAGAAAGGCCACGAGATTTCAGCAGCCTATCCGTACTCGTCTTACCCAATGCCGCCGTATTGGTGGATTTTTCAGGGTAAGGGATATAAGGCTCGTTTATTTCATTGTCTTTAGCGTTTAGCGTTTGATACCGACGTACAGCTTGCTGAGCTCTGAGCGTCGGGGTTGCGCATACTCACGGGTTGCTTACCAGTCTCTTCTAGAGTAGACGGGGAGCTTACTTGCTGGATGCGAGTCTTTACTGCTTCCCATACGCTTCC
Source organism: Angiostrongylus vasorum (assembly GCA_018806985.1). Taxonomy (NCBI): domain Eukaryota; kingdom Metazoa; phylum Nematoda; class Chromadorea; order Rhabditida; family Metastrongylidae; genus Angiostrongylus; species Angiostrongylus vasorum. The sequence continues at coordinate 991,666 of JADANN010000445.1, forward strand.
ATGTTACTTGATTTTGGCCAGACTGATCTGTAGGACATAATCCGCATAAATGAGAACACATCCACGCCCGGGTGCATGAATAGGTCCTCATAAAAAATAGAAGGATGGAAACGTTCCTTCCTTTCGACGTTTCCATCAGGAAGCCTAGCTAAGTGTAAACCAATACCAGGATCCACCACTGTCTTGGTATTAAAGTCGCATGGTGGTAAATCTCCCTCTAATCCACAACGCCTGCGACTGCCTGTCGTGGTGACGACCTGGGGCAGACTTTGGCCAGGCTGTCCTCGGGACTCCAGGGAACCACAAATGACTTAACCAGCAAATCTCCGAAAAATGGTGATTATGCTGGGGCCCGCACAACTAGTGATGACGGGCCGTTCAAGTATCAAGTATCAAGTAAAAAATTGAAGAAATGTGCCAAATCAGGGCAGCAGAAAAAATTGAGTCCATCCTCTGGATCTACCTGCGTCTCAGAGTAGCGAAGGTCGCTTTTGTTCAGCGATTAACCACTTGTCATCCATCTTGAGGCGCACAACATTGCCTCCTGGTTGCCGGCACGAGATTCCTCTATGAGTAAGATCCGTGTACTGGATGGATGATGAATACGAGGAACAAATCGAATACGAGAGTGCTTTGGACCTGCACAGTACGTGGTACTGGTTGTCTTATAAAAATATTAAAGGAATTAAATTGCAAATTTTTCGAAATCATTTGTTTTCCTTTCTTATTTGTAACGAGACATTTCATCATAACTAGATGTATTTCATTTGTATGTTATCATCTCAGTATTCCGTTCATCAATGCATTAAAGAAACGTTTGCTCTTACTGTACCGTCAACATTCATCGTTCGCACTTTTACTAAAGTAATGGTTATATGAATGCTTAATTACAGAAGATCGAGCTTCATATATGGCCCGCGTAACTGCGCGCTAAAGAGCGGTCATCCCCATTGCACCGTTGCTCGACCTGCTCAATCAGTGCCAATTTAATTACATAAAAATGGTCAACTACGAAGAAAACCGTCTCCCATTATTCTCGGAATGGTAGTAGATCTTCGGTCTGCTGGTTTTTTTTTATTTGATCCGTTTTCACGTCTAGTGTGCGGATCCCAGCACATCATCCCCCTCATCCAATTCGTTTCCTCGCATACATCGTCCACGAAGGTTTTCCAAGTTTTTACATGTGGCTTTGGTTGCTGCTTGAGGATTTTCATTTCATCTCCGTAGAATGCTAGTCGAGCAATTTTCCCTGGAGCTCTGAGATAGCCGGGCTGGAGCGTTCCGAATTAGATTGCAGAGAGAGATTTTTTTCCAGACAAGTTCGGTACCAGTTTCCCGACCCTGGAGAGATGAGAGGCTTGGTTGGCCCGGAGCGGAATAGAACTAGCACCATGCTCGTATGACGAAGGACATGAGAGCTCTGCTGATTATTAGTAGCCAAAGCAATGAAAATGAGTTACTAGGTCGGTCAGTCTCGACGAAATCGTGGGCGAACATCCTGAATCTTCTCACCTACAGCGATTGTTTTGAACTGACGAAATCCTCTAGAAAGGGCAGTAGTGACGGCGTTTCGCTCAGCACAGATTGTGCCTCCATACGACGCATTCTCACAGTTCGCTTCAAAGGGTAATACGGAAATTAGTAGTTTAATATCAGTTGTTTCGACTATAAGTGATGTTTGCTCTTAGCGCTAAAGGTCTCGCAATGACCCAAACGCTACAGAAATCCACACAATTAATGTTTTGAAAACCGACTTTCATTTAACCTCGGCATGAATAATCAAGCAGTATTCAACGGTTTTTTGCGATCAATCAATGTAGCTCCGAAGAAGGCGAAAGGGGGGAACGCTAACCGAATAGTTTTCATCAAAACCTTATGTAAAGTCATGAATACATAAAAAATTTCTGGCAATTAGAATGTGAAAAACTATGATGTACTCTGCAAAGTGTGGAGTGATTAACTGTGACTTATCATATTTCTATACAACTCCCTTACCGAGGTGATGGTGAGGGTCACAAGACTGTCCGAAGAAGTTATGAGATCCACGACCCCAAGCGAGTTCACCATATTGGATTGGTTGTGAAATATGTTCAAAAGTAACTAATATCAGAAAGAAGAGCGGAAAGAATTCAAACACGTTGTGATTTCTACCAATTACGATCTATCAGAAAACAAAAAATGAAGCGCTTTGGTGCAACTATGGGCGTGAAGCGCTCACGGGCCTATCAGTACTGGGTCTGAATTAGTGTTGACAACCACGTTAGCGTTCGCTTTGTCGATCATTTGATTAGATAAACTAGCCTGTAATTTGACTTTAAGGAAAATGACATCGATACAAGCCTTGCACAATCATCACACCCATAGGACCTACTGACGAATGATGGTGCTGGCTTATGCAACGAGTGGCCGGCCTACCTCCAACAATCACAGTGTCGTCAGCGGTTAATAAGGCGGCCCCAACAGGAAACTTGCTATAGGGGGCTGCAAATTGTGGTCTTGTAGAATGAACAGAAGAAGTTCAGTTCTTTTTAGAGAGGTTTTCAACTTACCAGTAAGCATGTAGCATCACATCTTTTGCCATTGATAATAGTTTTTCGTCACTGACACTCATATTTTCTGCAATTCGTTTCTAATACGTTTTGTACTAGCTTGACCATTTACATCTTCATATGAAAGATCAGAAGTGGATGATGTAGCGTAATCCCTGGTGACTACAGTGGATTCACAACGAACTAAAAGAATTGCCTTCTCCGAGGCGGCAGCAATTACACCTATGTTCACCTAAAGAACATCCCGCATAGACACATGGGTTAGAATAGGAAGAGCAAGCAGAGTGAAACTTTCGATTTACACGGTTGATGAACGGTATTTATCGTTACCATAAAAAGAGAACAGAAGTATCAAAGTGCCTTGCAAACATTTAGTAACTGCACAAATTAAAGAGACCATCCTTCCTCAGCATTCAGCTCTTAAAAAAGGACAGTGGAGAGATTCGTACGATAAATGTATCCTTTCTTTAGTAAGCTTACACGAGGTTGGTAAATAACTTTATTGTTTCGACTTCTTTCTCTTCACGAGAGCCGGTGTTCCGAGTCGATGGTCCACAGTTGTTCGTCTTCTCGATGTGGCATCTTCGTCCTCGTATCATGTGGGATCTTCTTCATCGGAACACCTCTCGAATGAGGCAATCTCACCTGGCGGTGCGTCTTATCCGTTACACTTCTTCAGATTTCTCTGACAGTGACGTTTAATCAGAAAATCGCTGCAAGGGGTCACGTCGTTCCGTCCGTCTATTCTCTTTCGTTTTCGGAAACATGATCTATTCAGTTCAAAAGTAAAAGTTGAGTGCGCTGTCCTGAGGTGACCAAGTTTGAATCGGAGGAGTATTATGAGTTAACAAAAACGTTGTATAAATATCAGATTGCTCACTGAAATAATTGTTGCGTCGAATCGTGAAAACTCTCTATAAATGCATAGCTGCTTTCGTATTCATCGTCATGAGGTGGCACAGTTAAGCTGCCATAGGTGCCTACTCTCTTCACTTAATAATCGACAATACAAAAAAAAGATAAATCTCTCGGCGTCGACCAACCCCCTGAGAGGTGCGCTATGCATTCGACTTCATCAAGCATCGTTAGAGGTGATTCAATCCATATCTGGCCTTTACAACGACTCGCGGTGCCCTACCAATACATAGAATCAGTGCTGCACACATCGGAAGGATAGATGGCTTGCTGAACCTGGGGCGCGGGGACCGATGACAATGCACTGAAGGGCGCTTGTGACCATTGCGCTACATGCGCCTCGGTAGTCGACAATACCATAGATAATCTTAAACCAATAGTCTAAAAAATCTCTTTATAACAAAGTAATTGAACCTCACAAAGGAAGAATTATTCGTAGAAGAAATAGGCAGCAAGGATGATGGAGGAGGATGCTTAGCAACAACCACAGCCCAGTTAGTAAAGTTAAAATGAGACTCACCTTCGAAGCGAAGATCAAGTCTCAGCCTTGTTTAAATGAGTGGGCGAATTCATTGAGAGAGCGCAAATAAGAATAACATTGTTATCGTTATGAACAAATTCATTCTGGAAATATTAAGATGTATGCTTTAAAGTTATAGGTAGGTTGTGGGTCCTGATTATTCACTAACCTTTATAATCGGATTATCAGTAAGGGATACTTCATTTTAGTTCATTTTCCCGTCACTACTGGTTAACATATGCTAGACTACATGAGTCATGAATGACTCATTCTACTCTCAACGTTTTCTCGCAGTTTTTTTTAAATATACTATTTGTACTCCCTAACGACTTACCGCCTCATCGTGGATGGACGGTGCTCCTGGATGTAGAGCTACGATACACAGCGAGGTCTACTCCCACAGAGTCTTGTACATGAGAAGTTCGATATTTTCAACCGGGTGCGCAAGAGCAAACCAATGCCAAGAATCACCGCTGTCCCGGTGGGAAATTAGTTGCACGGGGGGCAAACTTCCCTTCAATCCACGACGGCCTGTGCTAAACGACAGGAGAACGCTCCTATGCTACCTAGGGCGACAGTGAATAACCCACACACTGGGCACTTCTGTCTACCACTCGGTCCTGGCCGTGAAATAATCGGTGAAAGACGAACAAATCTTAAATCTCCGTGAAACCGAACCAAAAACAACACGTCCGCAAGATGCCATGGAGACGGTCTCTTGCTCTGCACCTACGTGAGAAAGCAGTCTTGTTTAACGCTGATCTTCAAGCTGTTCCTTGAGAGCCCATGCCGTATCAAATATTAAGTCCTTACTTACTTAGACACTTGGACTGTCGTTCTTCACGAGTTTTTGCAGAACTGAGCACAATTTCCATTCGTTTCTTTACACCATAATCGTCGTCCACCGGTGGCGGTTTGATTCGAACGTTGTGGCTGGTGCTGGTCTCATACCGGGATCTGTAAAACAACCATAGTTAAGCTGTAGAGGGCATCTAATTCTGTGCTCATCAGCTGCATCGGTTGGTGTAGCAGATGATGGTAGTGATCATCCAATAATGCGTTGGTTGAGGAGAAGGATCTATCGTACGAGTCGACGAGGTGGACAATGGACAGGTGGACGATAAAGCCCAGGCCATGGATATTCCGTCACAGGACGTTTTCTGCGATAACAAAGATTCCGTCGTTTAGTTGACGCGTGTTGGTTTTCCTGCTCTTTGTTTTCCGTGATGCAACTACATAGAATTTAATGAGATCTGTGGCTTCAAGAATTGCGTGAAGATCGGCATCTTATGCGAGTGTTCTGGTACTATACGTGCAGAGTGACATGGCGCGTCGCCTTCATGGGGTGTCGCGTGTGTTCGTCAGATCCAGTTCCCATACTATATAGCTGTCCTAGAATAGACAAAAGTGAAAAAATCGAGAGGATCGTCATAAGGCAATTATATGACGCAACCATTGCCATCGAAGAGAAAAGTCCAAATCATCACGTTGGCGTAGACTTAGTCGTTTATTAATCTGTTACCCATTTTTATCGCCTCATGCGGAATTCTTCACTCCCTTAGCAATGCTTTGTTTTTGAACCACGTGTCGAAGGACGATCAGTGTCATCATATTCTGCTCACTAAACTGCCCAACTGATGAGAGCATGTTAAAAATATTCTACTATCATTTGCAAGGAATAGTCCGTAACGAAGTCTTTCATAAGTTTTTTTATTTTATTTATATTTATGAGTCAGTGAAAGTGAACATGAATAAGATCGGGAAATTTTAAATGAAATGCCAGGAGGGCTTACATCGCCACAGGCAGGACAGACCGACACCAGCTCAAAGAAGAACAAGTGTAGAGGAATTCCGCAGGTGCTGCGAAATTTTAATGTCCCGCTAAGCCCTTGTTAACGAATTTGGGCTGCAATCAAATGGATGAGATGTGAGAGAAGTTCCGAACTTGTGGTGCGCCTCCAACCCACGACCACCGTTTCCGGGGTCTGACGTATTATCCACTGCGCCAACCAAGCTGACCGCTTTGCTTTCTTCTCGGCTAGCTGTTTACTCTGTTCCATTAGCAATCATCTGCCAACGAGAATGATTCGGCAAAAAAGAATAGGCAGTATATAGAAGCTGAAACGCTGTGATTTCAACTGTAGCATTAGCGTAAATGGGTTCAATGCCGATTTGTGCTCTCCAGATCGTTCCCGTTGGCGAATGATTGCTGATAGCACCGTTAGGGTAAAAGCTGACTGCGAAAAAAATGCAGTGACCTCGATTGTGCAGTGGATAACACGTAAGCCCCCGGAAAGGGTACACGCGCGCTGCAAAGCTCATCTAAGTTTTCGAGTTCCGCGCATATCTCAGCATCCTTGTAGTTGTATTTCACATAATACTTTGCCGTAAAAAGGGAATATGCTGTAAATAAAACTTAAAATTGGAACTATGATTCTGACACTTCTAGTTCCTCACTTACGGACACCACCTGAAATTTGTGTCTTGCGTGTTCAATGATCGTGATGAACAACCTGAGGGAAACAGTAGTCCAAGAAATAGAGCAACTGGGACTGTCCAGGCCTCTTAAAGTGCTCACCGATAAACCGACTAACCTAAAATTCCGCGCTTTGCTTTTCAACTTGACATTTAACCTCCACTACTCACGGAGTGTTTCAATGGTGTTTTCTGAAATAACTAGCCAATTTAACATATAGCAAACCTGCACTCTCTAGATCTAAGAATGCTAGCCCATTTTTGATTCCCAGGGTAATGCACTAAGTTAGAGGACATTCTTCTGGTTAACATAAACTACTTACCAATATTCCTGGATTACTAAGGTAATATAAGATTGGTCAAGGTATTTATTCGGCTAACCTTTCAACGCCTTTGCCTGCATCAGATCCGATGGTCCGAGTCGATGGTCAACAGTCGTTCGTCTTCTCCATACGGTGTCTCTGTTGTCGTATCGAGTCGGATCCTCTTCAGTGGAGCACCGTTCGAATAAGCAACCTCACCCGGCAGCGTTCTTTTTATAAAGGACTGTTGTTGTTGATAATGACTATCCGTTAATAATAATTTGTTTTTTCAGCGAATAAAATATTCCTAAGACCGACTTTCTGCTAACCTCGTTATTGATCAAATAATTTCCCATTTTCAAGTTGAGCAAACACGAGGTGTTACTTTGTTCTTTATTGACGGTAGTGCTGTCGTTTCAGCGGATTTCGCCTTCTTCGGAGTCTGGAAAGGTCAAGGTGACTGCAAACTACCCAGCCGAAAACCTCCATAACCAAAGAGAGAAAATATAAGACATAGATTTCCATCGTGTTGAGATAAAACATCTTCACATGCTTATCGCTTTCCACGAGTCTCTCACTGACTATTTTAAGTGGAGACTAACCGCAGAGAGTTCACATGGAAAGGCAATGTGTCTCTCACGTTAAAATATCAGTATTAGCTAATGCATGAGATCACGCGTGCTAACGGAGTATTCCTCCCGTGCGGTTCACTTCCCGGATTCTTGGAGTTTATCCGGGACTCTTAGCGAGCTTTGCGCGCTGAGGTTCTCGATTGCTCTGAGAGGATGGTAACTTGTACTTCCAAATCTTCTGCGTTATTTTTCTCTGTCCTATGTGCGCCTAGTGCAGTATTTGGTTTAACTTTAAGTTTACCGGGAACAGCACTCTGCGTCCGTTTAATAGAACACCTATTCGGTAAACTTGAAGTTAAACCCAAATACTCCACTACACTAGGCGCACATAGGACACAGAGACATAACGGAGATTTTGAAGTAGAATTTACCACCTTCGCACAGGAATTGAAAACTTAGACGTACAGAACTTTCGATGCGTTCTAGATGCATTCCAAGAATCCGAAAATGTACAGCACAGAGGAATGCCTTGTAAGTACGCGTGATCTCACACAATGTCTAAGACTGATACTTTGATGTGAGGTGCACATCATGCTTCCATGTGAACTCTGTGTGATCGGTCTCCAGCTTTCCTGTGTGATTGAAATATTGGTTTCGTTTTTTCTCTGTTTTGGTTATGGAGGCGTTTAGCTGGATAGATTGCAGTCACCTTGATCTTTTCAGGCGAAATCCGCCGAAACGTCATTGCCGTCAACAAAAAAAGAAACTAACATCTCGTGTTCGCTCAGCAAGAATCTAGCAAATTACTTGTACTTGTACTCGAGTACATGTATGGCACGTCCTTACTGGTTGTGCGGACCCCAGCACAATCATCATTTTTCGAAGTTTAGCTGATTTAGCCATTGTAGTTCCCCCGGAATCCCGAGGTCAGCCTGGCCAAATTCTGCCCTACGTCGCCATCACCACAGGCAGTCGCCGCCTTTGTGGATCAGAAGAAGATTTGTCACCATGCGACTAGTTTATTACCAGGACGGTGGCAGATCCTGGTATTGGTTTACGATATCAGGAAGTTGGCTTTCCTGATGGAAACGCCGGACTCCTCAGCTTAGTAGGACCTGCCGCGGGAAGGAATTTTCCTGCTGTACATCGCACGCCGACACCCAGGAACACCTCCCAGCCACGATGAGGCAGTAAACCGTTAGGAGGACATAAAGAATTATTGAATGAAAAATATTGTTTTGCTTTTCGCTCTGTGCTAGCTAACATAATGTTAACTTCTGTACGAAGGATTATCCGTTGAAAACCAAATTATTATCAGCAGATAGTCATTACCAACAACAACGGTCCTGTATAAAAGAGCGGTGAGCTTGTCTCATTCGGGCGGTGTTCTCCTGAAGAAGATCCGATTCGGTACGAGGACGAAGATGCCACATCGGTAAAGCGAACAACTGTGGACCGTTGATTCGGACTATCGGCTCTGATGAAGATGAAGACGTCAAAACGTTAGCCGAATAAATCTCTTTAGCAACCTTGTGCTAGCTTAATAGTGTAAGGAGGTATTGATTATTGATACCGTCGCGGCAGTACGATAAGTTGTTGAAGAGACTTTGTAGATGTAATGGCAGTATCGATGTATACTCGACATCATCAAAAATACTCCTACAATTTATGCGATCCAGCATTGCTTACTGTGTTCATGCGACTGTTCTTCCGCCTCGTCATGCGGCCGTGTTTGATCTAGCTGTTTGTCGAACATATGGAGCAGCTGTTGTGAGGCTATGCCGAAAAATTGGGATGAGTAGGTTCAGGATCTAAATATGCCTGACTTTTCACCAAACTACTCGTGTTCCTCTATATCATGTAACTGTAACCTTAGAGATACCGATTAGTGTCCAAACGATGTTTGTTGTCACAAGGAATTATCAAAATACCATAACTCCAGACGTGTTACAGATCGGCGACATATCAAAAAAGGTGAACATTTCTGTTTAAACTCTTTCAATAATTGTTGTTATTTGCCTTTACATGACCCGTTATCACATCCACAGTGTGGATCCCAGCACTGCTTGCATTCGATTCGTTTCCTGGTATTCCATTGTCCACGAAGGTCTCGAGCATTCCGCGTCTCGTTGCGGGTGCTGGCTGAGGATTTCGTCTGCTTTATGAATATCATAGAATGCTGGTCCAGCCAATTCAGCTCGCAGTGTTGGAGACAGCCAAGCTAAAGCGTTTCCACCTTTTTCAATATAAGTCATCAAAAGTCCATACTCAAGAACTTCTACATTTTAATGCTTGTAAATTACCCTCGCGTGGTCATCGTGGGTTCGAATCTGGCCTGAGGTCCAAGTTTTGCAAATATGTCAACATCATAGTAGTTGTATTTCATATCATACTCTGCCGTGAAAAAATAATGACAGGACTCGCATTGTGTGGTGGTGAACACGTTACTCCCCGGAAAGGACAATGGCGCGTTCGTTCCCCAGCGCAGACACCGGCGTCCCAGAGTTTCGTAAATATCTCAGCATCATTAGAATTATATTTCGCAATATACCCCTGCCGTTAAAAAGAGTAGGCAGTAAATAATAAGTTAAAATTGTGAAAATAATGACAGGCATTAAATAAAAAAAGTTAAACACTGTGATTTCGACTACAGCCCCAACTTAATTGGGTTTACTGCCGATCTACGCTCCACAGATCATTTCCCGTTAACGGGTGATTGCTGATGGTATCGTTAGGTAGAATACTTGGCTGAGAGAAAGGCAAGGCAACGGCTTCAGTGTCGCAGTGGGTAACATATGAGCTCCTGGAGTTGCGGGTTCGAGTCTGGCTTAGGGTCCAGGTTTTGCAAATATCTCAGCTTCACAGTGGTTGTATTCACATCATACACTATCGTGAAAAGTAAGACTAGGCAGTAAATAAAGTGTTAGACATTGTAAATTGTATCTGAGGAGTGTGAACGCTTTTTTTAGCATGACGTTTACAACATCAGTGGAATGTTGCTCAGTTAGGGATCTAAAGAAACATAATGTTATTCTGCAATCAGTAATTGGTGACATGGGAAGCGCAGTGGTTAGAGCAGCGATGCAATACCCACGCTATAGCTCTTGGTTCAATCCCATACTGGGTCACAAAATCCACTTACCCCTTCGTGATCGTAAGCCTAGTAACAAACTTGTTTGGGAGTAGCTTCGTCTACCACAAAAGCCCCCCATTACTCTGTTACTCGCGGTGTAAAGCTGGGGGCTCTCTAATCCCAAGATTCCATAGCAAATCCTCTCGACCATCACTCATCGACATTCATGAAGAAGACGAAGTTTTCAAGTGGCACACGTATCCACGTGGTAATCCAAAGTCCGGATGACAGATGTGAGACAACGGACCGAATGAAAGAAGTGCTAGAAGAAGACAACAAATGTTGTCGGTACAACATTTTCACGAGATCGAGTATACGTTTATACTGCAATTACATCTATACAAGACTTCTCAGTGAATTATCGTATCGCCGTAGTGACGAAATCTCAATAAGTATCAATCTTAAATGAACATCTACGGCGTAAATATGTTACTGGTTTCTTCCACCTGCAGAGAAATCCCCGCAGCGGATCTCAAAGAGACGAGCGAAATTATTGGAAAACAGTTTTCTCAAAAGTGTAGTCTACAGAAACTACCATCATTTCAGAATGCAGCTCTTGCCACTTGTTCTCATTAGTCCGAGGGAGGTAAAATATCCAATATAGCACTGAAATCATAAAGTCACAATCCGATTTCTACTTAGGTGAATCGACTCAATAGATGAGTAAGCACACTTCGATTCGCTGCCTAACAGTCTGACCGAATTGGAAGTGCATTCGTTTGTGACTGCGATTTGTTTCTTAACGTCTAAAGTTCCTTAATATAAACGACTTCAGGTGCAACTCGTAAGGCATAAATTTCAAATCAACAGCGTGCCTCAAATATCTCAAGAACGTAAAGAAGGTGCCAGTTATTACCAGAGAAAAGAAGCGCGAAATTAGAAACGGCACCCGTCCCTGAGAACAAAGTAGAAACAAACTAGAATCACGTAGTACTGAGTGGTCGAAATTTAGAACAATGAGCAGTTCAACATTTTCACGGGGGTTAACGAGACGCCACCAATTACTCCCTGTGCATTTCTGAAGCACTTTTCTAGAAAGAAGAATGTTTTTAGTTGTAAGACACCTTCGTCCAGTTTGGAACCTGGAAACGCTGTGCTTCGGCTGTTTTCGTATTCTGACTACCATCTATGGATTACTGTATCGGGGGTGATGATTGGATTTTCCAAGGCGTTGAACTATCGTGCATGCCGAGGGGAGTCTTACAGCAAGCAAATAGGATTTGCTGTCGTCTTTGCAAGAAGCTAAATTCAACTCGCCATATTTCTAAAGGAATAGCTGATATCAGTGATGACAACACAATAATTTTCTAGAACTTATGCATAAAACCATCAAATTATTTATATTGCCTAACACTTCTTACACGACGCGTGTAGCGCAGTGGTTAGAGGTGCCCTGCAATATACGTGGGATCGATCTCTGCGCACCAGGCTCACCAACCCGTCCAAAAACCCTCCGGGATTGGCAAATTGGTACCTGACTTATCTGGGAGGACAGCAGCACTGGCTCTATACATCGATAGGCCACAGCGAGTCATTAAAAAAGGCCAGATATGCATTCAGTCACCTCCAACGATGTTTAACGAAGTCGAGTGCATGGCGTATCCCTCAGGGAATGATCAACGCCGAGAGCTTTATCCTTTTATCCCTTAACAATTCCTACAGTTGAATAGAGCATACCCATCAATATGCCTTTGAGTTGCTGCCTCTTTCTTCTTGTAATATTCGGACTCTCCCTCTTTCAAACAATTCCAAACAACCACGCTCTTAGTATCCAAAGAGGTCACCGTTTCGAGAGACTCACCACAAAATGAAGAAAGCGTAGGATATTTAGCACTCCAAGCAAACAATGTGTGTCTCAGTAAACAAACCACCTATCGACTATCTGCTCATCTCTCCACTCAGATGGATTTCGCGCTCCAATGTGCTCTGCCGCGCTCTGGTGAATATGTAATAATTTTCGGCTTTGAGGTGGGTGTTCGTGTTCTGTTCAAAGTCCTGGCAACCCGGGAGTACTAGTTGTGCTGACGTGTCCATTTGCATTGCACTTCAGAACCTCTTTAGAAACGGATCGTGATTCTGAGGATTTTACCTCTTTTGTTGAGAAGTTGCAGTTCAGAGACTAGAGTTATTGAATCTTCCGATGCTTTATCTCCATTTAGACTTTATTTTATTCGCTATCGATCTTTATTTTGAAGATGGCGCCGAAGAAACCGGCAGGAAAGAAGAACAAAAAGGACGACTGGTAATTTAATTACTTAGTGTTTTATGTCTTGCCTCAGTTTCCTTACTCTTCCTGTTACCGGCAATTAGTTAATTTTAGGTTTCTGCTTTACAGGGATGATGAGGTGGCCGAACAAAAGTTAGCGTCTTTGATGGCTGAAAAGGGAAGCGACGAGGATGACTGGGATGCTGAGAGTGGTGAGGAGCTCGCAAAGCCTCTACAGGGGAAAACTGCTTTCGCGATGCTGGTAAGAGTCATAGATTCACGTAAAGCTTTTCCGTTATCCCTTTCACTAATGCCTTGAGAGTTCGTTATTCCATCGTTGCTGGCCTTTGTGTTCCACGCTAAAGTGGCGGTTTCTTTTACGAGAATCAGTTCGTTGATTTAGAAGAAAAACAGAACCAGGGGGAAATTGGTGGTTTATTGAAGGCATTTGGTGGAGTGTTTTCTATACTTATTGATCAACCTTTGTAGATGACTGATAGTGAAGAGGACAACAACGTGATGTTAGAGTCGAACGCGGAAAAAAGCGAGGTTAGTTCAACGAACAATTTTCTATTGAAAAATCCCCCTATCGCTATTTCGAAATAGACTAGGTAGGAATGTGGCTCCACTTCTCAACTGCACCATCTGCATATGGTGTCCTTTTCATATTTTCTTGACCGAGAACTAATCAGAACTGGGCTGTAAGCTTAAGTCCCTAGAATACATATGCTATATGGCGTGAAACTTCATCTTGCAAAGTTTCGGTACACTATTTAGGAGGTTGGAAAAATGCCCGACTCCATGAAGAAAAAGGAAGGGAATGCTCATAAAAAACATGAGAACAAGAAGAAAGGGAAGAAGGACAGAAAGGTTTCTACTGAACGTTATTTTTGTCGTTCCATAGCATCTATAAGATCTCTATGAAATACCTTGTTTCATTCTTAAAAGATACATCCTCAGGGGAAAGCAAGAAGTAGAAGATGATCTTGATGCTATATTAGCCAGTTTGGAAATGGGCGATAAGGTTGCTCCCACCACTAAGGAGAAAAAAGTCGGTGGGACGAAAGAAGAATCTGAGTTAGCTGTTGATCCTAAAGAGAAAGAGGGATCTATTGGAGCATCTAGTGAACTTCTTAAAGAGCCGTTGGAGGGAGGAGAGACGGTCGGTGAAAATAAGAAGAAGAAAAATAAGAAAACGAAAGACAAAAAGGCAGGAGACGTGATAAACATGGATCAAGAAAGTAAAAAAGATGGAGAGAATAAGAAAGAGGAGTCAACTATTCATACCTGTGGTGATGCTGGTGCGGAAAAAGTTGATGAAGATGAAAACAAGGATAGGAAAAGGAAGAAGAAGGATAAGAATAAAGATAAGAAAAAGGGGGACAAGGAGGAGAAGGATGAAGGCAAAGGCAAAAAGAAGCGGCATGTAAGTAGGCCTTTATTTGCAGATTTCATTGTTATATCGGCTTTCTCAGAGTTCTTTTACTGTAAACGACGATATTAATATTATTGCTTGAGGTTGACATGATTAAAGAGCTCTTGCGTGCTAAACAAGAAGCTGAGGAAGCTGAGATACGCAGGCGGAAAGAAGAAGAAGAACGTCTGGAAGCTATAGCTCGTTCAAAGGAAGAGGAGGGAAGCTACTTTTTAGTTCCCTTTCCCTATATTTTGTCTCCATTGTTCTTCTGAAATCAACTATATCTTTTAGGAGAGACTGAACAAGGAGAAGCGAGAGGCAAGGAAAGCTAAAGAGAAAGCTGCGGTCGAGCGCAAAAAAGCTGAAGGCACTTATCTTACGGCAGCGCAAAGAGAAAAACAACGCATAGCAGCTACTAAGCTAGCTGCAGCAGGATGTATGCTTTTTATAATGGTTTGAAATTATGTAGTGAATACGGCTAAGTCTTATATGCTAGTTATTTGTCTTCTTCAGTATCTAAACCAGTTCCAACAGCAAATGTCCATGTGATTTATGCAAACTTGGATCGACGTGCGAAAAAGAAGTTACAAGAGCAAAGAATGAAAGAGCAGAAGCTTTGGAAGCAACAAGAAGAAGAGGAAACAGTCGGACTCCAACAAGGTTGATTTTGTGTCATTTGTAGGAAGTTTGCGGATATGTCTCATTCCTGAAAACGTCTTCTATATGCCTTTAACGTCTATAATGCTGAGGTATCTGCAAAACTCCGGACCGCAGGTGTCTGCGGTGGGGGAACGAATGCGCTATTATCTTTTTCGGGGAATAACGCGTTCACCACCACACCATGTGGGTCCTTCTGTTCTCGCCTGTCTCTCAGATAGTTCAGTGATCAATAGAGTATATATCAGTAGAGAAGTTACATTTCGTAACATACCACTGCCATTAAAAAAGAATAGGCAGTAAATAAAAAGGTTAAGATTATATGCCTTTACCTCGTGAAGCATGAATGGAAGTTTCTGTTTTATTATACAGAAGCACCTGAAACTCCACCGTCGTTGAGCGAAGAAGCTGTGGAGAATAAGTTCTCAGCACAGGATGAACCACTTGATGATTGGGAACTGGCAGACGAAGAGCGACAAGAAACCGTTTCGGAATTAGTGGAAAAGGAGTTAAAACCAGCCGTCGTATCAGCACCGTCGAAAGCTGAAAACATAGAGGTGTTGTTAAATCATTTATAGTATAGGCATTGTTGCACTATATATCTGTAGGGTTGGTAATATTCATGAAACTAATCGTATCAGAATGTGGAAATGTCTGAAAAGGAGTCATCTGAGGAGGAAAGTGAATCAGAAGATGAGAGCGAAAGTGAGGAAGATTCATCGAGTGAGGATGAGTCTCCAAAAACGAAGCTTACAAAAGAGGAATCAATGAATCTCGTGCGGCAACGATTACTCGTATGTAATTTCCTTTTTGATTTTTCCGTTACTTTGTTTGTCAGCAAACTCTGCATTCTGCTGAAAAGTTGACAGTTTCTAAGTTCTTTTTTTTACTTTTTTTTTCAGAAACGACGTGAATATGCGGAATCTAAGCGTTCGAGGGAAAATCTTCGCGCTCCCGTTATTTGTGTTCTCGGTCATGTTGATACTGGCAAAACAAAAATGTTGGATACCGTATGTGGAATTATTTCGTTGTTATTAATTGGTTGTTTCATTCATCTTCCAATTCCTATTATGTGTAATGAAGCGAGAGATGCGCTATTTTCATTCATATGGCGATGCTTTGATTCAAAACTGCTTCGCAAATTGTGAAGAACCCAGGCATACTATACAAGCTTTATATGATGTAACAAGGAATTTCGCGGATGGAAAAGTTTCTACTTCATCCAATCGAGGGTTTTTTTTATTTTCATCTTTGGGCGTTTTAGATTCGCCGGACTAATGTTCAAGATGGCGAAGCAGGAGGTATTACTCAACAAATTGGGGCTACGCAGGTGTTGTTCTTCATTTACTGTTTCTGCATTTATAATAACTAAATTGCTATCGTATTGAAGGTACCAAGCGATGCTATTAAAGAACGGTGCAAGCATGTGAAGGATTTCAACCCCGATGCTGTTAAGATTCCTGGCTTACTGATTATCGATACTCCAGGTCACGAAAGCTTTGCGTTAGTGTTTCTTCTCATCTTATTTATTGGAGGAATACTCCGTTCTTGTTTAACTCTATAGATTGTGCGGATATCTGTCTATTGCAAAGGACGTAGTTTGCAGAAATCTGCGCTCTCGGGGATCTTCACTGTGCGACTTTGCTATTCTGGTTGTCGATATAACGCACGGTCTCGAGCCGCAAACAGTAGAATCTTTAAAATTGTTGCTCAAACGGAAAACACCGTTCGTAATCGCTCTGAACAAGGTATTTTTCAGGTTCTTTTTTCGTCTTCGTGAAGTTTTTTTACTCTGTGTACAGTGGCATATAGAGCATTTGAACGGTATAAGAACTTCATTTAGTTTACAATGTTTACATTCTTGTTTCGGAACCACTAAAGCAAATTCCTGCGTCTAGTCCTGAGTTTATACCATCTGTCTTATAGGTTTCTCTTTCTAGTTTGTATGGAAAAGGACTGATTTCGTCTATATGTGACCACATCGATTTCTGTGTTCATAATGCATCCTTTTGCTATTATCATTATACAGATTGATCGTTTGTATGGGTACGAGTCGAATCCACGCAAAGACGTATATCAACATTTAAAATCACAACCTCAAAATGCGCAGCTTGAGTTTAAGGAGCGTTATCAAAAGATTGTTGGAGAATTTTCGGAGCAGGTGAGACTACTGGAAGCTTGGATTTTTTTAATCTGCTTTTTTTAATTTTTTGGTTTCCAGCGACTGCTATATAATATGGTTGCGTTTTAGGCAGTCAATGTTTGTTTGTCAAATCAGAACAAAAATGTAGATGAATACATCAGCATGGTACCAACTTCGGCTATTCTAGGAGACGGAATCGGTTAGATCTTAGCAGTTTTGAGTTTTGAAGCAATTAAGTTTCAATTACTGTGATGCTGAGATATTTTCAAAACTTGGACCCCAGGCCAGATTCGAACCAGTGATTACCCTTCCACATCTTACCTTGTCGTGAAAAAGTGGTAGGCCATAAATAAAAAGTTAAACATTCTGATTTCGACTACAGCCTCAGCTTAGCTGGGTTCACTGCCGATTTGTGTTCCCCAGATCATTCTCGTTGGCGGGTGATTGCTGATGGCACCGCTAAGATAGAAAACTGGCTGGAAACATGACCATATTCGAACCAGGGTTACCCTTTCCGAGGCTGTGGGTAACCGTGAGCCCCCCGGAAGTGTAATCCCTAGTTCAAATTTGGCCTGGGCCCCAGGTTCGTAGTGGTTGTATTTTTACGTCATACTGTGAGGTGAAAAAAACAATATCTAGTAGATAAAAAAGTTAAACATTGTAACTTTCAACCATCTAATTTGAAAATGGGTTCACGTAATTTAGGTAATTTGATATCGTATATCGTATTTGCGACCCAAACGTACCATGCCGACAAACTTTCATTCTGTGAAGAGTTAGACGCGACGGTAATGGAAGTAAAAGCTATTCCTGGATTGGGCACCACAATTGACGTCATTCTTGTGAATGGTTGGCTAAGAGTCGGTGACATAATCGTTGTCACTGGTAGTGATGGCGCTATTATGACACCTATCAGAGAGCTCCTGATGCCGCAACCACTGAGAGAACTTCGAGTCAAGGTTAGTTTTGTTGTCTTAATAAAATCTGGACTAGTTTGACCCAGTTGCACATTACAAAGCACTACAATCAGTCGTGCGAGACATTCTTCAACCACAAAAAAAAACGTTTTGTGAGGGAGAAAGGAAGGAGTGGAGAAGCCATTATTGACGAAGACTCAAGAAGGTTGTGATCGGATTGTACCCCAGTGCAGTTGCTCTATCAATCGCATATCACTATCATAAGAAGGAAGTTTCTATTATGTGGCGATACCAGCTTGTCAGAGCTACGCATTCTCTTTGACTTATCGATAGTTCTCTGGGAATGAAGAAATGCGATTTTGCCATTACAGCGTTTTCTGTTTTCGTCAGAATCAAATTTAATAACTGAATGAAGCATCAGTGAATGTAGCGATATTGTCGAAAGGTCTCTGTGGAAGAATGGAATGGATAGGACTGCCAATAAAATAAAATGAAGACGGAGATAATACAAAACTTGTTACTGTGGCGAGCCAATGGAACGGCACGGTCACGAACACCACTTATCACGCATAATCACTGCTTTAAATGTAAATGAAGAATCAGTGATGAAGCAACAAGCAAAATGGTTGATCTCAGGCTTTTCAAAGAAATCGTCGACTTGGGCGTGACAGTTCTTCCATGACTTTGTAATTGGGCTG
Source organism: Angiostrongylus vasorum (assembly GCA_018806985.1). NCBI lineage: Eukaryota > Metazoa > Nematoda > Chromadorea > Rhabditida > Metastrongylidae > Angiostrongylus > Angiostrongylus vasorum. The sequence goes on from JADANN010000445.1 coordinate 1,010,170, forward strand.
GTTTTGTGCTGAATTGTTGAGCTCCAGCTACAAAACGGTTGATAACCATCTTATGATATGCAATTGGCGCAGATAAAATCGAACTAGGCCTAGTGTATTTGAGCTTTCATAAACACACCATCATTGTGGTGTATTTACATCGAAGACGAAGTTATTGAAAGGGGTGAGGTGCAGGTGGACGGGAAGAACGGTCGAATATATACGAAGAGGATGCAAGGATTCTCAAGAGATAAACTTCACGAATGACGAGGTGGGTGACGCGTTTGTCCTTCAGATAGCAATGCTTCCTTTTGTAAATTGATATGGATATCGATCAAAGCGTTGTACTCGACGATATTATTATGCATGAAAGAAATTACAGTTTGTATTAACGATGATTACAAGGGGAAAAAAGAGCAGAATTTTTGGAACTGTGCGATTCGGAAGAATTGCAAATAGGTTTGCAGTTTAGAAAAATCTAACTTCAATTCTGGCTTTATATCTTATTTCCTATCTCCTTTTTTTAAAAATGATTTTTGGAGATATATACGTCAGATCTTTTTTTCTAGAATGAATACGGGCATTATAAAGAAATACAAGGTGCACAAGGAGTGAAGATTCTAGCCAAGGGTTTGGAGAGAGCTTTAGCCGGTCTTCCGTTATTCGTTGCTCATAAGGAAGACGAAATTGATTTCCTGAAGTATGAAGCTGAATCTCAACTAAGCCGAGCTCTTATGTCTATCAAGAAAAAACCCGAGGGTGTTTATGTGCAGGCAAGCACTCTTGGATCATTAGAAGCGCTCTTGGATTTCCTGAAAACCCAGAAGATACCAGTAAGTAATCTTTAACTTGCTTGTTTTTGAAAAAAAAGCAATTTTTGGGTGTTGGATTCGTTGCACCACATTCCGTTTAAATAGAAATCTTATATCAGTTTTTCAAAACGTTCTAGAATGGTAGTATTCAGTACTCGAATGTCAACATTGGGCCAGTGCATAAGAAAGATGTTCAGAAGGCTGCCGCTATGCTGGAGCATAAAGCTGAGTAAGTCTGTCAGTGGTGTCTGCTACAAACACATATAAAACGCAAAAGCTTTTTTCGCTAAATCCATAAGGGATACGCCAAGCTTCAACTCTATTTAGCATCGTAGAGGTCGTGGAGGTGATTGGATTCGTAGTTGCTGAATGCAGTGATCGCTAGGACCTACGGATGTCTAAGCCAATGTTTTCATCCTCTCAAATAACACTTACCACTTCAAGTGTAGACATGTACTGCAATGCGTTTCTGCTCTGTACCCACCTTGCTAAAATCGTATATATATATATATATATATATATATCCATATAACATGTGTATACATATACATATATAGGAATATATGTATATATATATATATATATATGTGTTATATGTACCCACCTTGCTAAAGTATATATATATATATATATATATATATATATATATATATATGCATGTAGCATGTGTACACATATACACATATATATATATATATGCATATGTGTGTATATACATGTGTTATATGCATACATACCCATGTATACACTTATAAGTACGTATGTATGCACATATATATATATATATATATATATATATATATATATATATATATATATATATATGCAAACTTGGGAGCACATGTAGCGCAGTGGTTAAAAGTGCTACAAGAAACGTGATCATTGGTCCGATCTCGCGCCACGAACTCGTTAAGCTCTCCATCCCAATAGGGGTCGGGAAATTAGTATCAGGTTGTTCTTGGAGATAACAGCGCTGAACTAGTACTGATCGGTGGGCCGCCGCAAGTCATTGTAAAGATGTGCATCCAATCACTTCTAAGAATACTTGATGAAGTCGAATGCTATATATATATATATATATATATATATATATATATATATATGTATATATATATATATATATATATATATATATATATATATAGAATATGGACATATATCTATATATGTACAACTATACCTAATTGCATAACTGCTATAAGCATAGTCTCGACTTTCTTCCCAGTTGTAATTATTTTCGTCCCTAGATATGCCTGTATTCTGGCATTCGATGTGAAGGTGGAACGAGAGGCCCAGCTGTTTGCAGATCAGGAGAAGGTGAAGATTTTCCAAGCGGATATTATTTATCATCTTGAGGACAGCTTTCTTAAATACAGGTATTGTTTATTGCAGTAGGAGTTCTAGATTTCAGTCGTTTCCTTAATATGTAGTGTTCAGTCGTGACTAGTATTTTCTTTATACAATGGTTAGTCGTAAAGGAGACACACGATGGATATCGTACGTTAATTTCTAAGGTAGATATGTTGCGGTGCTTAATACAAACGATTTTCTCGATATTTTTGTTTAGCAAACACGAAGTGTTACTTTATTCTTTATTTCGATAAAACTGACATTTCGGCAGTATCGCCTTCTTTAGACCCTGGAAAAGGTATATTGATATGCAGTTTACTAAGCCATACACTTCAATAACACCTACAGAAAGATGAGAGTCTAAATGGCAGTCACACGATCAACAGCATCTCGAAAAATCCACCGTTTATTACGTTACTTCCACTGAAGAAGTACAGCTGATTGGAGTCGCGCATCGTTGATGACTCCACCATCCCACGTCAAAAAATCGACGCGAGGATACGGGGCCAGATCGCGTGTGACCTCTAGGCATTTCTTCCTGCTATTCATTCTAGGGTTCCTTTGTACCAAATTCTCTTCCGCTATGTTTTTGCATCGTATGCGTCCCTAGTGGGGTACTTTGTCTTATTTTTTCGTTTGCCGTCTAAATATTCTTTTATACGGATAGATAATGGTTTCGCCAATATATTTATCATCGGAAGTATTACAAGAGACCAGATGTATCGTAGCTGAACTCATGCAGTCACCATCCCGGCCATATGGGCAAATTAGGCAGTTCTGGGTTTCACAAAGACTGCCATACAGGCGGTTACAAACTCACTGACATTGAAGAATATCTTGTGGTATTTCTAATATCGCAACCGATTTCCCCAGACCTACTCCAAAGTTATCCCTTGGGATTACCACTTCGTAGCCACTGGAGATGGCTATTTGCCGAGTAAAGTCGCGCAATTCTCCCTTTAGTTCCCTCTTTTAGGGTGGTTTTTGGGATAAACTTTTTTTCGATAAATGCCGAGGACTCTGGAATGATAGCAGGGAGGAATGCTCAGAGATCACACTTGATCTAGCTCCGTATTTTCGCATCCACTTTTAGTGTGGGGTGGTGCACTCATCAACCATATGCTACTCTAATCAGCAGTTTTTCCTCACCGGAAGGTACGTAAAAAGCGGGTTTTTGGGAAGCTGTTGATCGTGTGATTGCCATTTAGATTCTCATCTTTCTGTTTGTTTATTGAAGCTTTTAGTGCAGTAAATTGCACATCAATATACCCTTCCAGTCTCTGAAGAAGACGATGCAGGCGAAACATCAGATTTACCGGAATGAAGAGTAAAATAACACCTCGTTTTGCTGAACAAGAATATCCAGAATTATTCGATCATTGCCGAGGTTAGTATAAAGTCGGTCATGGGAGGAGGGGATGGCGCTATGGTTAGTGGTGCTGTCGATCAGGAAGCAAAGGCACTAGTTCTACCCCTTCCCCAGCACTCCTCCAATCCACGTGGAATGCCCTAGTCCGGATATCTTCAAGGTCGCAAGGAGAATCGACTTGACTAGCATTCTACAACATTCATAAAAACAAGAAGAACTCAATTAGCAACCGAAGTAACATGTAGATTTTTCGAAGACTACTGTGAACGATGAATGCGAGGAAACCGAATCAAATGCAAATGCTGGAATCCGCACAGTAGATGTGATAGGTCATGTAAAAGAAACAAAGAACAGTTTTTTCCACAATAATTTTCAAGGAGAGTTGCACAGAGGTAAAGATGCCATTCAATACGCCCAAAGTTCTGCCCCTACGCCAACTAACTCTCCAGCCGTTGTCGGAAACTTGGTAGCAGTTTTACCTGGAAAGAACTTCCGGTTTAGAAGGACTGACAACTGCCTGAGATTACCTAGGAACGCCATAGCACAGCTGTCAGTATTCCAGGTAGAATCAACCCGACAATCTTTCAACGGTGTTTACAAGAAGACCAGAAGTCCTCAAACAACAGCTGAACTTTTAAGACAGATTATGGATGTGGGGAAACGAATCGAATTAAAGAAGTGCTTGGATCCGCGCATTATTTAGAAACGATTTGAATAACAAGGTGTTAGGGCGATATTGTTCCTCATTTTGCACTGCAATTAATGAAAATAGTTTCGCACAGACTTTTTCTCTTAACAAGCGAGTTCTCATTTCTACTACAAACATATTAGGAAACGTTACCAAAGACCGGTAAAATGTACATGGATGACATAGTAGTTGTTTTCATCACTCTCAAGATATAGAAATGATTCTGTAAATTTGGCATGTAGACCCATATTCAAATGTGGTACTTCCATTCATTTAGTTGTCATGCAAACGTCGTCTTTGGAGGTGGTAGTATTCGCATGTTCTTTCCGCTTTGGTTTGGGGATCTGGGATCCGGTTCCATCTCTGGGGGTATAGTTGCTTTACGCATGTAAGGACCATGTCGGCATATGTTTTTGCTGGTCTCTGTATGTCAATCTATCATCTTCTCTTATTATATGACCTTTCTATCTATGTTTCTTTCTCCAGATGTCAATACATTTGATTCTAGAGACGTAGCATTCTTCGAAGATTTCAACTACAAGAACTGGGTTCTTGGTGATTGCACCAGCTCTTCCATGTTCAGAAGAGTAGCTCAAATGACATGTTATATTGTACGCAACTTCTTCAATATAGCTGAAGTAGCAGCCAGTGTTTGTGCTGCGTGACACAGAGCTGGAACAAGTGCTGCATCAAATAAGTGGGGACGTCGGGATCAGTAAACTGATCAGTAGTCTTTTTTAGAGTTGCCAGCTGCCTGGTCCTTGCTGCCCGTAGTCTTATACCGAGCTCTTCTCTCAACTCGTGTAATCCGTTTTCATTTAGTGTTCCAGTACTCTACAGTCGTCGATCTCTCCAGAATAATCTGTTCTGTTTTATGCCATGCATTCTTCATGAATTGTTGAGTCCTCTTCCATTTGTTGTGCAGTCAGTTTTTTTTCCTGGCTTTGTTGAGCTCTGTAAAACGGCTCTGATTCTGCGGTTATTCGAAAGGCAGTATTACTGTCGGAAAAAGGTCGAAGGTGGCATGTGCATCAACATGTGGCCTTTTGTCGTTCTGCTTGAGCGACTGCCTGCACCAGCTTATCGAGGCGAGGCGTTGAACAGCTTTGACCATGCTGTGTTGCTCTCTCCTATTTCTTTACCATTTAGAATAGTGAGGGTCTATGAAAAGGTGTATCGTTTTGGCATAGTAAAGTCTTGTAGTCAGGAAGTATTTTTATGTAGGACGCATCTACGAGGTCTCACAGACGATTTTACAAGAAATAAGAATTTGATAGCAAAAGTATTGAAAAAACAAAGTTACAGAGAGAAAGTTAGAAAAGACACAGGGTTATAATTTGGTAAATTTCAAGCCATTTGTGTCTCGTGCAATGGACACGGCGAGTAGCGGAATATTAGGGTTCGTCGCGAATGTGTTAAACAAAGTGCGGAAATAAAATAATTGTTAGTCTCCTTGATTAGCAGACGCGAGATTGTTGTAACAATATTTAGTCCTAGGTGGTTTCAGTAGTTTCATCTTCTGCAGAACCTAGAAAGGTCAAGTTAACACCCAATCTAGTCATCTTAATGGTTCCATAATCTTAGCAGAAAAAGCGCAGTATTGGAATACAAAAAGATACACAGTGCTTTACAAAAAATAACATATGTAAGTGATATTAAGTAATAATAAATGGTGCCAAATAGTAATAACACATATTACCTATACCACCTGTTGTCCCGTTGATCGTAAAGTGACTCGAGCCTGCGGCATTAAATCTTCCATTTTTCTCTCCCATGTTCAAATGTATCCCAATGGGCACTGCTCGCTCTGTTAACTCGAGCATCACATCATTCTTCTAGGTTCTTCGTGGAGAACTCTGACTATCGGGTCGGTGGTCTTCCTACAGCACGTTTGACGCCCGATGAATCCAGTCACTAGCGGCTCTTGTCCACCAGTTATCGTTCGTGCTCGTTACGTATCCGGCCCACCTTCCAGGCCGCTCGCGTCCTTCTTGTCAGCTCTGGAGTTGAGTCTTTCATCATTTTGATTTCCCCCATCTAGGTAGACGTAACTGGAGCATTTGGAGACATAAGTACGGTTGAGTGTGAATGGGACAAACGAAACCAAGCCGTGCCTCACAAACATCGTTTTTTTTTTTGTGAGATTTAGTCAAAGACGAATCTTTCCACAGTCGTTACGGAACTAGGCAAGCATTCGTTCCTTCTGGCTAATGTTTGCTGTTATAAGGACGATGTCTTCAGCAAAGCGAAGATGATGTAACTGCCGGCCATCGATTTTCGCTCCCATATTATACCATTCGAATGTTCGCATGACGTTCTGGAGGGTGGCGGTAAATAATTTTGGCGAGATGGTATCGCCTTACCTAATACCTGTTTTGACGTCGCTGTTAATATCGTTGTAGAATGGTGATATTTTGGTCGTGAAATTTTTAAATAGCTCATGAACAGTCTTTCTGTACTGATTAGGGACGCCATGACTGTGGAGTTTCCATGCGTGATTCTGTCCCAGCTGAGTCAAAAGCTCTCTTTAAATCCGTGAAAGTAAGGCAAAGCGGTCTGTTGTATTCTGGCAATACATCAGTAACTCTTGTCTTCGTGTGGGTGTGCTTTATTGTACTGAGTCCTCCTCGAAGCAGTGCTTGATATGGCTGTCCTTCGTCCACTGTTATTGTCAATCCTGTTTATAATCACTTGACTGAAAATATAATGCAGGAAAGGCAGAAAGCCGATTGGACGATTGTCGTAAACTTGAACAATAGTACAGTCCTTTTGGTTTCACTTTTGATAGGAACTAAGCATTCTGACAAGTAATGTGTTAAGAGTTGAGCGAATGTGTTCACTACTGAGGGAAGCTTCTTCGGTTGTTCAGGTGTTATCCTATCTGGACTAGGAGATTAGTTCTTCGCCGATGAAATAGGATGTCGCATTTTGACTACAGGGGAGTCGGTGGGATGACATATCTATCTTCCTTAATTTCATATAAGATCAGGAGGATGTGAGTTCTGAAGATATCTGAGTAGTAATCACGAATGATTTTATCTTTTCTACGGAATGCATCTTGGTGTTGTAATTGGCGAAGCTTCGGTAGGGTTTGTGAATGTTTTCCCAACTTCTGCAGTTTCGAGGAGAATGTTGCTGTTCTCTCTTTAAGATCTTTTATCACCTGTCTCCATTGTTTTGGACGTCCGGACGTGATTTGGCGGTTGCCCTTAGCTTGTGCGATTCCATGTTGACTTATCAACAATGCAAGTGTTTCGCTTTTTGATCTATGATTAGCCTTCCTGTGTGCCACCCGGTAAGTGCCACATTGCCTCGCGACTAACCGGGTTGAGATCCTTTTATAGAGTAATATATAGTGGTGAATAATATTAGACAATATTCAACATGCATTGAAAGGATTGTCTAGGGAAGAGCTACGGTTACGAGCACGAAGAGAGAACGAGCACTTAGCGATCTTCCCGTGCAAGTTGCGGATCTTGCCGCAAAATGTATTCAATGCACGCAACCCCATTGTTTGTGGAGTTAGTGTTGAAGCCGGTCAACTCAAGCGAGGCACACCGATTTGTGTACCAAGTAGAGACTGTGTCTTCCTTGGTACTGTAGCATCAATTGAAAGAAACCATGAAGAAATGCAACTGGCCAAAACAGGAGACGAGGTAGGTACCTTTTAGGACGAATGCAGTTCTACCATTTCCTTTTCATTTCTGGAAACAGTTCCCAGGATCGACTTTCTATTAACCTCGGCATTGGAATATGAATGCGTCGTTTTCTTGTTCAGCAATCGCGAGGTTGTTAAACAGCATACATTTACTTCCATAGAAAAACACAATATAATACAACAGTAGCTGACGTTTCGGCAGTATCGCCTTCTTCAGAGCCGCTTTTTTACGTGCCTTCCCATGAGGAAGATTAGAACAGCTGATTATGGTCGCATAAGGTTGATGACTGCCAATCTTCCTCATTGGAAGGCACGTAAAAAAGCGGCTCTGAAGAAGGCGATACTGCCGAAACGTCAGCTACTGTTGTATTGTATTGTGTTTTTTCTATAGAAGTAAATGTATGCTGTTTAACAACCTCGCGATTGCTGAACAAGAAAACGACGCATTCTGAAAACAGTGCCTGTATTAAATGACTGAGTTACCAGTGTGAATGTTTACTGTATTATTAAAAATTCAGTATAGAAAGCCGTCACCATCTCTATTTCTTTTTCCCCTATTCTTTTCTTTTTATTGTCATATTGTGATGAATCCTGATATAATTAGTATCTTAGCCGTAATTGTCACCGCTGCAAAGGTGCTGCCCTTATTTACTGTCATTTTACAGGTTTGCATAAAGATTGAGAATACTACTGGCGAAGCGCCGAAGTTATATGGACGACATTTCAGTCATGAAGACATACTAGTCAGCAGGATCTCTCGTGATTCAATAGATGCTTGCAAAACATACTTCCGTGATGACCTAAGCCGGGCAGATTGGCAGCTAGTTGTAGAATTAAAACGTCTCCTTGATATACTGTAAACATGTGGTAGTTAGTTTATTGTCAGCTTCCAAATGCTGAGATGGTTCAGTTATTGCTAACTGCTGTTGTACTACATGTTTTCCTTCTTGCTTCTTTTGTTTTTTGGTGTTCATACCGATGTGTAGCCTTACCACGACTTTATTGTTGTTGCAAACAGTACAGTACTACTGCATCTTCACTAGTTCAATTGTCGTAAAGCTGGTCCTGTTAATATCGTTCGGTTCTACTCGGTGAGATATGTACTCAGATTTTGTTGCATGTATTTCTACGATCAGTCGTCACCTTCACAAATGGTGATTATTATTGAATGTACCAGTTTTTCATGGTGATTCTTCCTTCCGCAGCCATTATTGAAAATTTCCAGGAGGAAATCCTTAAGGATACTAGAAGTCTTTTCGCTGTAAAAACTACGGAAATTGAATTGGGAACCAGATCACGCGATTCTGCATGGCTTCGCTTCTTTCGCGCTTCAGAATTACCATGAAACCATTTGAAAGAGAAAAGCTGCGTGAGCTGAACCATAACCATACTAATAATGTTGAACGGAGATTCTCCAAACTATCATTCCTTATTCGTTTGAACATGGTTTTATCAATGTTATGAATTTTTCCAAAAGCTTTATTATACAAAGAGATCTCTGAGATGAACTGTGTAAAACTCAAGTCCAGGCTTCTATTTCGAATTTCCCATGGTGTAACCCGAAAAATGCAGGAGAACACGACTTAAGTGTAACCTATATACGAGCGTAAAGAAAAAGGAAGAAAACAGGAAAGATAGTACAGTATGACAACTGCAGTACTTGTAAATAGAAGGTACATGTATCACATATCCTCGTATACCCGCAAAATATTCCAGTATACAACAGTGTTGAACTGCTTACGGAGAACATGTTAGGCTGAACGTAAATTTCTTTCAGATGATGACCACATTATACCCACAACCCTCACAACGTAACGCAAGTTTGCCACCAATTTCCGTCGGTCGTGGCTGACCACTGCATCCTGCTGCTTCATGCGTCATAAAAGCCTCAGACAGTAATCGCCTCAGTTCGGACTGCGTAGGCGGTGTTGATTTGTCGTCAAAGTGATGAAGAAATGGGCAACCCTGAATTGTACTATCAAAAAAACGTCATTACTCAACTACATTGAGTGTTATTTCTATAAAAAAGGTACGGTCAGCAAACAGCAACACAGGCAGCAAAAACCGAGTGTCGATCGTATCGCATTTCCTATACAATAGCAGTTCTTTCACATTGCTCCAGAAATATATTAGACATCTACAATGAAGAGTGAAGGTCATTGAGAAAACGATGCACAAGTGTATACAGTAACAGAAAATTGTATAAAATTTTCTTCTACATGTAACTTCCGAAGAGATGCTCATTTCACAACATAGTTATAGCAACCACCCCCAGAATCTTCCTAACGGTTTACCGGCTCATCGTGGCTAGGTGTTCCTGGGTGTCGGACTGCGGTGTACAGCGGGGGGATTCGTCTCCACGGCAGGGTCTCCCAAGCTGAGAAGGAGTCTCGCGTTTCCATCAGGAAGCCTAGCTAAGAGTAGACCAATACCAGGATCCACCACCGTCTTGGTATCAAAGTCGCATAGTGGTAAATCTCCCTCTGATCCACAAAGGCTCCGACTGCCTGTCGTGGTGACGACCTGGGGCAGACTTCGGCCAGGCTGTCCTCGGGATTCCACGGAACCATAACGGCTTAACCAGCAAATCTCCGAGAAATGGTGACTATGCTGGCGTCCGCACTATTAGTGAGGACGGGCCGTCCAAGTATCAAGTATCAAGTATCAAGCATTCCCAGAATAGTTACTATTTCTTTCTATTACTGTATGTTTCTGTAGTAAGGACCATCTCTACTGTTTCTCAAGTTGCTTGGCAAATGTCGTAGCACACAAACACTTTGATCCCATCCTAAGGAACTACACACAGAGAATTCCACTATTAAATAGTGAATTCTCTATCCGCCTAACAAACAGATTCAATAAGTCGATAGAGACGGCCTTTGCCACAAGACCACTAGACACAGCATCTCGTAACCATCAGAACACCACCAAGCATGCTATTGGGTACGTCTCATTGCTTGGGAATAGACCCCGCGACCCGAGCCTTGAGCCTACGACCAACGACACTCGCTTCGACATAACCAGGCCCACTAGCACGTTCTTTTTTGGCAGTCTCTATCGAGTTCTACATTCGACCTCATTGCCTTATTCTAACGCCATGGTGTTGCGTTTACGTATATAAAGGTTTAATCCCAGTGTCGAAAGGTGTTGCCCTGCGTCAACTATGAAAAGTCCTGCGTGGCGTCTTCTCACGAAGTCGAGCATTCTGCTTAAAGCTAGTGGTTATTCGGTGCCGAGAACTGACTCGAAGGCCTATTTTCCACTAGCAACTGCGATAATAATATCATCATCGGAAATCCCTTCCTTTACAACTTCTTCAAATTTAGAGCGCGTAAATGATATATTTATTGATACTGTTCGAAAGCTAGAGCTCAAATTGCGTGCCTGACATTTGGCGGACCTTTCGTCAACGGATAACGGCGAAAGCAAACATGACGGACAGTACACTGAAGGATTCATAAACTCGTCTATGTCAGCGGCTAGTCGTTCCTCTTCAGTACGACGAATATCTTCATACTCTAGAAAGGTGCACTAGTAAATTCGCGATAAAGAAAAAATAGATTAAGCATCTAAATGCTAGCTTTTCACATAGTGTATAGCGTAATGCAAGTAGAACAACAATAGCGCTACATACGTTCTTGAATAAGGGAATTTGTGATTGACTCGTACAACTCGAGTAACACATTCCCATCCAAATCGCCAAAGTCTGATTTCACCTCCGCACTAACCTGCAATGAAAACAAAACAATGATTGATGAAATTATTATTGATAATTTTAGTCTCCAAAATACGATAAAACATAGGGGAATGGAACTACAAAATTCACATAGATCTTTTCCACTGATAGCCTTCTCTATTCACACCTAATAAAAAGGATAAAGCTCTCGGCGTTGATCAATCACTGAAAGATGCGCCATGCGCCATTCATCAAACACCGTTAAAGGTGAATAAGGCATATCTGCACTATACACTGACTCGCGATGGCCCACCGATATATGGAGTCAGTGCTATCATCCTTCCTGACGGGTCTAGTACGAATTTGCGGGCCCCGAGAGATGGCAAGCTGGGTGAGCCTGGAGCGCTGGGATCCACCCCAAGTGTACTGCATGGTGCCTCTGAGCACTGCGCCACATGCGCCTCTCTACGGTTAGGGGTTAGTCGCAGAGCGGAAAAACTTACTCCGATTAACAAGGTATTAGTGCCTGTTTGCGGTGAAGATTTGAGAAGCCTTTGCACACCATATTCCAGAGAAAAGCATTTCGGCCACATGTAACGTATTCAGAAAGAGAGCATCACTTGATCTAAAAAGTAACGATGCACCTAGGGCATGTCACGGAGACAGCTTCCAATTATGTACAGATAACGCCAGAACAGTCTCACCATAATACCACTTTCATCTTCCAGATATTGCATGCCATATTAAATACAGCATGGAGAAGAACGCTGCCATTCAGTTAAATAAACGATGAAACCATTCTCGTATTAGGTGAGAAGACATCACCGTACAATTCTCCTGACGTGTTTTTTTTTTCGCACACACGCCTCCTCGATTCAGGAAATTCATTCTCGCCGCTTTACCATCAAAGACGTTTATTGCACGTGTAAGCCAGATATATCTACAAATGAGATCAACTCTCCAATTCCCGAACTGTAGCACGTACGAAGTTGGCGGCCACCATGACAGATAATCCAACTGTGAAATTATGTATACGAATGTATCTCAAAATGTGACCTTCATGAGAAAAGAATAGCGCAATGGTAGTGATCCCGTTCACTACCGGAAGACTTGGCCTACCTAAGCGCTGGTTCCATCCCATACCGGATCCACCAAGCTTCTCATCTTTGCGGATTCAGGAAATTGGTACCAAATTTGCCTAGGACAAGCTCATTCCCTCTAATCCACGCAGGATCACCCTGGTACGGCTACCTCAGGATTCGAGGGAGAATCAACTTCGAGGAGTATTAAATGATATGCATAACGAAGACGAAGAAATCTTCAAGCAGCAGTTGACACCAGATGCAAAAAAAAGTTAGGAGACCTTCGCGGAAGGTGGGTGGATGCAATGAAACGAATCCAAGAGGTGAAGCAATCCGCACAGTGTGACGATACATGTGATATCATGCTATGTAATAAAAAAAAATAATGTCTTGTTATGTAACAAGAAATTGAGTAAAAAGTAATAAGCAAGGAAAATAAGCATCTGTAAATGTGATGAGGATTCTTGTACTTCCTATTTCTAATCTGAAAGATCCATATTGCGTTATACAAATGCACTCGCGCTTGTAAGAATTAACCATTCGGTTTCTTCTCTGAAATGTGAACATATAATTGAAACATTTAACGTGTACGATTTGTCTGACCCCACTTTAACGGTATCCACTATATCTGATGGTATAACAAAATAAAAGGCATCAAATGGTGAGGAATGAAACAACGCTTTGTCCATTAACCACTAAGCCTTCACGGAATAGCTTGTGGGATTGGTTTAGTTATATTTCAGCTGCGAGCAATAAAAACCAATTGCTTGTACGAAAAACATGATACTCTGTGTTCTTTGGGCGAAGAAACACTTTGAAGTTGATACATAAGAGGGACAACCAGGGATTAGTACTTACTTCAATGACACAGTGATTTAGAGGAAAACACGTAGATAATGTTAGCTATTGTAAACTCATGATGATTTTACGAAGTCATAGAGGGTAATTCACTGTTTTTCCAATATGCATGTGTTCAATACCAATTAACGAGGTTGTGAAAGACAGAAAGAATAGTAAACGGCAAAGCTGAACTGCAAAGAATGCAATCTCCAAGCCACTGTACTTAATTTACACTACCAGATTGAATTTGATTAAAAAGGTGACATTAAGAAGCAATTATCTGTAAGATATGTACGATGAGTAGTGAATGTAGTAGGGATATCCTAAGCCTAAATCGATAGTTTCAGAAAGTTTAAACTTCATTTTTTGTTCTCTCACAACAACGTCCAAAATTAAATTTTCAAAGTCTTACCGTTTCGCGCACAATACACTCCATGTTACGTCGGGATGCGAACTGGCTCATTCGTTTCTCTCTCAATTTCTCAGCGCATTTCTGAATTCCTCACGTAAAAAAGTGCAAACGTAACGGCTAGAAAAAATAAAAGCAAATCATCGTTTCATGCACAAATATCTGGGCACTTACATCGATGTTTTAATACTCATGTCATTAAGCGCATCCTATGTGCTTCAATATATTTATGAGAACAAAAGAACGAAAACTCCGATTAAGGGATTCAACGTTGATTTGTGCTCTTCAGATCATTGCCATTAACAAGATGATTGCATGATAGCACCGTTAGTGTAAAAAATGGCTAACCGAAAGGCAAACCGAAGGCGTCGGTGGTGCAGCGGATAACACGTGAGCCTCCGGAAAGGGTAATCACGAGAAAAAAAGCATGTTCTACGACTAAATGAATGGCTTTAGAACATTCACGCGGATGATCGTTAATTTCAATGCATTTTTTTTCTGTAGTTTTTAAATTCAACGGCTAGCATTTCAGATGTCACACCAAATAAGGAACGTTAATTTCTACAGTTCACAAAAAATGCTTCTTTTCAGCAGTTTTGTCCGACCTCTGCAAAGACTATTGTTGGCAAGATCGACACCAAGTCGTTTCTTGCTGCGCAAGCAAACATCCATGTCGCGCATTAATTCCTTGCTTTTTGTATAAAGTGGGTAACACAGACTGCCCAACAAGGAGGACATCGCATGGCGCTATAATTTCAGTACGGACCCTATTTGAGCAAAACTATTTAGAACAAAAATTACCGACACATTCCAGTAATTAATAAAGTAAATAGTACTAAGTAATTCATACCAGTAACTAAATATGAGTCGCAAAACAAGAAATCGAAAAGGAAGTACAGGCCTAACCTTTTTTAAGAGCATCCCGAATCATGTGAATTCGCTCGTTGTTCTTGAATAGATACAAGCGATTCGATGCAAGTGTCGACATTTTCTGAAATGCTGAACCTTCAATAATTTCTCGTAGTTATGATGAAACATACTTATGAGATAAGCAGAACGATAATATAGGAATGAATAGCATGATCACAAGACTGTGCCAAAATTACACGAAAAAGTATCCAAGTACGGCAGTGGTATCTGGAAATGCAAAAGCAACAAGCATGATTGACTGGAGGCGTCGCATGACTGTGCAGTATTTTTCATAACATAACTCAACTTCGATGAAACACAAACTGGCGAAAGACTTCTCTGATCACAACCTACTCGTTCACAAATATTTCGTACGGAAATCCGTACGGAAAATCGTTAAAACGAGAATAGCTCAACGGCAAGCTTTAAAACAGACACCGTTCCAAAGTAAAAGCGTTAGCAGGCACACCTGAATATTCTTTTAAAACGAAACTGATGCTTCCATTCCTCAAGATTCCGCAGGATACTTCTAATTAACTGGTATCCTGAGGCAAGCTAGAAATCGGCAGCTTACAAGAACAGGCATAAAATCGGATCTCGAAGAAGAAGAAAGTTTAGGTTCAACTATACTCTAAGAAAGCACTACAAAATCTGCTTAATGCAGTTCTCAGTATGTGCTTTGCATAGATATAGTCGAATAACGAAACGGTGCAAGCTTCTACAAGATTACTTTCAACTGCTGACGATCTCACTAGTATCTTTACAGCAGAAATACCGAATACATTGTGAATCCTAGTGATTTTAACGAGGTTTCCAAATCAATCAACCATGCTTCAACGTGATTTCCTGAATTAATAAACTTAAGCATAGAATATTGAGTAGTACCACTCGTAACAACACGGATCCAAGGAAGGCGAAATCGCCGAAACCTCAGCTATCGACCAACAACATCAATAGCAACACGAGTAGCAACGACAACAACAACGACAACGACAACGAAGACCTATGTCAACCTCGCATCAGCTTAAGATCAGTTTGTAAGATCATATAAATAAATACATCATGCCGAGGTTTATAGAAAGTCGGTCGCTTGAGAATATTAAGTGTTCTCATGCAAAGACATCACCATCTTATACGAAATAAAATACCCAAAAACACAAATCTAAGAGAACAGTGACTGGAAACTCAGCACAAAGACGAAATCGGAACTTCAAAGTGGCGAATTTCAACAAAATCTTAAAATAGTAGACTTTAAAAAGCACTAGTACAACAGCAACAATGCGCCCTGACTTCGATGTGTAAGCTAAAAACCATTCATTATTATAACTCCACTCCCGTTGTTGGGGATTTTCGATAACTAAAGCACTTGAGGAACCGAGTACGCGACAGACTTGTACAATGAATGTACAATGTACAACCAATATTATCATTAACAGACGATTAAAGTCAATATTAATGACTGTTTGATAATTCTGGATGAGAGTGCATCAGAAATGAATGACGTCCCTGAGGACAATTTCGCGTCCTCCTGAACAAGACTACGTCCATTCAACGCTTTGACGAGGTTACGATCTTTGGCAAGAAAAAGATCAATAGGCTACAGGAAATGAAAACGTTATAGTAGAAAACTTAAACTGCATTACTATTAAAAAAGAAATGCAGATCTCAATGGATTTAATTTCAACTACTCCAGTCCACTGCAAGTAACGGATTCTTAAAATTAAAAGCCCGAGAAAATTCCGACCACGCATGAGTAACACATAAGTCACACCGTAGCAAGAAGTGTTAAACGAGCATATCTCAGCTCAGAGTGAACGTTACTAAGAGGAATAAAAAGTACTGGAATCTATATATCGATGTCAACAAATTTTCTTTGTCCTCCCACGATAAAAAATATTTCGTCCAAGGCGATTCTTCCGATTGCGCGGTCGATACTCGCTGCTACCCAGATCCGTGCTAAAAACTCTAACTTTGAATTTCACACGAACCGAAAAATAGTCGGAATCTTTGGCAAAGCACATATACCTTTCACACAAAAGTATCGTCTGCGATCAAGACTTTTGGCTTATCGATGTGCATAGAGGAAGCTGTTATAAAATTTTACCTAGTGTCTCAGCGCCTTCTTCTCCAAAACCGCTACGATTCCAAACAAATGTCCACAGCCGGTAGGTCTCGCGATATGGTTCTCTTCTGTATAGCTTCGTGACAGCCTCAAAATATCAGCACCCAGGTTACTGAATAATTAACAGCGGTCACTGCAATCGCGCTACGAGAATGCGTTACATCTTCCTCATATAGCTAACAAGTTCACGCTAATGCCCCGTCGCTTTTTAATCTTTAAATTTCAATTACGCAAATCATCCTTCACAGTAAACTTTACTACTCCAAAAAGACCATTCGAACCTATGTTTTTGGGAAGACAAAATTTATCTCGCTATGGTAAAAAGATATTCTAGTTAACACCAATGTCCTGAGGATGTTTCCAGCGCCGGCTTTTTGTCGCCAAAACGTAATTCTCGTGGTAAATGAAAAAAAGCAGCCAGTTGGCTGAACAACGGTCCAATGCGTATGCGTCAACGCTCCATATCACAACTGTGTGAAATTTAGCAGTGCCGGTAGTATGACGCATTGCATGTGATTTCTGCTCAACAGAATTTATCCACTGCGATTGGTTAACACTGCTCAAACATGGTGTAGTGGTTCCCATCTCGTCCGTTTCTTGAACGCAGTTCTTCGATGCAGTGATTTCGCAAGGATTCCGGAGGCTATTATGGTGGATGATTTCACCAGCTGAGAACAGGAATTAATCACTACCCTCTTCTCAGACAAATTTTGCTTCGGAACCAATCTAGTGTTTCCTCTCCGTCCTCCATAAAATGTCGTTGCTTATAGTAGATAATCCATCGCTGGTCGCACAGTGGGAACGAAATAGTCCCTTCATCCCTCGTGAACAACACGCGGTTGATCAGACGACATCTTTCCCTTACTTCATCACTTCAGAAAAGCACTTAACTGCTGAGTTTTAATGTCCTTTCAAAAGGTCTGAGATGCTCAAAAAAAATACTGTCATATATTATCTCATCCTTACGCTTCACATATCGTCACGAAACTACTCCGAATTAGTATGTGACCGCACGGATATTAACTGTTCCCTGGGAGCGCAGTTTTCGTGACCCGTTCACGCTTAATTCATAGGGAAGACGATCAAATCTTCTTTTTCGTTTTTATTCACTAGTCTTAGTTCAGTGCAAGAAAAAAAAGGCATCAACATAGAAATCTGTGAGAGCGAAATCTGCGCTTTAAAATAACACGTAGTTAACAAGTACCACATGCCACAAAACTTTATTAGAAAATAAAGACCGTATCCGCAAATTAGATGGAGAAAATACTAATTTTAAACATCGTAGTGACTTCAGCTTCAGAAAAAAGGAGAATGATGCATACATTGTGAGAAGACTTAATCACATTACTCACTGAAACAACCCTCTATACAGATCGTTTGCCGATAACATCATGAAGAAAAACAGTACAAAGGACTTGAACATAAAACCAACAATTTACTATATTCAGTCCAATAAATATGACGAAACAGTACAAAAAAATAATGTGGTTTTGAAATCTGTTGCTAAATATACATAATTTCCAGAGGATTATTCCCGTACTTCCATTGTGGCACTTCAAAAAAGTTCCGAGTACGTCAGAGTATTCAAACTTGTGAGAAAGCGCTCTATCAACCGTAATAATGTTGTTGGGGCATCTGTGGAATTCCATAAGTAGACAGTGTTTGCTGCAAATCCACAACATCTTGACTGTAGCGATATTGCTGCTGATCCATAATCTCTCTCCCGGAGCAATATTGCTGCGGTGGTTGTGGTTGTAATAGTGCGTTTTGCTCTACAAGGGAACTCATAAAAGGCTGGGGAAAAGGTTGTGGCCATGAAAAAGGAATGCCCTGAACCCGCTTAAAACTACCACTTCTATTTTGTTCCATACTCGACTCTTCTGGTTTCGAAATTTCATGCTGCATAGATGTAGCACTTGGCAATGCTTCCCCATTGGGAAGGATCGTTCTCGCTAATGGCATCTTCTGGCCAGGTGCAATAGGTGTCTTTAGATCATTTTTGTCATCATGTTTGTAGCCACTATGCATTTTGGAAGATTTTCCAAAGTCAACCTTGAATGGTGAAGGTCCACTGATCACCTCGGCCAAGCAATCCCAATCATCATCATCATCGACACCACCAACATTCTCTTCGGCGGCCTGTTTTCTAACCTGCTTAGTATTTTCGAATAACTGTTCACGACGTCCTGATGCCTTTTCATTCTGGGTATTAACAGAAGGCAATGCTGTTCTAGCGTTGGATGCAAGTCCTGTTTGATTAGTGCTCTCACTAGCTCCAATGGAATTTGAACCTGGATAGATATATGGGATCGTCTCGGTTCCTTTGAACATATCGTCTCGATTAGTGATGACAAACGGTGGTGACCTCACTACTGGCGACAGTTGACTTGCCGATTCTAGTTTGCCTAGTGATCGTTTCACCTCATCTAAAAGAGTTTGTGTCAGAGAAGGACGGGCCGACTGCGTTGTGAGATGGTGCGGTTGAGAATTAAATCCACCACCAAGGATCGACGAACTTGCTTGCGACGGCAAATTTTCTGGCTTAATTGTGCCAAATGACTGAAGTTCGATTGGCGTTTTATTACTGGTCTCATTGCTATGAGAAATCTGCGAACAGAGCTGAGCAAGAAGCCGATCAGTAGAGTCTACAGACTTCTTCAGACCAACCTCTTTGTATAGCTTATCGACCATAGATTTATCTAAGCTACCACACCTCTCCGCTTCCTGCTGCATGGTGATGAGCACACCTAGTAACTTCCGCATCTGGGCTTTCTCATCGGACTCAGTGATCGTCCTTAACTCTTGTAATTTCTTTAAACGCTCTTGATGCTCTAAAAATTCCTTCACCATTGAAGAGGTGTGCGCAATAGGCTGTGATTCTGTAGTGTTTCTCCACTGTTTTAGCTTCTCATCAACAACATTAGTGTTACTTGATGGCTGTGATACAAGCGCTGCACCTTTCGGATCACCGAGCTTTGTCAGAAAAGCAGCAGCAGTTGCTTCCCACGACAAGCCTGAATTTTCAATTGCATTTGCAGTTTTTGAACGGCTTCTACTACGTCTGCTAGTCCGCCTGTTATAAGACCTGGTGACGCGTGATCCACTTCTACTTCGTCTATGACTTCTACTGCGCGATCTACTACGATGGCGACTATGTTTCGAATGGTTACAACTGAGATCACGCAAGCGTTTGTGGTTATGACTCCTACGCCTTTCCAGACTTCGGCTACGATGACGTTTTCGATCAGGCGATGCTTGCTTTCGACTATTCCCTTGCTTCGGCTTTTCGAATGTTGGTAGATGCTTTCTCGAACGAAGGCTTTCCTCTTTTTCTCTTTCATCTTTTTCCTTCCCTCTTTTCTTGGGAATGGAATAATGTTTATCTCTTTCTTTCACACTGATACTTTCCTCGAACTGCTTTTTGTCCTTGTATTTTTCTTTTTCTTTCAACTTAACAGATTCCTCATCAATTAGGTTCAATACCTTCTTGGAAATGGGTGGCGGCACTTCAACACGACCTACTGTTCTACCTTCGTCCTTCCAAGAATGATCGAGAATGGTGGCACATTCGGGCCAAATTCGCTCAATTGTTGCACGATCGAGTAAAGATCGTAAACGGTTAGAAACTTTTCCTTGTGGTTGTTCCATCTTCCAAATTTCTATGGCAAACTGATTAAGCATGGCAGATCGCGCAAGAAAGTTCGACTCTGATACAATCGTTTGATGGTACAGTTTGTAATTGCGAAACAAATAAGCCAATTTGTGACCGGTCGTCTCCAAATGTTCAAACATATCGTTGGGAGTGGTCCACACTCCACACATAGAGCAATAAAATGTGTCAAAATCAGAGCAATCCACACAGACCACCTCATAAAGAGAATCAATTCCAAGTGCACCCTCAATTTCGGCCGCTTTCTGGTTGAATTTAACGGGTAATTCGTTAACTGGAATACGCTCTGCTCCCTGTCTCCAAATAAAATCAACAAGCTGATCTCGAGTCTGAATTATACTTCTGTTCAAAATATATGGATCAACTTTTCTGTCCCGAAGAGATGGGCGAAATGTCGTATCTTGGCATTCAAGCTCTGATTGTTTGACCTTCGAACCAATGGCCACTCCAACCTCTTTTACTCTTGTTTGTTCTTCAGAAGTGTTAGCTATTGGAACTAATGGCTTAAATGTTGTTTGTGAAGCGCTTTGCTGAGATTTCCACATTCCGCTAGGCGAGATACTGAATGGAGAAGTGGGAGGTGGCACTGGACCAATGCGCATATCTGGCGAGTCAGATCCCAGAAAAGATAACTGCTGATGTAATTCATGTGGTTTGTTAATGGGATAGGTTGGATGTTCTCCTATATGAAAAGAGGATCTGGAATCCTGCTCAAAGGCGGGAATTTTAAGTAGCATAACGGTATCTTCATGACACCTTTCCAGTTCATGTATTTTCCGCTCAAGTATATCCTTTTCTTCCAATAGGTGACGTTGGGTTGCTTCCTTCACCTGCAGAGCTTTCAAGCGCTGTTTTTCTTGAACTAGTAGCATGCGAAGTTCATCTTGCCTTCTTAAGCGTTCTGCTTCCATTATTTCTCTCTCACTCTCTTCCGTGGTCTGCCTTTCGTTCTTCGCTTTAAGAGCAGCTTCTTTATGTAGCTTCAGCACACTAACTTCTTCTTCTTCA
Source organism: Angiostrongylus vasorum (assembly GCA_018806985.1). Classification (NCBI taxonomy): domain Eukaryota; kingdom Metazoa; phylum Nematoda; class Chromadorea; order Rhabditida; family Metastrongylidae; genus Angiostrongylus; species Angiostrongylus vasorum. Next base: position 1,031,742 of record JADANN010000445.1, read on the forward strand.
GGGCGTTTAATACGCCCATGAATCCCTTTTTCCTTGCGACCTCGCTCAGCAAGCTTCCTTTCCTCCTGATGAGTTTCAACCTCACACTGCTTTCGGTGCTTCTCCTCGTTCTTCAGCCGCTGTTGTTCTGCCTGCCTAACTTCTGCCAATTGACGTTGGTGTTCCTCATCTTTTGCTTTCTGCATGGCAATAACAGCTTTCCTTTTTTGCTTGCCAACAGGATCATAAACAGGGATACAGTGCAAACTCTTTGGTTCGTGGCGCTTTAAAAGTTCAGCAAGAATTTTTCGCATCTCCATCCCACCTTCCGGTAATGAATCCATCTCCATGATTATGTTGGGGTAGTATTTGTGCACAAAAAATAAGACGTGCTGCAGAGACCGGACATGAGCCTCTAGAGATGAGGACTGACGAGGTATTACAAGAGCACATAGTCTGCAGAAGAAGTCGGGAGAGTGAATACCGACTGTCTCACTGCTGCGTCTTTCGACCAAGTCTTCGAGTCCAATCACTGTTAGCACAAATTCATGAGCTTTCTTCACCTCGTTCCATTGCCACGCCACCTTCTAAACAAATAAAACCAAAGAACACAATAGTCGGTGTGGAATTCGCGACTACGATGAATAATACTGCATAGAAGGAAAAAATCGTACATTTGATGGATCCTGCTGCTCAAACGGCTTCACAGTATATGACGAAGTATTGTCCGTGAATCCTAACATATCTAAATATACACATGGTATGATCAAAGACGAATCAAAATAAACACAGATACCACGGGCGTAAGTAAATACGCACCAATATAGAGTAAAGAATTACCAAGCTTATTCGTTGTGAACGCCTGAGATCGAACAAAGTGTTGTTGAGAGGCAAGATGATTGTCCCATACATTGCTAACAATCGTGTCTACAGTACTTGAAAAGACCAATCCACATTGCTGAAACACACTGCTTACAATTCAACTGTCTATCTAATGCTTAAATCAAAAAATACCCCCCACATAAATCACTGATTTTTTGTAGCACATCAACGCATGCTGATCATGACTGTGACTCTACAGATAAAGTAGGAAAATTGTGGGAAACAAGACGACTAAAAGAATAAGAGTTTTGGAAAAATTAGAAATGTTTGGTTAAATTCAATAATGGTTGACATAAAATATCCAGAGTAAAATGATTTCAGAAAAAACTATAGGGAAAAAAATCCATTTGGCACGACTTCCAAGTAAAGTTTCAAAAAATTGGAGCATTTCACGTCATAGATCTCTCCGGAACAAATTCAGAAGATCCAACAAGCCCTAAAGAAAATATTATCGATTGTTGTTCCTTAGCTATCACATTGACTTTGCCTGTTCACGACTGTTTCCACCACTCAAGACTTCCCCAAGCAGATCCAACAAAAAGGATGTTGTCATTACCAAACACTCTTTTTATCCATTGCGTCAATTTATAACTTCAGCTCATTTTGCCACACATCAAGGAATAAATTAACAGTTATCTCTTGAACCAATGCACTAATGCCGTAGCATTCTCACTAACCAAGAATAGCGAAGACTAACAGCTCCTGTATAAATGAGATCATCGTAAGAAGTGTGAAAAAATTATGCATACTATTACCGATCTCCGAAAACACAGAAATATAGAAACGCCTATGCGCAGTATCCTGAATCCAAGTGGGACTGCTTACACAGAACTCGAATCATGGCTTAAAACTTAGAACGGAAAATATCATTAGGAGAGGAGCGGTACTCAATGTGCTAAAGAAATATTGGTAAATCTTTTATGAAATCATGCTTTTAAACAAAGATTTTCTCATCCTTTACATGATGCAGAGCAACCAGCTTGTCCAGAAGCCGTAGAGAAAGTTAGTGTAAACTATTCCAGCGAGCTGGAATGTACCACCACTTAGTAGCCAATTTTTCCCAGGTATAAAGATTGTGAATGGGAACTTTGCAGCCCCCCAGGCAACATTTTTCACAGCGAAAAACATATTCCAATAGTCAGATCCAATTGTGATCTTATTACCTTGTTAATAAGCGTTATCTGCAAATCAAAAACCGGCTCAGAAAGGAATTCGGCCCACACAAGATCGAAAATATTTTTTGCCCTTCAACTCCAAAAAAGCTTTGCATCGACTCAAAGTAAACTTTAGTGTTTGAAAGAAAAGGACTAGATTCAACAAATAACTGTAGATAATATATGTGTCCTAGCTCTACAAGAGCGAAGTGTTGCCTTTCGAAGCTCAAACAACACTTCGTCGAGGGTTTTATTTCGAATAACGAGGTATTGAAACAAAGAGGACGGCCATACAGGTTTAGGTTATCTCTCCGAATGCTTTGCTAATCATTGCCGCGCTGGTAACAAAGACTATAAAAATTTATACAGAAATAAACTTCGCTCTTTATTTTCTGAAAATATGGAGCTTAAACAAACTCACAACTAGAGTACTTTTATTACACTTTTACATGATCCGAGATCATATATACTGCGAGGATCTCAGCCAGTCTTACTATCCCCACTCATTTCCTCTCTTGGGATTTGCTAGTGGACTGCTGCTTAAGGACATTCGGTCTTCCTGTTAATGTCGTGTTCGGGCCGATTTTCGCTATATTACTTCACACTACAGTTACACTGCTACTAGGTAACAAGTTCAATTCGTGACTAATACGTTAGAAATGGAGGACGTGTCCGTGCTAGCATTTTTGCTACTATGATCAGACCTATCATATCTGTGTCGTGTTGACAGCGAAAAAAACTTAGGACGGACATAGGACGAGGCTAAAAAAGAACTATAGGTGGATAATGCTAGCCCAACGTTTAACGTCACCAAAATCACAGTGCACAATGTGTGTCTTACATATTATCATATCTACACTGAGATTACACAACTGTGTTGTGCAATGAGGTGTTTTTGAAGAAGCAATCTATCCCTTTAGAATGCACCATGCTCTCGACTTTATCAAGCATCACAGACGAGAATGAATTCAATTTGGCCAATACAATGAGTCGCGGGAGCCTATAGTCTGGTACTAATTTACTGAACCAAGAGATCTCAAGAGGTCAACAGCCATGGAAGCAATGCCGAATCAAGGACCATGTTCATCAAAGGGACACCATTAACAACCGTGCAACACTCGCTCGTAGCAGCATGACATTTACATGAATGCTTTAACGCCTATATTTCATATCTTTTTCATGAACTGATCCCAATATAGTACAGTGCAGCATAGACAGACAAGAAGAGATGAAGCAAAAAAACACAGGCAAGAAGAGATGAAGTAAAAAACACAGACAAGAAGAGATGAAGCGAAAAACGGTATCAAAGAAAAAGACATGGAAAAGATCCCAAATAAATTACTCGTTCCCTGACTGGTAGGCTAACTTCGGAGAAAAGTTTAAGAAAAAAAAAGAAGCTTATCAAGCAGCTTATTCTTAAAGAGTTTTAGAGTGGTTCAAAAATAATGGTTGCTTTTATCGTTATGAAAGTTGTAAATAAACGTAGCAAATATTTATGTGCTGAGCCCATTGCTAGCACAAAATATCAATATCGTTTTAAAGCTTATTCTTTGTCACACTATTTCTTATGCGATGTTTTTAGCCCCCAATTTGTTTTTTACAGCAGTCCAATAGCTTTACCGTTGTTTTACTACCAAATGTTAAAACATCTTCATCTCTTCTTAAAACATATAGTAGGCTGTTCAGAAATAAATGAGCGTTCCAAAATATTTCTTTTGAAGTAATTTATACCAATAAAATATTATTTGTACCTTGAAATATTATATATCGTTAGAAGGCTGATTTTATGCTTTTTTCTAACCATTTCTTATATTTTGCCAAAAGTTGAATTTTTTTTACCAACTTTGAGCTTTGCAATTTTGGATGTAAAAAACGAATTTTCGTCAAATTTTCTTTTATGAGTTAAACCCCTGTCGTAGTGCAGCAAAGATGGCTCGAAACATTAATGAAGTTTGCGGTGAAGGCAGTGTTGGTGAAACAACAGTGCAAACATGGTTCAGGAAATTCTAATCTAGTGATTTCGACCTCGAACATACCGAAGGCCGCGGACGTCCCAATGAACTTGAAGACTGTAGGCACTAGCGGAAGCAAACACGCGAACGACTATTGGAGAACTTGCAGAACACCTTGGCGTAAGCACAGGAAGAATTTCCATTCACTTGGATCGCATAAGGAGACAGAAAAAAAACTCGAGAAGTTGGTGCCGGATGAATTAAACGATCATTTGTATCACCTGTAGTCCCATTGATCGTAGAGTGACTCGAGCAGGCGCCAGTAAATCTTCCATTTTTCCGTGTCGCGTGCAAGAGTAGCCCAGTAAGTTCCGCTCGCTCTAGGGACTCGTCGAGCATCATATCTTCCTTCTAGACTTTTCGTGAAGAACTCTGACTATCGGGTCGGTGGTCTTCCCGCAGTACGTTTGACATCCCGAGGAACCCAGTCACTAACGGCTCTTGTCCATCGGCAGTCATTCATACGCATTACGTGTCCGGCCCACCTTATCTTCGACTGTTTGGCGTACAGAACGGCATCTTTGATTTTTGATCGTTGACGCAGGTCGGAGCTTCGGATCCCATCCCTTACTTGTGTGGAACGGGATACTCCTAGCGTCGTCCTTTCGACTGCGCGTTCGTTAACGCTGAGTGATCCTTCATCCTGCTTACGCAGCGACAAGGTTTCTGACGCATACGTTAAGGCAGGAAGTACCGTTGAGTCAAAAAGGTGGGCAAGGAGTCAGGTGTTCTTTGTTCTCTTCACTACACCCTCGATGCTCTTGAAAGCTCCCCAAGCCGCTCGTTTCCTTCTGCTCAGCTCTGGAGCTAAATCTTTCAACATGTTGATTTCCCGACATAGATAAACATAACTGGAGCATTCGGAGATATTCGTCCCGTTTAGCGTGAATGACGCATACGAAACCAATCCGTTCCTCATGAACATCGTGTTTGTGAGATTTAGTCGAAGACCAATCTTTCCACAGGCTTTATCAAAGTCGGCAAGCATACGTTCCGCTTGGCTAATGTTTGGTATAATGTTTAAAGTACAAGGACGATGTCATCAGCAAAGCGAAGATGGTGTAACTGCCGACCATCGATTTTCACTCCCATATCATCCCACTCCAATGTTCGCATGCCGTTCTTGAGGGTGGTGGTAAATAATTTTGGCGAGATGGTATCACCTTACCTAATACCTTGTACCTTATCTTTGTACAGCTCACGAAAAATCTTTATATACTGAGTACGGCCTCCTTGACTATCAAGGGCTTCCATGACTGTTTCTATCTCAATTGAGTCAAAGGCCTTCCTTAAATCGATGAAAGTGAGATAGAACGGTCTTTTGTACTCCCGCGATACTTCAATGAGCCTTGTTATCGTGTGGATGTGGTCCATCGTACCAAATTCTTTTTCGAAACCCTGCTTGCTCACATGACTGTCCATCGTCCAGTGTTCTGTCAATCCTGTTCAGGATGAATTAAACGATCATAATCGCCGCTTTGAAGTGTTGTTTGCTCTTACTCTGCGCAACAAAAAACGACACTTTTCTTGATCGAATTTTGACGTGCGATGAGAAGTGGATCCTGTACAACAACTGGCTACATTCAGCTCAATGATTGGATTGAGATCAGGTTCTACAGCACTTCCCAAAGCCGAAATTGCACAAAAAAAAAGGTTATGGTGACTGTTTGGTGGTCTGCAGCCGAGCTGATTCAATCACAGCTTTTTGAATCCGGGTGAAACATTACTGCAGAGAAGTGTTGCCAACAAACCGACGAAATGCACCGTAAACTCCAACAACAAGGACCGGTAATAGTCAACAGAACAGGACCAATCCTCCACAACAACGCCGGGCCTCACGTTGACGAACCAGCGCTGCAGAAGCTGAACGAGTTGGGTACGAAACATTTTCTCATCCGCCATATTTACCAGACCTCTCGCCTACCGACCCTCACTTCTTCAAGCACCTTGACAACTTTCTGGGCAAGAAATGCCTCACCAACCACGATGACGCAAAAAATGCCTTTAACGAATTTACCGCTTCCAAAACTCTAGAAGTTTATGCAATTGGAATAAATAAACTTATTTTTTGTTGGCAAAAACGCGAAGATTCAAATGTTCCTTATTTCGATTAGTAAAGTTTTGTATGAAGCAGACTATGACATTTTAAATAATACAGTTAAAAACGCTCATTTATTTCTAAACAACCTAGTACTATATACGTGGGTATTGCTGTCGGACAAACTGACCGTGCATCGACAAAGCATCTTTTCAACTTTTTCGATCTTTTGTTTCAGTTCCAGAATTTTCACTCCTGCTAGGTCCAAGGCTTCTTTGACAGAGATTACCGAATTCTCCACTAAAATTAGTGTACGTGACAATTTGGTGAAACAAAAAACATAGCAAAATATGAAGATTTACGTTGAAAGATACCCTTGATTAGCCACAGTCTCCCAACGGTTTACCGCCTCATCGTGGCTAGGTGTTCCTGGGTGTCGGACTGCGATGTACAGTGGGGGGATTCGTCCCCCCGGCAGGGGTCTCCCAAGCTGAATCCGGTGTTTCCAACAGGAAGCCCAGCTAAGAGTAAACCAATACCAGGATTCGCCACCGTCCTGGTGTCAAAGTCCCATTGTGGCAAATCTCCCTCTGATCCACAAGGGCTGTGACTGCCCGCGGTGGTGAAGACCTGGGGGCACACTTTGGCCAGGCTGACCTCGGGATTTCAGGGAATCACAATGGTTTAACCAGTAAATCTCCGATAAATGGTGATTATGCTGGGGGCCCGCACAACCAGTGAGGACGGGCCGTTCAAGTATTCAAGTATCCAAGTAATTAGCCATAGTACTAGACCCACCGTTATCTCCTGCCACTTTATCAACCATCGTCATGAGGCATTCAAAGGCTGGACGGAGCTCGGAACCATAAGAAGTCGCATCAACCTGTTTTTCAAAGAAACTGGTACTGATCAGAATAGTAAACAATAACGTGTTCTTGTTCAATACTCTTCAATACAGCGAATAGTGGATTACTCCTGCACAATACTACCCTAAGGGGACAAACTTGATAGTTCCAGATCATCTTGATATACCTTCAAAGGTAGTAAGATCTTCTCACTAACTTTACGAATAGAGATGCTGCCCCAATGTAGCATGCGGATCGCAAGTTCAGGAGAATATGAGCGTATCTCATCACGTTCATCATATGAAGATCGTTGCAGCCATTCAAGCATCGATTCACGACTTGCTCCCGCTTTCTTTTGCACCAATATCATCGAAAGAAGGCTTCGATTATTCAAATTCTGCAACGGACATTCACCATAGTAAAATTTCTGGTGTAACAGAAGAACAAAACATGTGTAGAAATTTGCTCCCTTTCAGGAAGAATCTGAAGAATCATGACTTCCAACTTAATTCAAGTGCTTAACAATTTGCAAAAAACTCCGGTGCTTTAGATTCTACCAAATTTGAATCGGAAATTTTGGAAACCACTTTAATAGTATGACAATTAAACCCACTAAATAGTGATATAAATGGGCATACGAACGTATGTGATTATTAATTGTGGCGTCCATCCCGCGTGCAAACCACCGTGCACATAGAGTACATACAACCTGAAACATACGGTCCAGAGTGAACTTGCATATGTTTCAAGGGATTTAGATTAATTGATATTAATACTAAGATCGTCACCACTAATCGGGATAGGTGAGGGTGCGGCGCAGTGATGTAAGGCATCCTGCAATACACATGGGATCGATCTTAAGTCCCAAGCTCACCAACCCTTTTACCCTTCGGGAACAGCACTGAGTCGATACATCGGTAGGCCGCTGCGAGTCATTGTAAAGGCCAGATATGCATTCATCACCTCTAACGATGCTTAATGTAGTTGAATGCATGGCATACCCTTCAGAGATTGCTCAATGTTGAGAGCTTTATCCCTTTATCCTTTATCCACCATTAAAAAATAAGGAAAAAAGGATAACAAATATAGAAATTTCACCTCTTCATTTTCTAGATCATCTACTATGAATTCTAACCCAACGTCTCCTTGCGTTTGCACATAAAAAATTTCTTTTCCTTCCTGAAATGAAGCAGGATACGCCAAATAGAGGTGTTAGACAAAGTCACTGAAAGAATCTTAGTTATTCATTGCAGAGAAGAGAACAGTGGGCGTAACCTTTATTTCAGACCAATGACCATGCAGCATTCTTGGAGCCCTCGGCACCTTCGACGATATCGGCACGAAGAACTTTTTCATCTACAATGAAAATCAACAGAAAAAAAAGAATGTGTTACAACTAATTCAGGTAACACACTTGCGACCATGATTATTTTCGTTGAACAAGAACACATTTTGTAGACGAATTTGAGTAAGAGCAAAGCAAAAAACGAAGAGATGACAAGAATAGTACCGAAAAAGAGGCATGCTCTTCGAACAGCAAATTCAAAATGCGACAATTCTTCACAGTGAGCATTCCAAAGTGTTTCTCCACCATCTTTGACGTCTTTTGCAACGTTCAAACATAACAGGCAGACCTAAGGAGATACCAGTCAATTCAAACAACAGTAAAATATAAGAAACGAAAGGATAATCACATACTGGACAAAACAAGCAGTTTGAGTCACGTCCAAGAGGTGAAAGTGCTGGCATGACTGTAGGAAAGACATGCGACTCCGGCCTCAGAACCGCCTATAATTAACTCATTTCTTACAAATCAACATATTCGCAACTAACAATTCTCAATAATATCAATGTGCACTAATATCGTTCTTTAGGATGGTTTCCTGTCCTGCACATGGTTTCTCCGTCACGGTTTTTGTTTTTAGTGAATAGATAGCTTCAACTTCACCACAGATGTGCCAGGACAGAGAAGAACCACTTTCTAAAGTTTCTTTTCATAGTGTTAACCTTACATGAGGTTTCCGCACAAGTACGTATAAAAAAACACTGTTTCGCTAAATCCTATACCTAATAATTTAAAAAGTGTTTCTAGACGACTTTGTTCGTCAAGCCACCGAGACCTTTAACATTTCTCTATTTGCACAAATATTAAGTTTTTCGGAAATAAATGAAGAATTGCAACGGTGTTCTTTAAATTGAGGCATCTCAGGTTGCTTTTTTACAAACTTTGCTAATCGAAATAAAAACCGTTAGAACTAAAAGGATTTTGCCAACAAGAAGCAAATCTATTTATTCCGCTTGTTAATGCCTTGACTTGGTTTCTGAAGTGTTCCTCGCACAGGAAGTTGTTGAGGTGCTTGAAGAAGCGGTAGTCAGTAGGCAAGAGGTCATTAGAGTGCCGTTGATGAAATATAGCTTTATAGTCCAGCTCCTTCAATCTTTGCAGTGTGGTTGTAGGTTTACAGATTGCGTGAAATGTGGCTGCGCGTCTATAGCGTCACGCGCTGCCAATTGATACGCCATCTGTTTTTCCAGCTTTCTCGACGTCTAGATTATTTTTAGATGTTCCGAAACAGTCCAGGAGCCCATATCGAGTTCTTCTATAAGTCACTGAGCAGTTCTGCGTGTATTTTCTTCCATCAAAGGTTCCAATTCATTAGCATCAACAGCAGGGACGTCCGCCACTTCCATAAATTTCTAGATTGAAGTCGTGTGGACTAACTATTGGAAGTAATGTTCTATTGTGCATTCGTTAACACTTCCTCGCCTCGCTATTTCAGTCATGATTCCGACCGTTTGCACTGCACTACAACCACGTTTGAACTCGTAAAAGCAAACTCATCGCAATTGCTGCTTTGACATCTCAAATCCTAAGCTAGAAAATTTGTCAAAAAAATGATTCCTAAAAGATATAGAAAAAGACAAACACTAAAAATCCTGCATTAAACTCTGAACAGCCTGATATAATCACATGAGTCCCACTATGATCATACGCTTTTTTATAGACATGTTATACACTCGTGGCACCCATGAGGAAAACGGTGAAAATTAAGGGCTGTCGCGAACTTGAAAAGAATATTGTTACATATATGAAATAGGACGGGAAAACAGATACAATATAATTAGTGTAGGAACTAACACTTTGAAAAAAAAACAGGACGAAATAAACAAAATAATCGAAATGGTATTTTAAGATGCTCGATCGTTCGATGGCAAGCGTAAGGAATAATGAATACAATTTTCATGAATGAAATGAACCAACCGCTAGACATTGAGGGAACCAGTCGATATGAACTCTGCGACTTTTTTCATTCTCCAAACGAAACGTTGCTCTCGAAATTAGTTCCATAGCTTTCCTCATTCGAGACATTCGACCGTACTGCAACGCTTGGAACATCTCCACAGGATATAACACGGTCTGGAATACACAAAAAGTGGAGAAAAGTAGAAGAAAAGTGAAGATTATTTGAAAAAAACTTTTTGGGCAGGTACCCACACACCAAAAATTCCATGATGTGATATTCGCTGGAGAAGTGGTTTTCGACTGATTCAACAGGGGTGCAACAGAGTCGACAAAAATATCCTTTGTCTGAAAGTAAGCATGAGGCCTTTTAGAAGTGTTTAAGACGATTTTTGAATCATATCTGAAGAAAAAAAACGCACTGAAAGCAATCAAAAACTTCAATCCACATAATGGTCCATAACTATTATCCTTTTCCACTCTCCAACTAAACGGCTTCCTGAACGCGACCACTTCTGGCAAAACTGCTCGTTCAAATTGAACTGAAATGCAAATTATTAGAATAGGGATTGTAGATGTAGATAAGAACGTTTTGTAAGATAAGAAAGATGCTTTCAAATAAATACAGAGAATGGAGAACAGGTGCACTTTGCAACAAATTCGAAGATCGATCAAGACATGTAGTTTGACTACCAATATTTCGTCGCATGTGTTAAGAATTGAAATCAACCCATACAGACCTTCTGGGCATTCCTCCCTCGTAAACAGATTGCCGTTTTTAGCTTCTTACATTAGAACTCACTTTTCGAATGCAGTTATTAGAAGTTCTTGACTACACTTCTAAGTTGTTTCCACATTCCTTCATGTACCTTTCTAGCTCTTAGAACATTTCCATCAGTTTGTGATCAGAAAACTCGACCACCGTCTAGCCACGGTATTGTCGGTGCACCATAGCCAGTTTCGCTGTGTATGCAGATTTTTTCAGGTGTTTTCAAAGTACCATATATTTTATACAACCATGATTTATCACTATGATTCTAAAAGAAATTTAAAATAACCAAATGTTAGCGAATCGAATCTTCTGAACTAGAGAATTGCTCGGATGAGAATCTCGCTCGACAACGCCCCTTTTAACATAGGGACGGTCGTTGCTGATTGCCCATTGACAACGAACTGTATTCACAAAAGCCATCTATCATGCGGTACTCGGCACTATATCAGCTAACATGTAGGGAACCGTGGAAGAGATGAGAAGATTCACGTCACTCTTACCCAAGGAATGAACCGTTTATCTGCCACAGCTGAGCGCCTACTGGAGTTGGAGCTCGGTCTAGGTCATGTTGGTCCTTAAATTACGCCAAGATACAGATTTCAAAAGCTGTTGGTCCACCTCCACGTCGACCACGAATAACCCGGAGTGCATATGATTAGATCATTTGTCGACCTTCAATAGAAGAACTGCCACGGACTACCTGTCAAATAGAGAACAGTCAAAAAACGTGTGCCGGTGAGCACCTCATATTCTCTTCCAATACGTCCCACTTAAAACTCACAAGTATGAACTCAGCTGAAGCTGAAAAGGACAGAGTTGAAAGCCCAGAACAGTTGGCAACGGTACGATGAACAAGTGAAAAAAAAGGAACACTATAATAATGTCCACGACGATGCAAGACGCGACCTTCTGTGCGAAGTCATCAGAACCGCAGGTGGTCGACGGCCGTAATCGAGGAAGCTTTTGTGAACATAAGGGAGTGACTTCGCTACGACTTTATAGTCGACAATTTAGGTAAGCACGGCAGTTTTTCCCACTTAGTTGCTCAGACGTTTTTTCGTCAATGCATGCAAGATATTCTGGAATAGTACGAAGGAAACTGCGAGAAATAAATGAAGATTCAAGCCCGTTTGATTTTTACTATATATCCTACACTTTTAGCCAACTACATGTTAGAAATGATTGCAAAAATATGGATACGTTGCGTTGAATGTTGGAAGAACTTAGCAAGATTTCGTCAATTTTATTGATGGCGCACGGAGCAAGCACGTCAACTGTGGATGGAACCAAAACAAGTGTTTGTGTTAAACTTGTTTCAATAGTAACAAAGAAAGCATAATTTGTCGAGGTTAGAGAATATAATTACGACCAATAGCTTCTACAAAGTGTGAACCACAAGGATTTTCATTGCACCTGTAAGGTCTCCAAAGATACAATGTGCTGAAACACACTGGATAAGGCCACACTACGTGCGACCGTGGCGGAATATCTTACTAACTTTTCCGATAGCAAGTCTCTTTACAAAGCGAATAAACTCTTGCGATTTTTCTCTTTCCTTGGCAAATTATAAAGCATGGAAAACAGCTTTCCTCGATTGATACTAGGCACACCACTTGCGTGTGGAGAAGATCCCGATTCAATATGAAAAAAATACAGCAAAATTCTGTTCGGCAAAACAGGCATGAAGGATAACAAGATGATAAAGCTCTCGGTGTTTGTCAATTTCTACGCGACGTGCCATGCATTCGACTTCATAGAGCATCGTTAGAAGTCATCGAATGCATATCTGTCTTATACTTTCGCCGCCCTGACGATGTATCAAGTCATTGCTGCTTTCTTCACAGACAAGTGTGGTAGCGATTTTCCGACTCCGAGGAAATAAAAGGCTTAGTTAGTAAGCTCGCAGCGCGGGACCGAACCAACGACAACGTGTGCATTGTAGGGCACCTCTAACCACTGCCTTACACGCACAAAAAGCATATAGGTTTGAATCAAATTGGCCACTTCAACTTACATTGTTCTAGAAATGTGACTACTGCAACTGCTCGACGATGATCGGGTGAGAGTTCGTGTTTATCCCAAACTCGCTTCAGCAATTCATCGTTGCAAGCCACAAGCTGGTGACATATCTATATATAAAAACACTTCTCAGAACAAAACTTCTTCAGCAATTCGATAACTACGTTTTTTATTTGCCCGAGATCACATAGTGTGTGCATCCTAGCAGTAGCAGATTCAATTTGTCCACTCGCACTCAACATTCGCAATGATTTTAGAGAGGTTGGTGTTGTTCCAGCTACTGAGGATTTTGGCCTTCTTCATGAATACCGTTGAATTCTGGTCGAGCCGATTCCCACTAGAACTTAGATATAAATGTGAAACGGCGTCTCTAAATCTTCACAGAGCAGTTACCAGCTTACAGAGAGCTAATCTCAGATATGTCTGTACGAATTCCCCGACCCCGTAGGAATGGAGGGCATGGTTGGGCCTGGCTGGGTCTAATCAGATCCTTATGCTTAATGAACGCTATCACTATTAGTGCCTTATGCCTGCTCACCCATAAATATCAACACTAAGAAACTGTACATAGAGTATTAAATTCTCATGTACCTATGACAAAGGATATATTGCACACAGCGAATTCGGTCTGTCGTCTACGATCTGCCGAATGGACGACTTAACCTTTCGAGTGCACATAATCACATTAATGAATATCAGAGTGTGTTCCTAGTGTTCAGAGTACACCCCGTACATCAATTAGGTCCAAAGTAGCAGCTACGCGATACACAAAGGGAACAACTTGAGACCAATTCAGTGTCTCACCCAATAAACACGTCAAATGTAGTCTGTAAGATTTATTTGAACTACTAATGAGTGTATTCAGACCATAACCGAGAGTCCTACAAATTATACGTGGTATTCGTTGCTTCCAAAAAACGGTAAAAATAAATGGCGTTACAAGACGAGCACATTCCTCGCACAGGATCTTCGTGAAGGAGACTAACCACTGGATCGATAGTCATTATTACGTACACTCGATATTCTGCTCAATCCAAAACACCTAGAGCAGCTTCCATTAGGACTATCACGTATCTGGACAACCAAATGCTCAGCTTTGCGGAATATACAACCGCGTCATCGACCTTCACCTACAATGCAAGTCTTCGGACTTTTCTACAACACATTCCTCTACCATTACTTTTCCATTACCGCAGTCGACAATAATGACCACAATTCCGCACTGTTAACGTGATTTCATGGTTTTATATGCATAATTACGTTTAGGAGAAAGTGAAATCGGGAATAGAGAAAGGAGATAGGTGGATCAAGGTGTTTCCTTAACCCTCTACACTATGTTCCCAAATATCTTGTACGTCAGCCAGTTTTCGTTCACTCTACTCAGTGTTAAAGTTATAAAAAGTGATATCATTTAAAAAATGAAAATGCTGCAGTTGATGGTCACCCACTGGTTTCTGCATGATTATCCCTAGAATGCCACTTAATAATTTTGGTAACACTTACTTATACGCCATGATTTATAAAACTTTCCAATGTAACTGGCTAAAGAGACAAGTGTCCTACTTTTCAATAACTCTATCCATTCTATGTTCAGAAGACCGTTGAAATCATTAACATACCAAACATTGCAGAGTTCTTCTTGTTGTTTCATTCTTGCGAGGATCCATATGCAAATTATAGGATGGCTGCAAACTAGTGCATTTTATACCAAGTCTTGCCATGGCTCCACTTAGTGTGATACTAGAATCCATGACTAAGCACTCAGGTGCTAGATTTTCTCGTCCTAAACATTTCTCTCATCAAAAGTAATACTGAATAGTGAAGTAAAAATATTAGGACAATTGAGAAGAAAAGTGTGAGGAAACTATTTCACTAATTGATTTCTTTAGTTATCCTTTGTTTTGTTATTTCATTTCCACACCCACAAAAGTGGTTATTAACGAATTTCTCAGACGAAGAACAAAAGAAATTCTATGTGAATCTAATGTCTCCCTTTAATAAAACGTGCACCATATAGGTCACTATTAATAGTACCAACCATGTTTTAAGTAGCCATATAATTTTTTATTATTCGCTTACCTCATAACGGTTTACAGCCTCATCGTGGTTAGGTGTTCCTGGGTGTCGGACTACGATGTACAGCGGGGGTATTCGTCTCCATGGGCAGGGTCTCCCAAGCTGAGAAGGAGTCCGGCGTTTCCATCAGGAAGCCTAGCTAAGAGTAGACCAATCCCAGGATCCACCACCGTCTTGGTATCAAAAGTCGCATGGTGGCAAATCTCCCTTTGATCCACAAAGGCTGCGACTGCCTGTCGTGGTGACGACCTGGGCAGACTTTGGCCAGGCTGTCCTCGGGATTCCGGTGAACCACAGTGGCTTGGCCAGCAAATCTCCGAGAAATGGTGATTGTGCTGGGGTCCGCACAACCAGAGAGGTCGGGCCGTTCAAGTATCAAGTAAGTATCAAGCTAAAGGTTTCAATCTACCATAAAATAAAAACCTTGTTCTTCAAAGACTTTGTCGCATAACCGCTTCAGCTCATTGAAAACCTTGAGTGGATCTCCAACAAATCTTGCCTTAGAAAATTTGGAAGAATGAAATTCATCCTAAAACAAAAGGACCAGCTGTTGGTTAAATGAAGCAAAAACACTAAAATGATAGGGAAAGAAAAAAGAAAAGGGATGATCTGAGAGCAAATTTTACCAAATATGTTTCAATATGGCCTCTTGAAAAAATGTGCATATCCGCCTGTTCCATAAGCACACCTGATTCATAGCAAATTGAACACGCCCACCAAGGCACTGAATTGAATGAGAAATGCAGCTCGTGAAGACATTCCAGACCTTAAGAATTCATCCATTCAAATTTGGCTACTGTTTGGACATACAGCCTTGAAAAAATAAAGCACTGACCATAACTGAAGGTTGTCCGAAACATGCTGATTATGGGACTAGGAAGGTGTAACAAATTAAAATTTGAAATTCATCTCTAAAATATCTTACCAATCGCTTGTTCACCGCAAGCAGTGTACCGTTTCAAGAGAACAGACGGTCCAACAAATGACTGAGATTTCGAAACCTCTTTAGCGAAGAAATCATAGATGAGGAGTTTCTGAAAGCAATCCAGAAAATTGTCAAATACAGAACAAGCAAATACAAGAAATAAGAAAACGCCCTCACTTTTTTTGTGTTTCGCTTGCTTTTCATGGTTCTCCTTGTCTTGAGACGAGGGGCATAAATCTTGGCATATCTGCAAATAAATTCCAATAAAAAAAACCAAATTTGGAAACATGTGTTCCAAAAGGAATGTTTCTGACTTAATCCTACGGTTAAAGGGATTTGTCTCTTAAGAAATGTACGATCTCGGAAACAAAGTCGCATCAAAAATCGGATCAAATATTTAAGACACCGGTGACGGTGAGGATTGATTACAATCGTACACAGCTAAAAACAGTCACAGTTTAGAGTTTTAGCCAACATCTCTCACATCTAAGTAAACTTTACCTACTGAATTACAAAATCGGCAGAAGCAGAGACCGTTTCAAACAAATTGTCTTCTTCTACAATGATGCTGAGATATTTGAAAAACTCCGGACGGCAGGTGTCTGCGGTGGAGATCGAACACGCTATTACCCTTTTCAGGCTAACGCGTACAAGGCGAAATGGAGGTCGCGCATGGTGTGGTGGTGAACGCGTTATGTTCCGAAAGGGTAATAGCGTGTTCGATCCACACCGTAGACACCTGCCGTCCGAAGTCTTTGCAAATATCTCAGCATCACTATAGCTGATTTCGCATAATACCCTGCCGAGGAGATTGTAATAGGCAATAAATAAAAAAAGCTAACATCATTCCGACTTTTGGGGCGCGTAAATCGTTTTTCCTTTCTCGTCCTCTTCTAGGATTTTCCTAGGAAACTCATTTCACTAGTGGCGAAGTGACTGAACAAGCAGAACCTCGTTTATGATGCGATGATGTTTCCTCATCGACTGTTGTTTGCTGCATTAAAAAAATTAAAACAATCTTATTCTTATTGGAAATTTGAATTCTAAAACAGCAACAGCAAAAGCTTAACTAAACGTTGTAGCCACAAGTACAAACGGTACTTTAGGAAACATCACCGTGTCTTGCCAAAAGAAATCCGCCCACACAAATATTTTTGTGTTTGAAACAAGAGCACCGACGAAATAATGAGTTTTGCTAGGCGGGAAAAAAAACCGGAAATCCAATACGGCAGAATGAAAAAACTTTTACTCAGCTGCCAAAGAGCATCAGACTTTAATGTTTCATGACGAAGCTGGTTTTCTGCCAACTGGCAATAGTTTCTCGATCACCAAAGTATTTCAGCAGTTGAGAACTTTACGAAATATATATTTCCTCTAGCGCATTAATTGTACCCATAATGTATTCTTTCTCCGATAAGCTTACACGAAGTTGATAAACAGTTTTATTCGGCTAACGTTTCGACATCTTCGACTTCACCATTCATCAGATCGATCTTTCAAGACAAGGTCCGCTGATGAAGATACAACTCTATAAGAAAGAAAGCGACGACGCCACATCGAGACGAAGAAGAACAGTGGACTATCGACTCAGATTGTCGGCTCTGATGAAGACGAAGACGTCGAAACGTTAGCCGAATAAAATTGTTTGTCAGACTCGTGTAAGCTCATCAAGGAAGGAATACTTGTTGATTAGTAATATCGAGGTTAAAGGAAACGTCGGTTTTGAAATACGGTATACATAATTTTTATACAGAGTCCTCTCAAACTCAAGTATGTTTGTAAGTATGACTTTCAAAGAAAATAATGAAAATGAAACCTAAAGGTTTCAAAGTTTCCAATACAAAAAGCAAAAAATGCAAACATGAACGAAGTACTGAATAACACTATCATGTAATCCTGAACGAAATCCCGCTTGTTCATAAGATCTTGCGCTCGAAATAGGTGCTATCAAGCGAAAAAGTATAAGGACTACGTCTGTGGTTTCCAAAAAATCAGGATTTTTATCTTGGTAAAAAGAAACAGAACTTTTATCGTATAAGCGAAGGTTTACAAATTTCAATCGTTTTGTTGTAATCGATAAAACTCACTATCAGCCGAGATAGCTTGATTTAATGCGGCGATTATTTTAGCAGCTGTTTTTCTTCAATGACCAAACACAGGTTGGTATTGTGGCACTTACTAGGACATAACAGTTGACGTTGCGGTGGTTTCGCCTTTTTTCAGAGCCTGGAAAGGTCAAATTGACATGCGAACCATAGCAAACAAGGGTTAACTACCCAAATTTGTTTTCGCATAGTAAACAGCTCCCTTTAAATACCCACCATTTCGTTCGTTGTAAATCTTCCAGTTAAATGGTGGAGACCAGCCGCACAAAGTAATAGATGGGCAAGAAATGTGAATGGATCAGGTCATAGAATCACCCTGATGTACGGCGCTACGTCAGCGTGCTCACCAAACACTCCTCCTTGCGGTTTATTTTAGGATTTTTGGGATTAATCCGAATCCGAAAAGCTTCAAGAGTTTTACGCGCTGATATGTTGGATTCCTGTGCGAAGATAGGGACTTCTACTCAGGTGATTGGTTTCATTTTATATTTACCCACTAGGAGTTCTTTTATAGCGACGCTGAGTGGTCCACCTGTTTCGCCGCCATATTCACTCCCATACGCTTTAGAAAAGATTAAGTACACCGTCCCCGAACTCATTCAATCATTGGCTGTACCGCTGTGGCGTATAATGCAATTCTGCGTTCTACGTATATAGACGGTTACGAAGTAGCCGGCGTCTCAGGAGTTCCCTGTGGTATTTCAATCACTGCTAGCGAATTCTCCAGATCGGCTCATCTTAAGCAATGTTTTATAGAAGCATTTATTTCGTTGGAAATAAAGGGAAGGATAAACGAAACTTTACCCTCGCTAGAATTGGTTTTCCTTTACGCCTATCCCGAGCAGCTACAGTTTGGTAGTCATTCGAAATGTTTATTTGCCGCGCCAATTTCAAGGATTCTTCCTGCTGCTCTCCTCCTGTACACACTGGCGGCTGTTTAAAACAAAATTTTTTTTACAAGCGCCCTTTTGGTGTGTGAGGGCTGAGAAAGAGAGGTAATGAACATTATTTATGTTTTAACATTATGTTTTTTATTCCTTTGCTTTTGGTATCACTTGGTTATGTAGCCGTTTTCGTACAGGTTAATTTGAACGTTGAAAATCAATGCCAGCTTTCTTTCGGTTTGTCGTGAATGAACGTTATTTAGTCCGACTGTTCGTTTAGTAGAACAAAGCATTTGTCCATCTGGTCTTGTGTGGAACTGATGAGAAAACAATCGTCCACATATCTGCACTAGAGTAATGGAGATCAACCGCTGCTACTTCCACCTTAGACATAAAGGGAATGGTAAAGCTTGTTGCCAGTCACTGCCCCATTGCCAACCTTCTCATTTGTGCGAGATACTTCCCGGTCCACCTGAAAATTGAGCAGTGTAGGCACACCTTTAAAAGGGCCATGAGCTGCTGAATCAAGAAGGCACACATGTTTATCACTCCGTCGTGTTGCATAAGAAGCTCGCAGATGGCTTGCATTGCCAGTCATTCGACACGTTTGTGTAAAGGGTGATAACGTAGAAAGACTCCATAACATACGCGGGTGGCATGATGAGCAAAACGGTGTGTGTTTAAAAGAAGCTGTTCATTATTCGAATTCAAATTTGTGTGCTAAATCTTATCCGCTAAAGTTACGAAAGTGTTTGGCCGAGTAATTTGCAAGTCGATTTAACTTTTCCATGGTCTGAAGGGGGTGAAACCGCCGAGTCAGCTATTGAGTGCTCATAAATGCGACAATAACAAACTCGTGTTTGCTCACCGAAGAAAAAACATTGAACTATTGACAAATGCCGAGGTTAATAAAAAGTCGGTCTTGGTGTTTATTTTAGCATCCTCAGAATCGTGCAGAGGTGCCGTCGTCGCGTAAGGGTTAACATGTAGCACTCAAAACTGGTCTTTCGACAACTTTCGATAATTTTTCCGACTATTAGCGAGACTTAGGAGTGAAGGATTTAATAGATAGAGAATCCTTTCAATTGTAAATACATTTAGAACCAAAATCTTCAAAGAAATGAAAACTAGGTCCCAACTCTTAAAACTTCAAACGCAAGTGCAACAGTTGCAAGCATAGCAGCTGCAACGACACAATGGTGACGAAGATTCCGTCCTGCTGAACAGAAACTGCACTTGTTCAAATGCATTCATTTCCGAAATACAAGCTTTGACGCAAAAAGTGAAAGAAATGTTCAGACATTCGCAAAACTTGAAAGAAGAAACGCAAAGCAAAGCCTCAGCGGCTCAGTGTTTAGTACGCGAGCACTCTAAAAGTGTGAGCATAGTCCGATCTGGCCCCGAGTTCAAGTTTTGCAAATATCTCAGCATCGTTGTGCTTGTAGTTCACAGCACACTCTGCCGTGAAAAACTACACTAGGCAGCACATAAAAGGGTAACATTGAAAGAAATGGGTTCCATGGACTCCATAAAATCAGACTTCTAACTTGGTACAACAAGATAACCTTATCTTGTAAGGAATGATTTTGAATCTTGCTTCTGCTCAGATGTATAAATTCCAGTATGAGGTAAGTTTTGCTGGTGTAAATTTGAAAGAGGTCAGAACTTCTGCTCGAGAATGTCTTAAACAGATTTAATAGAAAAGACTATTCCAAAAGTATCTCCCTTGGAGGAAAGTTCTATTTCAAAAAGCCTATCAATTTTTCAACTCCTACAAACATTCGCAACGATGCGCGTTGCTCCCGAGACGTACGCGACGCACAATGGACGGTGTGAGTCGTTTCTCTTGGCTGTTTACTTCAAATACTCTGCAAGCAGAACTCCCTTGGACAGTTGCAAAAACTCACCACACAAATGTGATCTGAACGCCAGAAATTCGTCTTCCGCGTGCTACACGAACCATTCTCAGCTCGGGAACTCATCATTCAGCTGACAAAGGAGTCGTTAAAGTCACTCTAGCAGTATGGAAGAGGTGATTTGGCAAAAGATAACATCTTTCCACAGAGATAGCAGAACACAGAATTCAAAAATAGATGGCTTCTTCTCGAGAAATACAAATATAAAATAGAATTCTCAGAAAGAATCTGACTAGACTCACAGCTCTTTCCACATAACGGTCTGGATGTTATCGATCACAATAGGTTTCACCAAGTTCCTGTAACAACTCACTCAACATTTTTCACACCTCGAATTGATTATCTACGTACTATTCAAAAATCAATAACACTGACTGGTACACATCTCAAGACATGACAAAACTGAAACCCGACATAAAAAGGAAATATAAGAGAGCACTGAAGAATGGAATGGGTGGTAGTGAGCAAAACCTCAGACGATGAAAAGAAAGCGATATGATGACAAAAAACCACTTTGTACCAAAAATCTTACTCGTACTTTGTACTCGACAAAAAAGTCCTGATTTAAACAGAAAACGACAATTTCCTTGAAAATTCTACCTAACTGGGAGAAAAATGGAGATTCACGAAGCGCTTCGGAACACAGAAAACCCCCGAAAAGGACCGGAATTGGTCACGTCGTGATGGTACTGCACCCCTGATTCCACTTCTGCTGTTAACAGATTTGTGCAACAGCGCAGGTTGTCAAAGAGATGTCACTTAAGGCCACTACGCTACTGGTTTCACTGAAATGTCGCAATAGGCGACCGAAGGCCAACTTGTTTGGAATTTCAGATGTGAAGAAAGAAACCAGGTTCCGATTTTTCCCAGTTAAAAAAAGAACAAGGCATCGGACACCTCAAAGAAAAATCCGTCCTTCATTTTCCACACTCCAGTGGAGAGTCCGGCGTTTCCATCTAGAAGCCTAGCTAGGAGTAAACCAATACCAGGATCCACTAACGTCATGGTACCAAAGTCACATGGTGGCTAATCTCCCTCTGATCCACAAGGGCTGAGACTGCCTGTGGTGCTGAAGACCTGGGGCAGACAATGGCCAGGCTGACCTCGGGATTCCACGGAACCAAAGTGGCTTAACTAGCAAGTCTCCGAAAAAATGGAGATTATGCTGGGGCCCGCACAACCAGTATGGACGGGTCGTTCAAGTATCAAGTGTCAAGTAAATCCAAGAAAACTCCTCGTCATATTGTACGTTTCCAACAGATTAAATGAACAATTCCTGTCCAAAAGAGACAAGTAAACCACAAAGGGACTAGGTGAGCACTACAATGGCTCGCGTAGCGGCGCATCGATCGAGGATGCGAGAGCGCAGAGATGCAGAGTGGCCGTGAGGGAGCTAGAGGGGGATGTGCAGTTGGGGTGACCACTCTCCACGGGCGTTATCCTGACAGACGGCGACGTCGAAGGTCTGGGGTTGGTGTTAGCTCGTTTGTTCTACTTCCTGTCTTGGTAAGTCCCCCCAAGTTATTGTATAGGTCAGAGATGCACTCAATGATCTGTAATGCGAGATTCACTTATATTATCTGTCCTCTCGCTAATTCGCATCTATCGCTGTTGGAGATGGTTTAGGCTCAGCGTGATGAGGCGAGTTACATTCGATTGGGTGCGTAGCTGGCTCGCAACTAGCCTTCTATCTTCTTCATTCTCTTATTAGCTGATCATCTTTGTTTGAATGGTAAAGGATGGTGGATAAAGCGTCCAACGTTGACCATCATTCCATCAGCGCCGTGCATTCCACTCCATTCGTAACACCCTATTGAGTGCATATCTGGCCTTGACATTGACTTCCGGGGACCTACCAATGTATCAACATGGCGCTACAATCTTCTAAGGCAACGCTCTTACCAAGCTGCCGACACCTGGGCGATGGAAGTTAACGACAAGACAGACCATTTAAGTAGATTTCCCACAACACACTTTAGATTGAAAACTCAACGAAGCTGATATCGACCTTAAGACTTGGAAAAGACATTGTTAGAGAGAAGCAAAACCCATTTAGAAACAGCGATAGGATTTTCGTCGTCACTGGAATCGAACTCTAATTAACATGGGAAGAGCAAAAGTAGAATTAAAGGAAGAAATATAGGGTGCAGTAAAAACTCAAACAATAGGAAGATTTCAATATACTTGAAACAGCTTGATCTAAGCTGACTTACTTACTTGGATGGCCCGTCTTCACTGGTTTGGCGAGCGCGGGTATACGTTTCACCTTTTTCTGAGTTTGCTAGTTTAGCCATTGTGGCTCCCTGGAATCCCGAGGTCAGCGTAGCTAAAGTCTTCCCCAAGTCATCACCACTACAGGCAGTTGCCGCCCTTGTGAATAAGAGGGAGATTTGTCACCATGCAACTAATTAGATATCAGGACGGTGGTGGAGGATCCTGGTATTGGCTTACTCCCAGGTAGGTTTACTGAGGGAAATGCCAGACGTTTTCTCAACTTGAGAGGCCCTTCTTAACGATGAGTAAGGAAATGGTCTTATTATGGGTGCAGTTGACTTCGCCAAATACTTACCCTCACGGAACAACTCAAAATCTAGGTTTTCACCAAATGGTAGATATCTTCATCAAAACACCTGAGCCTTTTTTCATGTCGTCTAAATATGAGAACCGAAGCAGAGTACCCAGGTAGCTCATGAAATTGACATCTGGGGATGTTCCTACCTGCACTGTGCATAATTGTGCATGTGCAGCCACCTTCGATGCACAGCTTGAATGCTTCGATTCCGGTTTTGTTCCCAGTGTGCTTGAAATCCGTCTCTCTGTTTACACCATATCAGCGGGTCATCAAGACACACGTTCTTAGCAGGTCTGCAGATTCTCCAACACTTTCTATTGAAGAACCCGGCAATTATTCTCATCTTGTGCAATTTGCACTGTCGACGAAGTGGACAGGAGCCAGCAGTATGAAGTTTTTGTCTCCTATCAGAAATTGATTCTCAACAGGTTGGCATGCACAAAGCCCAGTGAAACTAAGTACTTTTATCCTTCTTTCCTTTGCGCTATTGTGGGTCACCACATAGCATTACCATTTTTTCGTACCCACAGCTGTTACAAGATACGAGCAGATAATTTACCTTTTTCATCCTTTGAATAAATGTCTGCTCCCAGTGAACTTTTATTCCTTGAGGTGAGAATTAATAACGCTTAACTTCTTATTTACCGCCTATTATTTTCCTTCCACGGTAGGGTGTTAGGTGAAATAAAACCACAACGATGCTGAGATATTTGCAAAACCCGGCCCTCTAGGCTAACTTCGACCTCATGATTACGCTTCTCGGGGGCTTATGTGTTACCCAAAGCACCACTGAGGGTCGCTGTTCTGCCTTTCATGCAGCCAATTTTTCACATAATGGTGCCATAAGCAAACACCCATTTACGGGAATCAACTGGAAAGCACAATCAGCATTGAATCCACCTAAGCAGAAGCTGCACTCTAAACGAAAATGTTCAAGTTTTATTTACTATTACGTGGAACACAACCAACACGTGATCAACCGAAAGTTGGTTCGTAGCCCAAATGAGCTTCCTGGCATTGCTCATATAGCACCATTCTTGTGGATGTGTCGACGTACAGTTCATATATGTCGTGAAAACAAATATCCAGTTGGTGGCAGCGTAGTTGTTGAGCGGATGAGTTCCAGCGCACAAGAATTCCAAATATTGCAGTAGCATTGGAGGATATATGGAGGAACTTAGAGGGACATGTGAAAAACAGAACAAAACACCGAACACCAAAAATACGAATATCATCTACACGATCCGACGTCATATATGCTGCGGATCCCAGTACTTCTTGTTCGATTCATTTCCTCACATTCGTCACCCACGTAGTTCTTCAGATTGGCATATGAATTAGTCTTCTGGTTCGGGATTTGTTTTCTTCTGCTTTTGGAGTCGACTACAGTACTGGTCAGTCAAAAGACCGATTTATGGCACCAAAAGTACACACCAAATACAATGAGATCATTTGTTGGGAATGAAGGGCAGACCGGTGTGGTATCAAGACATTAGCAAGTGCGGCAGTAAACTTGGCGTAGAGTAACTCCGGCAGACAAACGAATTTTGGAGCCAAAATCTAGGTATCGATGGATAAACCACTGCTCCTCGTTAAATAATTATTGTACACTAAGCACTGCTTAACTAGTTGCCTGAGTGGAGTATTCTAGGGGTTAGTTATAAGATTCTTCTTCACGGATTTTGATGAATTGACCTGAGGACGGCTTAAGATATTGAGCTTTCCATGACGAGCCGGCCGATTCTGCCTGCGTGAGTCGGTAATATTGTGGTGTTGATGCCGGTTTTCCATCATTTGCATTTCGTGTAATACGTGATTCCGAACATAGCGGCAGCTGTAGTGTAGTACCACGTTCTAGAGCGCATCGTCATCTTGAGAATTAGATACCGGTGCTTAACTCTGTGTGACCGATGTATCCAGTTTCTCGTCGTACTGCCTGTGAGTGGGTATCAATTCACACCGGCTCATTCCTACTCTTGCCAAACTGCTCCCCTTTTTTTGTACTGTTTTTGTACTGCTTTCTATATAATTCAGCTTTTCCATGTGTTTTCTCAGTACACTCTATAGTACAGATGCGATGTCTTTTCTAAGCTCATACAATTATTGTTTACACCAAGTAGTTGAAACATGGCAAACCACTGTATAGGGCGAAATAGAACTCTTCCGTTATGCAACTACGGTAATGCTAGCATTCAATCTCAACTTGTATGAACTTTCGAGAACAAGACCTTTTTATCTTATCAACAGAAATCTTTAGATTCCAATATTCCTTATTATAATGGATAAAAGAGCGATGAGTCGGTGAACCATAGCTGTGACTCATTACTGTGGCTATAAACGAAAAACAGATCAAGTTACTGAAGTTCTACAAGTCTTCCTTGCCTAAGATGATCCAATTTTTCTCTATTTGTAGTAGAGCCAGGCGTTTATGACTTTTGAGAGGTCTCAATCGTCAGAAACGTTGAATTATGTCAGTGACTGGAGAATTCAGTTTTGATCGCCGCCTCCTCGAGAGTGATCCCGAAGATGTTGACGGTCAGGACATAAAGGATACTGAGGACGCTATAGCTGAAGCTACTCTTAGACTCCCCGCCTCACGGTATGTAGGGAGCGCAGGAATACGATGAGTTCGAAATTTTTGATAACTCCTTGAGCGATTGCAACTGGTCAGGTTATGAAATGCCTAGAAACCCTGGCTTTTTTAAGAAAGCTAATCTAGAATGAATTAGGAGATAGTGTCGGATATAGTGAACCGATTCATCCTTATGAATCATTCATCCGTGATACTCGGGATCTGCTGATGAACGAAACCAGCAGAAATAGAGGAGAGAAGGATAAGTGCGAGAACACAGATATCGAAGATATGAAAAGAATTATCGGTCTGTGCCTACGAATGAGCATTTCTAATCTTCAGCAGCAAGTTGTTGATAGCTATAACTAAGGAAAACCTCGTCGATCAGTTCGGTACGTAAATTTTTTTCTTAATGTGTGGTTCACGTGCATGTGACTTCTGATCTCCACAATTTAAGTATAACCGTTTGCAAGGAGTGCTACTTATACAAGTTCTAGGTTGTAAAGAGTGTAAGAGCGCTAATTGTTGAAGATGGACGTTGTGAGGATCGTAAAAGTTGCGTAATAAATGCTGATTGTGGAGGTTCCTTCTTAAATAAGTCGATTTCATTATGGTATTTATGAATCAATTCAAGCTCATAAGAATGAGTTCGAAATGAGACACATGGCGTCGCAACACGTTAAAGAACGCCTAGCCCGTTTACAGAAGAACACTTCTGGCGATGCTCAGTACAAAGCACAACACTGTACTCTGCAATTCTTCTGCAGACGTCTCTTGTCGTCTTAACGCAACGAAAAGATGCTCCAAGTGCTGAACTTCAGTTTTGAAGCACACTAGAGACTTCTCTATTGCTTTCTAAACGGCAACGATCTCAATGGTCATTGCTCTCTTCACCAGCAACAGTCTGTCGCCATTGAAATGAACTCGTGCGCAAAAAGTTCTGTAAATTTCTAAGTATGCGAAATAGGTTTCTAGGTCAAATATTCACCGATCTGTATTGGTTGAAGCTATCGATTGAGCTCAAAAAGTACAACAAAAAGCTTTTGTACGATAAGATAAACGGCCGAAATAAAAAACGAGTGGACATCAGCCCACATCGGACCTATTGCTCACCATTCCCATTATACGAAGGAAAATCTATTGACGCTGGTCTCTTAGTGTTAAATTACTTTTTAGTCTTCTTCAAGTGGTTGACTGCGCTCACAAGCTCTGCATTTGTAAGGTAAACGTTAACTTAGATTGCGTTAGCGTTTATTCTACTTAGATGGACGACTACATCGTACTGCTGTAAGGCTGGAGTTTTCAGACTTTTGCGCACCTTCTGTGCTATTCCTTTGTCTTCCAAATTGGGTATGACGTTGTTTACGTGAAAGGGCCTGTTCTTCACGAAATTCATCTTTTCTGTTGAGTATATCGTTTTTATGGATGACCAAGCATATGTTTTTAATTAGAACAAGTTAAGTAAATAGAATCTCACCCTTTATTCCGATATAAATCTAATAGCGATACCGGGAACGCACTAGTTAGATACGCTGTGGAGTAACACAGGGAGGTTCGACCAATTCCGAACCAAAAGTACCCCATGACTCAAGAGTCAGAAAATCAATACCAGAGTTGTAGTGTGGGAAAAAAACCCCCTCTGATCTATATAGCTGCTGACTACCTTTGATGAAGATCTATGAACCCTCTGGTGCTAGGATTCCAGGAAGAATCAACTCTAACAGCACTTGACCACATTTCCCAACATGCATGTTCGAACAACTACGTGGATGACGGATGCTAGACCATGAATAGAATGAAACGAGTGGTGAGTACAGCTCAATATATGCAGTCGGCTGGTATATCTGCAACCAGTGGCTAGCATCACCCTTCCGGAAGTGTCTTTTGAAATATCATAGAGATAGCATGGGTAGATCACATATGAGCTCAACAGACATCAAATGAAAAGGTCATTCATCACTTTTTTGTCTTTTTTTAGTACATAACTCGTATTCACGTCTACAGCATGGATTCTACCACTTCCTGCATACGATTCGTATTCTTCGCATTCATCGTCCACAATGGTCTTCGAACATTTCGCCCGTTCACTTCTTTATCCATTGCCTATAATTCTCATGAAGAGCAAGAAGTTCAATGAAAAAAAAGAGTAGCCAATAATTAAAAAAGTGATTACATTGTGACTTATAGTACGGCTTCAGCTTAACTGGGTCCAATGTCGAATTGTGCTCCTCAGATCAATCTCGTTGCTGATAGCTTCTATAAAATACGGCTGAGAGAAACGAAGGACCCGCCTGGTGTGGTGGCGAACACCTTAATCCTCTGAAGGAGTAATAGTATGTTTGATCCTCACCGCAGACACCTGCACTCCGAGGTTTTGCAAATATTTCAGCATCATTGTAGTTATATTTTGCGCTTTCTTTCGACTGCTGCTTGAAGATTTCATCTCCTTTATAGCTGTTATAGAATGCTGATTACTGCAGTCTTGCAGATAGCAGAGACCTAGGGCGTCCCCACGTGGACTGGAGGGAAGCGTAGGGAAAGAGGGCCCTCCTGATCGACGCCATCTTATCACTAACCACTGTGCTACTCCCTATTTTTTTCTTATAAAACTGACTTGAAAGTTTTATCTTTTTTGTCTTTAGTAAAATACTTCTTCAAACATGTGGTTCCTGCTGTTCTATTGTTTCAGACTTCTACACGTGGAACATGGGTCCGTAGGTGAAAAATAACTGGTCATACATAAGGTTTTTATTTTGATTTTGTTTGAGTACTGCATGATTATTGATATCACCATCATATTTCCGATCTTTGAGCTCTCCTTAGTGCTTTTTATACAGTTGCCTTCTTTCTTCTGCTTGTAAGTGGACGTTTTTGTTTTTATTTTTATATGACCCGTCTTCCTGTTTACTGTGCGAATCCCAGCACTTCCCACATGCGATTTCGTTTCATCGCATCCATTGTCCACGAAGATCTTCCAACTTTTACGTGAGGCTTCGGCTACTGCTTGAGGATTTTCATATCATCTTGTGTGTCGTAGAATGCTCGTCGAGTCGATTCTCCCTGGAGTCCTGGGATAGCCGGGCTGGAGCGTTCCCAATCGGACTGCAAAGAGTGATTTTTCCCGGAGAAATCCGGCACCAATTTCCCGATCTCGGAAGGACGAGAGGCTTGGTTGGCTTGGAGTGGAATCGAACTAGCACCATGCTCGTTACGACCAACATCACTACCACTGTGCTATCCGCTCCATCCAACTCGATATAAATATGTATAAAAGCCGTCGGCGTTGATCAATCCCTGAGGAATGCCGCATGAATTCCATTTCACCAAGCACCCTAGAAATGATTGAATGCATATCTGGTCATTCAATGAGTTGTGGCTGCATGCTGACGTGTCAAGCCAGTGCTGCTATCCTCTCAGACAAGTCTTGTGCCAATTTGTCGAAGCCGGGGGAATGGAATGCTTAGTGTGTTCAAGCAGCGGCGTCGATCCACCGACCACTTGTGCACCGCTGGACACCTCTACGCACTATGCCACAAACACGCTTCATCAGACAATTATTTTTCGAAACTAACTCCCATTTGACTTCAATATGAGTTGTCACTATTTCACTGTATTCATCATGTTTAGTTTTCTCATTTCAGCTCCAAGATTTACATGAAAATCACAGGGGCTCCTAAATAATACCTGAAAGCCGAAGTAGTAAATATTGGCACGAATCCTATTTTCCACTAAGGTCTCGTTCTCAAGCAATGTGGGAACGGGTGAGAAAGACTATTGGCGTCGTAGAATAGTTAAAGTTTATTAAATATTCAAGTCATTTTCATCCAAATGCCGACTGGATATTCGCACACTCGAAAGTGTGGGAAGCTATGCGTTATATCATCTAGTGCTGCCCAACAGTAAGAAGCTGTCTTGGGAACCGCTTAGCGTAAAAGTTTACATCTGGTTAAGGTTATGCATGCTCAAAAAGAACGATGAGGCATCTAAAAAAAATTGTACTAAAAATGATCCTGCTTCGTTAGTATTTTACTTACTTCACCTGGTGTCTTCCACAATTTGGATGGTGAAACCAGCGTTCTTATTAGTTTGGTCAAGAGGAAAAAAACTTACTTAATGAACAAAGTCGAGGTTAGTAGAACGTTAGACCTGCGAATTGCTCTTAGTACTCTGAGAAGAGCCTCCCAACGGTTTCCTTGGTGCCGGGCTGAGATGTGCAGCAGGGGGATTCATCCCCTGGCATGGTATCCCAGGCTGAAAAGGAGTCCGGTATTTCCGTCAGAAAGCCTAGCTAAGAGTAAACCAATATCAGCATTCACCATCGTCCTGATATAAAAAAGAGTAGCATGGTGGCAAATCTCCCTCTGATCCACAGGGGCTGCGACTACCTGTGATGGTGAAGATCTGGGGGCAAAGCTGACCTCAGAATTCCAGGGAGCCACAATGGCCTCACCAGCAAATCTCCGACGCAACCAGTGAGGACGGGCCATTCGAGTATCACGTATCAAGTACTCTCAAAAGAGATGATGAGCGGACTACAACCTTTTTGCATAACCTGGCATCACATTTATTGTGCAGGTCCCAGCATTTCTTTCATTCGATTTTTATTTTTCTTACCTCACAACTATCATCCACGATGGGTTTCGAATTTGAATGAAGTTGCGGCTATCGTTTTACGAATTGGCTTTCTTTAAGAACGTCGTTGAATGCTAGTCGAGTTGATTCTTCTGGTAACTCGGAACTGGAGCGTTAGCAGGTCTGTACCACAGTTCTATCATCTGTCGTTCTTGGTCGTTTCCAGACAAGTCGGGTATTTGCTTAGCGATCACCACAGTATGAGGCTCGGATGGCTCGAGAAGAATAAAACTATTATGATCATAATTGTTATAATTTGAAACTTTTATAACAATCGCCGAATTTTCCCGAGAACTACTGTATACACTAAATTGTGTCATACCGCACGGAAGTCTTCCAATGTTTACTAGGTCGTTCAAAACCCATACTTTCTCTCCTAATGCTGACCTCGAAATGAAAACCTGTTTTTAAAAGCTTAACTAAATTGAAATATCGCACTGATTGGAAAATTTTTCCCTGGAAATTTCTTTCCGTTCTGCCTGAGTTTCCCTGAGTCAATGTGGTTAGGATATTTCAGAATCCTTGATATCGTTGTTGACGTTTATGTGCCGCCGTCCCATCCGTTGCGCTCTCTAAATGCTTCCATCGTCAGAATTTATTAATCACTAATAGCTCATTAATGATTGGCAATTCCATCTTATCTCAATAACCTGTATCCTTTTCCGCTAATTTGATAACATGTAGTTCCCTCCAATTATGATTGAAAGATTACCACTTTTCTTAGCGCCGCCATCAAAGCCTGCTCTCGTTCATGAAGATTTTCCATCAAGCACAAGCAGATGCGACACAAATACTGATACCTCGCCTACTAGCGCTTTGAAACTATTTTTCCGCGCAAAAATCCTGTTAATGAACACTGGAACACCTTGCTTCTCCCCAATGAGATAATTTGCAAGATGAATACTGAGCCTTCACGGTTCACTAGAATACAACGGTTGCACTAATCTTTTCCAAGATCTTGTCAAGAAATTCCCATAGCGTCGTTTGATGGAAAGTGAGCTATTGATAGCCAGAGGTGTTGCATTCAACAGAATTTGATATGGTAACTTTGGACTACGAAAAGCAATTAAAATTGGCTGTGGCCTATCACGTCGACAGGGTAAAAGGATAAAAAAAAGGATAAAGCTCTCAGCGTTGATCAATCTCTGAGGGAAGCGCCATGCATTCGACTTCATGAAGCATCGTTTGGAGGTGATTGAATGCATTTCTGGCGTGTACAATGACTCGCGGTGGCTTAGCGATGTATCCAGCCAGTGCTGCTATCCTCACAGATAATTTTGGTACCAATTTGCCGACTCCGGAAACATGGAAGGCTTGGTGAGCCATGGGGGCGGGGATCGATTCCACGTATGTGTTGCAGGGCGCCTCCAACAACTGCGCCACACGTGCCCTATCGACAGAGTACTGATGAGATTCTTTCCATCCATTCCAGAAGTTTTCCAGGAACCCCTTCCTCGAAATTTTGTGTTGGTGATGGTTCTTAGATAAACAAGGTTTAAATTCTCCAAAATTCGAAGAATTAAACCCTTTAAAATTTTAAACACAGTCACAGCAGCAATAAATATTGGTGGCACATTAGGAGCTACCATACTGGGAGCGATCGCAATTGTTCAACTGGTTCGTTGTCGTCGACGATGAAATGGGAAAAAGAAGTATTAGTGTACTCCAATAAATAAGAATTTTTCCATAAAATGCTAAGAAGTATTGAAAAAAATCAATGCATTCAAGACGTTTTTTATTTAAAGAAGAAGCTCACCATGAGCTGAGCTACTTTGGTCCAGAGCTGGAAGGAGGCATTATTTTGTTGTTGCTAAGATGGATATGTTCAACTGAGGAAGATCCGGTCCGATGAGAAACGAAGAAGCCACATCGAGAGGAGGAACAGCTGTGAGCCAACGACAAGGAACGTCGGCTCTGATGAAGAAGACTTCGTGTAAGCTCAACAATATAAACACATGGAGGCACTAATCTTGCATCACATGGAACACACGTAGTTAATTCGACGGTTCGTGGGGCAAACACTTCTCATATCACCCAGAATGGAAGTGGACTACGTCTTCAATATTTTCCATAAGCTTATGAAAAAACGTTGAGTTTATGAAACTCTGCAACTCAATTAGAGGGTACTCTCAGTGTTTTTAACTTGAAGAGTGAAATGAATAATCGTTGCTGGGAGTAAACAAAAAATCGTGTACATTATAATCAAGACCGCCCAAAGTACGTATATCCTGTTTCTCAAAAAATAGGTGATTGAACCTTAAAAGGAAACTGAGAAAAATACTGTTGAACTTTAGACTTTACGAGACCCTCTAAGTTCATTATTTTTAACAAAAGGGATACTCGTGAGTGCCTCTGCAACAGAGGGTAACGAATTGCGTAGCGGAACTGCCGGAGTTAACCTGAAATTATTTGCTAACTGGTCCTGGAGCCGCACTTAATCCACCTCTTTTTCACTGTCTACCACTGAGTTATGTCAAGTATAAGGTTGCTTCAGATCCCAGTTTAATCCCTGTTTACCACCTTAGGACGTGTAACTTTTCCTCACGAATAAAGGACTTGAGATTTTTTGTATGGGAAATAGAAGATATTTTCCATCAAGTTTCATTCAATTTTCATGAGATTTCTCAAAATCTCACTTTCTTTTCTGTGCGTGCTGGGTCAGGTGACGTTAAAGTCATGATTCATTTTCTTAGGGTCATTTGTTTTCTGTTTACTCCTTCCATTCTCCGCTTTTGCTCAATATTGTTCCCCGAGCTCTGCATTCTACCGAACAAATCTGCTTCTTCTCGTTCACCTGCTTCATTCTCATTCGCTCTTATTGGACGTGATTCGATCTTTGGAAAGAAATGCTTAACTTTTTGTGGCGTTTAACGACTGGATAGAACCCTTCAATTTCGGCGTATTAGGAAGACACGACTCATCCAATAAAAGTGTCAGACGGAACGCTAAATTGCGTATGAGCCAAGTGTTGTCGAAGAAACTACGACAACATAGATTACCACACAGCAAATCACTGTTGTAATTCTGCCAGAAGAGAACTCATTTCATGGGGGCCCATGATATCCTGAAATAATTTATTTGAACCAATTCGTTTTCTGTTTCTCAGGGATTTTCCTTACGATTTCCTCCCTTCTTGTGACTTCTGCTGTGAATTGTGGGTTCGCGACAGTCTCCATCTGTAGGTATAATAAGAATATATGAACAGAATAATGAAAGCAAAGCTCCACTGTTCTTTGTATTTGAAAGTTTCGTATGTAACTAATATAATTGGCGTGTCGAAAACATGTTAAAATTAAACATCTGTGGTAAAAAATCACTTTACAGAAGCCAAAACTGTCATTTCATTTCACAACCAATGAACATCTACTTAGATAGCTTAGCTAAATCAAATTAGTGGTGATGACTCCTATTATTACTTACATGGATACTTGGATGGGTTTTTGCTGGTTTAGCCACTTTGGTTTCCTGGAGTCCCGAGGTCAACGAGGCCAAAGTCTGCCCTAGGTCGTCGCCACCACAGGCAGTCGCCGCCCTTGTCGATCAGAGGAAAAATTTGCCATTATGCATCTAGTTTGATAGCAGGACGGTGGGATCCTGGTATTGGTTCACTCTTAGGACCCTGCCGGTGGTATGAATCTCCCCGCTGTACATCGCAGTCCGACTCCCAGGAATTCCTCTCAACCATGATGAGGCGGTAAACCGTAGGGAGGACTCCTATCATTGCGCCACAAAATGACGTTCACAAAAATTGTGGTACTGTACATGGTCTATTATAAAACTTTTCACAAACGCTCTTGATCTCTATCCTCCGTTTCGTTGAAGTATCTTCCTTTTGTGTGTTATTATGCGATAAAAGCTGAAAAGAACGAGAACGTTCGTTAAATGTCGCCGAGGATATGGAATTCTCTAGAGAAGTCGCAGACGTTCCTATGTTTCATTTCCAGACTTGTCAAAGTGGCCCAGTAGATGTCAATAATGGACAGATGGACGGATTGATAGTTTGCAGAAGAGTCCACTAGACCGCATCGACGAGCACTTCTATTCGCGCCAGGAAAACATACCATCTAGATTTTTATGCTATATTTCTTCCTTAGTGGTGCGTGTAGTGCAGTGGTTAGAGATGCCCCAAGATACATACCTGGTCGTTGACATTTGACACAGCGCTCTGAGTTCACGAAGCCTTGTATCCCTCTGGGGTCGGCAAACAAATTCTTGCCATACTTGACGGGAGGATAGTAGCTATGACTGAATACATCGGTAGAACACCGCAAGTATAGCAGGATACGCATCCAATCACCTCTAACGATGCTGAAATAGAATACATCCAGCATCCCTTAGGATTGACCAACGCCAAACCCTTTATCCTTTTACGCTTTACTTCTTCCCTAACTTTAATGATTTAGTTATACTGGTCAACTGTTAATCATTTCAGTCTGCTATTAGACTATGATACTACAAATTAAGTGTGCTTGATATTTCATCGCTTTCTCAACACACCTTGGCTTCGAAGCAAGGTCGCACAGCTGGCCTTAGTGACTGTTCTTTCACAAGTGGGTATACGTGACGTATACCAACCAATGTATGCCAACTCAGAAAGGTCTGCTATAAGACCAAATAACCTTCCAAATGTCAAAAAGAGGCAAGTTCTCAAGTCTTCAGGCGTCTGCATTGCCATTCAGTTAGTGTTCTGATGGCCGGGCAATAAACGCTAAACTTGGCCTAACCTTTCCCAAACAGTGTGGATTCTTCATTTAAACGGCTTCCCACCACATTGGTTTCGTTTCGGTAAAACAACGAAGACCCACATCGCGAGGCGGAACGGGTGAGGACGATCGACACAGATCATTCCGGATGTGAAGAAGGCGAAAACTCCGAAACGTTAGCCTAATGAAACTTTTTGCCAACCTCGTGTCAGCTTAATAATCCAGGAAACTATCCTTCTTAAAATATCTTCGGTGCTCCTGAATCACCCATGTATAAAAGTTTCCCTCAAAATACTTGTTAGTAGACAAATTAACCTCTCCGAATAGACTTTCCAGTTTGCTTGCTAGTTGTTTTTCCTCCAGAAAGCAGAACTTTAAAAAATGACGCTGTTAGAAATCCTCTATGAGTCCATAATATCGTTTCTGTAGACTATGGTTTTGAAATTGCCCCATCCATTATGAGAATTGGTGCCATCGATTACAGCAATCATATTTGATAACTGTGGCGCTAAAATCGAGTTTGGAATTCGAAGCAATCATTTAAAACGCTCTCCATAAACAAGTACATGCTAGCTACCAATTGGCACTCTTAGTTGTTAACCACAGTCCTCTTCTCTTCCAGATGAATATCCACTGTGCCATGACTTCCGTACAAACACCACGTCATTCCTAAACTTTTGTCGGGGCATTTCCAATAACTTAGTGCCTTCGTCAGTGGATTGTGTTTAGAGAAGTATTGCCGTTGTAATTCTCATTTAGTAACATGCTATATCGTTGGCGTGGTACATGACTCCCAGTCGTGTAGAATTGTTGTGTAATTTCTTAAAACCAGATAAACAATATGACCTTTTTGACAGAAATCCATTCATTCGGCGATAGATAGATGAACTATGACATTTTTCATAGTGAGCTTAGATTCAGAGATTCCTCCCTTTGCTCTGATCCCCAACCCAGCTATCTCCCACACCTTAAGGAAAGTACTATTCCTCAACTGCTGTCATTGTAAGAATTGGCACAAGCTTCCTTATCAAGGATTGACGAGATGCACTAGATTGAAGGGATTAGAGAGATGTCATGAAATCTTCTCGCCTAGTTATGAACGACAAAATAGTTGCTAGAGTGCGATGAGATACCGTTCCCCTTACAGGTGGTCTGATGTCGTTGGTCGATCGCAGGTTAATCAAACCATTTATCCGTATAAGGTCGATAATTTGGTATTATGCTCTAGTATCCAAACGAAGAAATATCATATCATTCATCATCTACCTCTTGCACAACTTCGAAATCAGTTGAAGAATGGAGATTGGATGACGGGAGTTGCGCATCTTGAATTTCCTTCCCTGCAAGAGCATGACACCTACACTTTTGAAACATAGTATTTTAAATCCGGTGCATTGGACAAAAGGCTGATTGTCTCCTGTTTTAAAGCTTGTAGTACTCTTCATACTAACCGTCCTGACTGAAACACTTAGGTAATAATATTTGGATATTTTACAACTTAAACAAATTGAATTAAAGAAATATTGATCTGCACTGGGTTTCCGAAGCGGATCGTTTCAAATTGAAACAAACGATAGAAGCTGTTCTGGTTTCCTACTTGAATACCTGAATGTTGTGCCATCACCAGCCACGGAGATTCTTTTCGGTTCGAGCACAATTTCCGTCTGACTTATAGTGCGCTGGTCTAACAAGGCATCCTTTAGTTGGAGACTCAGGAGTCGTGCTGAAACTTTCCCAAGTCGTCTCCATTTCCTAGCTAATAACTATGTAGGATAACAAGTACTTTTGACAGTGGTTTATTTTTATCTGAACTGCCAAACAGGAATGTTGGAATTCCTTTCAATTTTTTGAAGCTTTACAATTCTTTAGAAAGCCGATCCACAGACGTTGATGTACTCAATGTGATTTTCTCTTTTTAAAAAGCCAAGTGACGACAGAAGAGTTGTTTGTCCTCATAAGGTCCACGGGTTTTCTTTAGAACTTTACCGAAAAATGGTCGTACTTTCCTCAGCAGATCTGGAGCAAATATTACCATCAAATGAGGCACGCACAATATTCCTTAGGTGTGGCCGAAATCACTTCGGCATATACCCTTCTTCGATAGGACCCAGCATTCATTGGTCAGTGGTCAACCCTGATCCATCAGAGATTTTCGAGCACACCAGGTAATCGTACTACGATCCCAATGAGAGGCGTCGACTATGCCATCAGTAAGAGCGGCGATGAGGCAACGAAATGATCCGCACTCACGGAAGGGACTAGCGCCGAGCAGAAAAGATGCTGCAAAGACAATAACAGCTAGACTTTCAGCGATCGTTCTCGAAACTGTTATAAGATGAAGCAGGACCGGGTTTGAATTACACAGCTTCAGTTACAACTGGCATTCATTCCATGGCACTTTATTCATTTTACTAGTACCTCATCAGAAATGTTAGGTCCTTGAACTAATACTTTTTATTTTACTAATGTAGTAAAAATAAGTTATGGTTTTTTGCGGTTTTAGAAGAAAGAGGCATTATATTTACTACAAGCATGAGCCACGGATGGAACTTGTTATTGATAGAATCTGAAACCATCTGTCCACACAGAAATGTAGTCCCTTTATTCTTCGTTCATTGAGCATCTACTTCTTTTCCTACCGTAGTTTCATAAGTTCAAAAAATAAACGAATATTGAGTTGATATTCATTCTCAAACTAGAATGTCGTCATGGTGACAGGTGAAAATAGTGACCGTCCTGACTGAATGAATTCGTTTTTTTTTCAGGAATGGAGAGTTGAATTCTCCTTTCTCGCAGTGAATCTGCTGATTTAGCTGCGAGCGTTGAGGACGTCAACACATGGAAAGCAAGGGGCCTTTCGTTTCAGATATATCGCTTAGGATTATCGTCCTCTTCCTAAATTGGAATAGCGAACGAAAAACTGTATTGTTTAACTTTTTGTTCACTGCCCTGTTATTTTTTTACGGTACGGCATTATGTGAAATACAACCACAATGATGCTCAGATATGAGCAACACTCGGAACGTCAGGTGAACTGCGAACGCGCGATTATCCGTTGCTGGGTTCACGTGTTACCCGATGCATCATCGAGGTCCTTGTTTCG
This sequence comes from Angiostrongylus vasorum, assembly GCA_018806985.1. Classification (NCBI taxonomy): domain Eukaryota; kingdom Metazoa; phylum Nematoda; class Chromadorea; order Rhabditida; family Metastrongylidae; genus Angiostrongylus; species Angiostrongylus vasorum. Next base: position 1,070,172 of record JADANN010000445.1, read on the forward strand.
CCTTTCTCTCGACCAGTTTTTAACCCTGTTGCTATCAGCAATCACGACTCAACAAAAGTGATATGGGCAGCGGAAATTGGCAATAAACCCATTTAAGCTGAAGTCGCAGTGGAAATTACAATGCTAAACTTTAATTTACTACCTCTACCGAGGTCTCGAGTTTTGCTAACATCTCGGCATCATTGCGTAAAACTCTGTTATCGTAGCATTTCCCAACACCGACTTTCTGTTAACCTCGGCATTGATTGATAATTCGATGTTTTTCTTCAATAAGTAGGCCCGAGGTTGTCATTATAGATTTATTAGGATACAAAAGCTGACGTTCCGGCGGTTTCGCTTTCTTCAGAGCCCGGAAGGGTCAAATTGAGATGCGATCTACTCAGCCAAACACTTTCATAACCCCAGCAGATAAAACATGACAAATAAATTTGTATTCGCATAAGAAACAGCTTCATTTAAACACCTACCGTTTATTTGTTGTAAGTATTTAAGTTAGTTGGTGGATAGCACCCGCACAGAGTAATACATGGGCGAGGACTGTGCCTGTCTCAGCTCATTGGATCAGCCTGAGGTACGGCGCCAGGTCACGTGTGATGACAAGACACTCCTCCTTGCGGTTCATTTTTGAATTTTTGGAATCGATCCAAAACGCTTCAAGAGTTTTACGCGCTGATGTTTTGGATTCCTGCGTGAGGATGGTGACTCCCACTTCAAAATCTTCTCCGTTGTGTTCCTGCATCCCATGCGCGCCTAGTGGAGTGTTTGGTTTTACGTTTGCCGACTAGGTGTTCTTTTATGCGGACGCAGAGCGGTCTACCTGTTTCGCCAACGTATTCGTCCCCGCACGCTTTGCAGGAGATCAGATAAACTGTACCCGAACTCATGCAATCACCGTCTCTACCGTTAGGGCAAATTATGCAGTTTTTCGTTATACATAGACGGTCATATAGGTGGTTACGAACTAGATGGCGTCTTAGAGTGTCCGATAGTATTTCTATCACTCTTACGGATTTCTCTAGATCGGCCCCTATTAAGGTTATGTGCATCATCAACACTCCTGAAAAAGCCGGCATTCCAATCAGGTAGAGTTGACGGTAACAACTGTTTGAAAGCAGTGGTTTCTCACATGATTCTATCCAAATTCTTAAATATCCTTTAGTCTCAAAAAGTTTTGAATCGTTTTCTATTCGGATCGTTCCGCTGCATATATTCGCTCCAATCCCATGTACTATTGAGAAGTTTCCTCCCTAACGGTTTACCGCCTCATCGTGGCTGGAAGGTGTTCCTGGGTGTCGGACTGCGATGTATAGCGGGGGATTCGTCCCCCCTGGCAGAGTCTCCCAAGCTGAGAAGGAGTCCAGCGTTTCCATCAGGAAGCCTAGCTAAGAGTAAACCAATACCAGGGTCCACAACCTTCTTGGTGCCAAAGTCGCATGGTGGTAAATCTCCCTCTGATCCACAAGGGCTGCGACTGCCTGTCGTGGTGATGACCTGGGGCAGACTTTGGCCAGGCTGTCCTCGGGATTCCAGGGAACCACATTGGCTTAGCCATCAAATCTCCGAAAAATGGTGACTATGCTGGGGCCCGCACAACTGGTGATGACGGCCCATTCAAGTACCGCGTAGGTATTAAAAAAATTCCTGATTTCTTGAGAGAATTGTTGTTTACCATCTTGAATACGCATATTTCAATAGAAGTCTGACGTTTGAATCATTTCTTATTCCACGCTGATTGGGATCAGGTCTAAACTTTCCTCTGTCATTTGGAGTAATTTTTAAAAAAGAAAGAGAAAGTGATCAGCGTTGACCAATCCCTGAGCGATGCATCATGCATTTCACTTCATCGAACATCGTTAGAGGCGGCTGAATGCAGATCTGGGCTAAACACTGACTGTAGTGGCCTACTGATATGTGAATTCAGTGCTACTATCCTTCCAGGCAAGTCTGGTACCAATTTGCGGATCTCGGAGGCATTGAAGGGTTTATGAGTCCTGGGCGCGAGATCGAACCAACGATCACGTGTAAATTACAGGGCATTTATAACAACATCGCTACATGTACCCATAAATTAAACTATAAGAAGAAAGGTAAGTTGGTGGTTCTCCATCTCCCTTAACGGAACATCGTACATCCACGAGTATTCGGTCTTTCGCCCCCCGGCTCCACCCATCCACTCACCGACTCCGCTTGAACATGGCGTCCACCTCTAACTGCGAGTGCTATGCCGGTGTCATTGTGAAGCTTCCCTAAACAACGGCAAACGGAAAACTTTCTCCGAGTAAAAATTGGAGTTCCACGAATTTTTCACTTATCAGTGGCTCTGAATGCTTTCCGTTCATGTATTTCCACTCTTTCTAAGGAAATCTATTTAAAATCTCTCACGTTCTTTTTAGTCCACAAAACTACATAAGGAGAGAAGTTTTGTTCAGTGTAGACCTGAGTCTTTCTTCGTGTTGCCAGTCATTCATGAAGTTTCTGTGGGTGCTTTTACTATGCGGCTCTCCATCCATTCCACATATTGGATTGAAATCTAATATTCTGCTTCAATATTGGACGAGTAAGCTTTTCTTAACCGCGCAGTAAAATTTAGAAATGAATAACCTTGAATTCGTAGTAGTAAGTTGTAATAGAGTTCATTGATTGGTGAAGAGCAAACAGGATTCCCCCCATATAAGCGATTGTTGACCACGTCGTTTTCAGCATGTCCATCGCTTTCCGAAGTACAAAATTTCGAAATGGACCAATTTTACGCTTTAGGTTCGTCCCCTCCATCTTTCAGCTTCCCAGCTTTTGAAAAGTTCGCCTCACATTCGCCGATGGGCTGGCTATTCTAGAATTCAGAAGATTTCATTACCGACCGTGTGATTGCCTGGAATAAGTTTTCGTGAAATGGAAATGTTCCCACTATCCATTAGATATTACATCCACCCTGAAATCGACAATGACTTCTATTAGCTCGTCGTTCTACATCTGTGTAGAAGGGAACGTCGGCCAGAAGCCTTCGATTGTCGCCTAAGCACTTTGTCGCTCACAATTCCGTCTGGCATGAGTAAGCAGAGCTGAAAGCTAACCGTTATCCACGTAATTCCATTGTCTTGCATTTGCTGTTTTCATGACTGATGAAAAAGCTCAGCCGGATATGAATAACGTCTTAGCACTATTTCCACAGCCGTAATGGCTCAGAACAAATAGCTAAATTTCACTTCCAAATTACCAGTACTGCTATTAAATATATGTAGAGTTGTGAGCCAACTTGCTTTACCTCTATGAGTAAATGGCCCTAACGTAATTTCTGACTCTGAATTGTTGACATTCAATGGTGTTTCGTAGATGATGACCTCTACTGTCATCAAAACATGTAATACCGTAGTATTCATATTCATAGCATCAGTTGTGTTACTTAGTTTTTTCTTTTCAAGGATCGGTTACTTCATTCGGACTTCAATATTCGACGCTGGATTATGTCTGCACACTGATGGACATGATAGAAATCGGGGGGCGCCGATTTTCCTGAACCGAATGAGTTCTATCCCAACATCAGGTACAAATCCTGAAAGGCAGTCCATGAACCAGCATCTCTGCAGTTTAATACTCATGATATATTGTTTATTCTGGTACAGGATTTCATCACATAACAAGCAGCCAATTTAGCTGCAAACAGTCGTTTATTTTTTTCATTTACACTATCGTCCATGTGGGCTTCCCTTCCGCTTTGAATAATCAGCTGAAGTCTATAGACAATCAATATTCGATAGAAAGTCTTTAATAGCCATTTTCGCGTTTAGCAGAGAGCCATGAGGGTTTTTGTTGTTCTTTGACAGATCAACATGAGGTTGACATGCAAAGTTCGCTTGTCCGAGCGGCGAAATCGACTAGAAATTACCTTAACTAAGTACGTTCATCTTGTGAGTACTGCAACAGTTATCTGTCCTATTCGTTGCATGTTTCATAAGTGTTCCCAAACTCAGGATGGCAAACAAGTGCAGCATTTTTTCTGTCGGAGATCTCTGCTGTCGTTCCAAACACGTCAATACTTTTCCACCTGGTGTTTTTTCAATGTCTTCAATAATTACTACCATTACTTCTCAATTCTAACTGGTATATTTTCTGTGTTCAACTCCCAAGTAATAGAATTCTTTGGCGACGGATTGCATTGTTCGATCTGGGGTTTTCTTTCATGCTCACACAAAGCGCTCTTGCTCTCTTCTCAATGTAGTAATTCAAGCTGATATCTCATCTTATCCAAAGCTTGGAACCAATTAGATGATGCTTGATCATTTGTGCAATAAGGGGCAAACTGTGGAATGCTACGTTATTTGAAGAGGTGGTACTCTACTTTCGTTAGAAATTACTGAATATTGTAACCTTCTTCAAAATGGGTAAAGCGCAGGTCATAGGAATGTGATGGTAGCTAAGAGGGTCTTACGGGTTCTTTTTTTGAATTTTTAACGTCTAACCTGAACTACCGTTAAATAAACGCAAGGAGCTGGCTCAATCCTGCCTCGGGCCAACCATGCCTCCGACCTGGCCGGTGTCGGGGATTCGGTAGCAGACGTTTCAAGAGAAAGCTTACAAGGAATGACAATTGCTTGCGCTCAAGACCTAGGAACTCTCTAGCATGTCTACCTCAGGATTTCAGTGAGAACCGACTCGACCAGCATTCAACGTCATTCATAAAGAAAACCAGAAAATTTTCACGTAGCAACCAAAGTTGCGGGTTAATCCTTCGAGTTTTGTCGACAATGGGTGGGTGAAACAAGTCGAATGCGGGAAGTGCTGTGACTTGCACAGTATTTAGTGTCGAGTCATATTGAAAAAAAGTGAGGAATATTTAGTTCTGTGGGTAGTGCATACAGAAGTAGGTAAAGGATAAAAGGTTAAAGCTGTCGGCGTTGCTCAATCCTTGAGGGATGCACCGTGCACTCGACTTCATTAAGCATCGTTTGGAGTCGATTGAATGCAAATCTGGCCTTTACAGTGACTCATGGTGGCCTACCGATGTATCGAGTCAGTGCTGCTGTCCTCTCAGACAAGTCTGGTACAAATTTGCCGGCCCCAGAGGGATGGAAGGCTTGGCGGGCCATAGGCGCGGAGATCGATTCCGCGTGTGTGTCGCAGTGGCGCCTCCAACCACTGCGCCACACGCACCCTTCAGAAATAGGTAATCCTCGACAAAACCGAAAAAAATGTCAGTCGAAAGTATAGTCTTGATGTTCGCAAGATTTAATGGCATATGCTTAAGGAATTAAATAAACGGTCAAAGCTATCCTATCAATAAGCACTTTTGAGTCTTGTTTCTTTTTGTTCATGTTGACTTCGTTGAATTCCATTTCTGCTAGTTGTGTGGGTGAAGGGAAGAAGGTTTGTGTGCTTCGCAGTAATCAGACCCTTGTTAAGAGGGCAGGTAGGGCTTGTGAGGCAATTGCTTCTGCTCAATAATCCATAATTTTCTTTCACAATTCAAGCCCTATTTTCTAATTGCAAATATCTTCAAGAGCTTTCGTAATCCTCGTCTTCCCACTGGAAGGTGTAATGGATGGGAGGGCGGAATCGTGTAGGTTTATGATTCAAATGGACTTTCCATTATGAATCCATGGCTTGCCAAAATATTACGCGCATTTGAACCAGAGAAACAAAGAAGACAAAGAATTGCCAAGTGTCATATATAATATTAAATTACTGTCTATAATGCGGTCGCCGTCAAGCCACCAACATCATCTATTGGGAGAACATCCTGAACAGTGGCGCAGCCAGTATTTCCTTCCGCGATCACTTATTGTCTTCTTTACGTCGCATTCCGAGCGCCTCTTTCCTTTTGTCATTTCTAATGTCGAGTGTCCTGGATCACAATACTCGGATGCTGTCCATATTCTGTTTCATGTATGAGTTCACTGCGATCGATTGCGTTGGCCATGGTGCTCATCTCCTGCTACATCTGCATTCATCACGCTACACTTTCGCAAGCATACGGTAAGCGATCAATCACTATCTTTTCTATATGGCGTCCCTAACATTATTCATATTAACCGTTTCAATAATGGAAACACGTCGGTTGTGTTTTTAGTATGAAAGATGCAGAATACATTGCAGGTCACAAATGGATTTGTGGTATGAATGAATTGCCACACCAACAGTTAGCTATGAATTTCTAGTGGTTAAATAATAGGCGCAGTCGACTCGCCATTTCGCTAAATTATCTTTTATTAACTAAGGAATATTTTCTAGACGAAAAAAAAAGCTTCACCGTGTAATTTCCTGCCTTCGTTTAATCGGGACGATTTAAATACGGGACAAATCATGAAACCTTGGCTACACCTTGCAGTTTTTTTTCTCCTTAAACCACCATTTTCTGTCCTTCACAACTCCTAAAGATGCGACAAGGTTTATTGTCTATATCGCAGCTGTTCTCTGATTCCTTTCCTTGTGAACAACATTCGACGAAACCTCTACTACCCGATCGAAGTTGAAAACGAATGCTCGAGTGATTGGAATTGGCGCCAAGAAAATCCCATGAAGGAAAGTTAAGAAAATCGCGAGTGTTTTTCGTAACGGATTAGAAGTGTCCGATTGATTCTTTCTCCTCGTAGGGGGATGAAAGTGTAATTTCTTAGAAAAAATGTAAGCATACTACAACCACAATGTTGCTTAGATATTTGCAAAACGCCGGAATGCAAGTGTCTGCAGTGGTGAGTGAACGCGCTATTACCCTTTCCTGGGGCTAACGAGTTCACCACCACACCATGCGGGTACCCTGTTTCGCCTGTCTCTCAGCTAGTTTTTCTATCTGCCAGTGCGATCAGCAATCACTCGTCAACGGGATTGATCTGGGGGACCACAAATCGGCACTAAACCCAGTTAGGCTGAGGCTGTAGTCAAGTGCAAGCATAATGTTTGTCTGTTTGTCTGGGATTTTCTGAACAAGTCTTTCCACCAATTTGATAATCTTTCTGTCGTGGGCTTAACATCCCTTGGACCCCAGTCCGAAGCTATTCTTATACACCTGTTGCTGTTGAAACATTCCACGTCCGGTTCACCTGATTTTCCATTTTTTTATCGTAACGGCATCCTGCTGCTCTTTGGTTCACTGATGTAGGTTGTCCAACTGTTATTTAGTTGATGAGAGAATATTCCAGTCATCACTCCACCGACCTCGTCTTCCATAACATCGGGCGAACTTCTATTCTGGCTCATGGTTTCATTGTCTACGATATATACATTAGTACGATAGAAATTTCCAACAAAATGGGGCCTCTCTGTTATACATAGCTTTTCTTTTTCATCCACTCTCCGTGCTCTAGGTAACCTTCCTATTCTGGTCGTTTCTTTTTGCTGAACTATCCCTTCCAGTGTAGCACATGAATGATCTTTTTGTGGTGAGAACAAAGCTGATTGTAAAGCCATCTTGACTGACTACATTTCAAATTATTCTTTTCTTCAAGTCCATAAAAGTGGGATACAGCGGAATTTTGTACCTCCACGATGCTTCATTGGGCTTTACAACCGTTGTTTATGATTCGGCTTCCGGTCTACATTCTGTAATTTTGTTAAGAGCTATTTGCGCAAAGAACTTGTAGACCTCGTGTTCAAAAAGAAGTAACCGTCTCCTGTCTGAGAACAGCTCTTTTCCAGTATTATAAAAGTGGGCAGTATCGACCGTTCAGTTTTATGATGTCGTAGCCGGTCTTCGTAGTTTTTCTTGTTATGTATTCAATGGAAGTCTTCGATGTTGTGCGCGTTGTTACTACTGGTTCTCACCGTAGTTCCCTAGATTTTGGCAACGTAAGGTATTAAGATTCTAATGGTGTTGCCATTCTCATCCAATTGAAGGTTATTTCTTTAATAGCTGAACGCGACTTATTGTTATTAGTGCTTCCAACAAGACGTGACGACGAATAGTCTGCCGAATTGAGTATGCCGACCGGTAGATTTCTGTGCTTTCCTGAAGCAGCTGTAGCGCTTATTTGAGTTGCTCATAACCTCTTCTCTGGCACTTCTCAGTAATCTGTTTACAGATCTTTAACAAAATCGATATGCAGGATATAATCCGTGTACAAAGAATAGATGTCAGAAAACAGCGCCTAGTTACCCCCTACAAAATAACGAATACAGAATATCCACAATATCCCGTCTATCGTTCGATCAGTGATTGAGAGGTGAAACGACTTAAATTCACGACAGGCTTCTATACGGTTCAAGATACTGTAGATGGGGGCAACCACCGTAGCTCAACCAATCACTTACTGACTCATCCACTATAGTCACTGGAATTACCTGGATCGGTGAAATTGCCATAATCTGTCCAGGAAAATAGTGAAGAGATCATTAATTCTGAATGGTGGCTGAGCACAGCGAACACGTGGCACAACACCATTTCTTCGCCTTCACCACCTCGTTGATTTTTTTGAGCTTTCTTTTAAATGGAAAGACTTTGTTGCTCATAAATTGCACATAGTTTTCTAAAATGTGATTTTCATCCATGGTGCTTCAGAGCGGAAAAATTTTTGAAGACTTCGGAGTTTAAACGAAAGCTCGGCATTTATCCCTTATAAGTTTTGCGATACAGTTTTCTTGCATTAAGCCGAAGAACGCAACTATTTTCATGGACGTACGCATTCGAATCAATGCTCCTGGTCGCGAGATTCTTATTACAATATTTGTAACCTACTCCGCGTTCCAGTTAACCATATTTTTGAATTGTTCATCGGACTCTTTTGTAGTTAATTTTTCTTAACAATCAATAAATGGGGAAAGCGGCCAATTTTCAGATTCTCGAAAAGGAACGATTGGCGATAGTTTTTATCTTATGGAGGTCAATTAAATCCTTGCCGCCTAGTCACTGAAATGCGTAGTACTATTTATGAGCAGTTTATAAATTAGTAAATATCATTAGAATAAATGGATCTCGTAGGATAATGAATTGGTCAGATAACAGATTATCAAGCAGCCATCTTATTCCAAGCAGGCCAAAAATACAGCAGTTTTTTGTCTAGGAGTTTTGTCAGGTTTGTTTCTTCAGTTACACATCAGGAGCTGACGCCGATGGACGAGTATCGTCTGTATAGATTTGGGGACTACCTGGCGATGCAGAAACGTGTCCCGTCGGCGGGTGATATGATGGTACGATTCGGCAAGAGGTCCGTCTAGGAGTCGCCTTGCAAGGAACCGCTGATGCCACGCACTTCCCATCCGCATTTCCGTCTCATCATATTCATTATTTTCTGCATGCTTGTGCATAGTAAAGCTTATGATTTTTGATTTATATGCTCTTATCATTGCCCTGAAATTTGTTCAATTTATGACGAATTAATCATCGTCAGTCGTGCTAACGTCTATGGAAAGAAATTATACCCGTGTTCTTATTCAAGAACTAACCATTCTTATATTTACATTCAATTACGGTAGAGAACGCCTGATATAATGAGGAAACTAGAGGCATGCTCATTCAAAGTATGCCACACCCTTGGTGGAATACTGGCAGTGCCAAAATAATATTTGGTTCAACTCTGAAACCTTGCTGGACTTTCGGACTTTTCACTATGCAACAAGGAGCGTAGCTAAATGGGAGTCAAACTTGGGTAATTAAGTCTTTATATATGCAGCAAACTAGCATCCACGTATGTCCTCGTAGTAAGGGACTGTAAATCTTTGAGTTATAGACCATTATGAACCATTCACAATGAACCGATCTTCTAGAATACTATAGAACTATAAGATCATAGTCTCTACAACAAAAGTGGACACCATTGGTGAAGAACAGGCACAGTGAATATGTTGTGAAACAGATCCGCTAAAGGCTGACAACAAACGTGACGAGATAAACAGGGATAGAAAAGATGGTAATTTTCCTCTAAAGAGAAACGGAAAGGGCAGAAAAATAAGAAAATTGATAAATAGATATAAATAAGAAGCAAAGTGTTAAGAAGGTATTATGAGTTATGCAACAGAAATAAAGCTGTGATATATATATATATATATAAAATATATGTATATACGTGTATGCATGTGTATATATATGTATATATGTATATATACATAAATACTTGATACTTGACACTTGAACGGCACGTCCTCACTAGTGCGCGCCCCAGCATAATCGCCATCTTTCAGAGATTTGCTGGTTAAGCCATTGTGGTTCCGTGGAATCCCGAGGACAGCCTGGCCAAAGTCTGCTCCAGGTCGTCACCACGACAGGGCTGTAGGAGCCCTTGTGGATCAGAGAGAGGTTTACCGCCATGCGACTTTGATACCAAGACGGTGGTGGATCCTGGTATTGGTTTACTCTTAGCTAGGCTTCCTGATGGAAACGCCGGACTTCTTCTCAGCTTGGGAGACTTTGCCGGGAGGACGAATCCCCCCGCTGTACATCACAGTCCGACACCCAGGAACACCTCCCAGCCACGATGAGGCGGTAAACCGTTGGGAGGTATACATAAATATGGAATAAAAAATAGAGTCTTTGGTATAAAAAGGGAGAAAGGAGTGAAAAAAATGGAAGAAATGAAAGAAAATGAAAAAAAAACCAGTCTGCACAAATAAAGCCAATTAGTCAATGAGTACTGAAATCTTGTCCAGAGTTAACTAATGACGAATCTTACGGTATTTCAGCTTCATTACTCATGCAGTATATCGAGAAATTTTGAAAGTAGTCAGCGAAGACTTGCAAGGGCTGCAGATCAGATTCGAATTCTTCAGAAATTCTCATTTTTTTATCCTCACTTAGAATAAAAGTGGTCCACCAGCACATGATGAGATCTTCATTTTCTTTACATCCTGGCTTAAACGTGACTTTATGGAAAATTTTTACAGTATTACTAAGGAAAACAGTGGACCTACGATGCAGGAGTCCCCATTGCAGGTCGTACTCAACCTCATATCTCTCCTGGTTTTCAAACGCAGCATCAAGAAAACATTCTTATTATTTGAGTATAACAAGGAAGCATATAGAAACATAACTACACAAAAAATAGCAATAACGTCCACCGAATTCTGAAAACAGGACCGATTGCTGGAAATCTACACTACTATCACAAACAACATTAAGATAATGCTAACTTCTTTTATTTTTTATTTACTTGTCTATTTATTTGGCTATTATTTATTTGTCCTTACTTTATTTATTTACTATTTATTTATTTTTTTTTATTTTTTTTAGCTGGGTCCGTTGAAGAGTTGTGCTCCCCAGTTCAATCCCGTTAACGGGTGATTGCTGATAGCACCTATAGGTTAGTAACACGGCTGAGAGAAAGGTGAAACGAAGGATCCGAATGGTGTGATGGTGAACGCGTTAGCCCCTGGAAAAGGTAGTAGCGCGTTCGTCCCCCACAGCAAACACTTGCAGTCCGGGGTTTTGCAAATATCTCAGCATCTTTATGGTTGAGCCACAACATTAAGATAGATGGCTATAAAACGTCCGTTCAGTATCAGCCCAACGGTAGCAGTAGTCTTGACAGTATCGAATCCACTAATCATAGTTCAGTCTTTGCCTTCCCATATACGAGCCACAAAACCACGAGTTATGAACCAACTGATATCCGAGCTCTCAAAACAGTGCAAGTGATCAAAGGTGGAACGGAAGACGATTGGGAATGATGTGAGAAGATGGTTCGAAATGTCCTTCCTTGCTCTAAATTTCGGGTTTTTTCCTGTTCACCTAAACCTACTAACAGTAGCACCTCATTCGGAATTGCTGTGACCTTTAATTGTGACGCTGTTAGAAAAATAATCTACCAATCGAGGCAATTCGGCTAATGAAAGGCTGTGCCAAGTTCCCAGGATCGACTTTCTATTAACTTCGGCTGGCTCTCTTAAACGAGTGCCTAAACTGCTCGATTTTCAGATAGTCTGCGAAATAGTTCGCGCAAGGGGGTTGACAATGGGACAGCGACTGGCACCAAACCCTGCCATTATGTTTATGTCTAAGACAGAAGCCCCTGTTCTCAATCTCTGGCCACTACTCTACTGCAGATTTGTAGATGATTGTTTTGTCGCCTTCTCCACGCAGGAGGAGATGGACAAATGCTTTGAATTATTGAACGAGCAGTCTGAGTACATTAAGTTCACCCGGGAGAAACCGAGAAAAAACTGGCTTCCGTTTAACGTTCAAATAAACCTATCAAGTAGCGGTTGCATGACAAAGCGGTACCGAAAGCCAACTAACAAGAACATCCTCGTTCATTTCCTTTCTTCCCACCCTTCACACACAAAGAGGGCGCTTGTGAGAAACATGTTTCGAACAGCCACCTCTGTGTGCACAACCAGGGAACTAAAGGAAAAAATCGCGCGACTTGGCTCGGCAAATAGCCATCTCCAATGGCTACGAAATAGTTACCACAGGAGAAAAGTTTGCAAGGAGAGCGAAGCGCCGAAACGGAACACTTGGCCAAAAGAAAGTCCCGTTTATGTTGCCTTTTATTAGCGATGAAGTAAGCGTAGCTATTAAACGATGCTTAAGAAGGGCAGGTCTAGAGGAATCAGTAGCGATGGTTGAAATACCACCGGCTACTCTACGTCGTCAGTTAATTCGTAACCGCCTGTATGACTGTCTATATGAAACAACAAATTGCGTAATTGTCCGTTACGGCAGGTACGGTAATTGCATGAGTTCAGGCACGATATACTTGATCTCTTGTAATAGTTGTGGAGACGAATATATTGGCGAAACGGGCAGACCTTTGTATACTCGTATAAATGAACACCTAGATGGCAAACGAAAACTAAGACCAAGTACCCCAGCAGGCACGCATAGGATACAAAAGCATTGCGGGGACGATTTTGAAGTAAAAGTCAATATCCTTGCGCAGGAGACTAAAACACCAGCGGGAAAACTTCTTGAGGCTTTTTTGGATAAATGCCAAAAAATCCACAATGAATAGCAGGGAGGAATGCCCAGAGGTCACACACGACCTGGCCCCGTATCTTCGCGTCAATTTCTGATGTGGGGTGGTGCAGTCATCAACCATATGCGACTGTAATCAGCTGTTCTAACCTTCCTCATTGGAAGTCACGAAAAAAGTGGTGAGTATTTCGAGAAGCTGTTCATCATGTAATTGCCATAGAGTTTTTTCGCCTTTTTTGTAAGTGCTATTGAAGCGTTTGGCGTAGTAAATTGTATATTAGTATACCCTTCCAGGTTCTGAAGAAGGCGATACTGCCGAAACTTGCAGCTACTGTTGTATTGTAACGTGCCAAGTTCATTGAGCGAAAATTACGTGAAGCTCGGAAAAACTTCGAGTAGCTGCAATAAGCTGAGTGCTGCACTTCTCTTCTCTTCGACAGTAAAACAAAGCAGTTTTGGAGGGCACTGGAGGTAGAGAATGAAATTTGTTTTCTTGTGCTCTTGTTCGGATTTCAAAGGCATGCTTTGCCATGTGCTTCTGTTAGCAGATATCACTGTGGTCATAGACCTTTTTCTGTCCAACTCTACAAGTTGACCAATGTCTTAGAAAGAAAGCACTCGTTAGCATTATCAAGATTGATTTCTTCATGATTACGCTTTTGTGCACGCTGTTAAACACAAAACGCAAGGACCACACTTGAACGAGAACTACTTCTTCAGTACCGCTTTGCCTATGCTCTTCTGAGTAATGAAGAGTTCCCAAGTAATCTCTAATCAAATGCGATATTGACAATTTCTTCAGCTTGCATCCACTATGACTCAAAGTGAACCCCATGCAAAACCCCGTATAATGATGCTATGTATTCCTTACTTAATTGGATACTTGTATGGCCCGTCTTCACTCATTGTGCGGGCCCCAGCATAATTAACATTCATTTCTCTCTCGCACAATTGTCGTCCATAGTGGTGGGTCTGCTTCGAAAATGGTGACGCCCGCGAGGTCCATTCCACGTCATGTTATGTTAAATTGAGTTCAAAAAAATCCATACTTAACTTGATATTGGGATAGCCCATCTTCATGGGTAATTCTGGCTCTAGCACATCATTAACTGGTTTATTTCTCGCGCAATTGTCGTCCATGTTGGCGATATGCTCAGTCTGCCTCTAATTCGGAGACGACCGTGAGGCCCATTACGGGACCAACAAATTATTTCTACCCGCTAGCGGGTCCTCTTGGAGTTCACTTCATGCCACTCCACCTCATCTCGTCCATATGTCTACATTTTTTTTTATTATATAAACGAACTTCCTAGGTTTCACATTCGATGCACCTTGTCCCAGATCTTGATGATCGAAAAGGTTTCGAAGATCTGAGCTCAGTTAACTGGTCAGAAGTTTTGTGTATATCTGGAAATCTTATCAAGCGCTCTATGAGTGGAGCGCAGAATTTTCGACGTGAATGAAGCCCGCTGCAAATCAGAACGCTGGGAAGACCACTGAGTGAAAAAATACAAGCGAGGAGTTTCTGGTTCCTGAATTTTTCAGAGGCTTTTCTGAGAATCATCACGCTGTGCCTGTTCTTCTGTATAAATTTTCTTTCTCGATGCTTTCCCTGTCCATGGAACGCCATAGGTACGCGTGCGATGTGGTTTCAGTGGTCAGAAATCCATCCACTTCAGTGTTTCTAACTTGGAACGATGGATTGTCTATGACTTAGTTTTCCTAAGGTTTGCATACAAAACTATTCTTTCTTCAAGTTCACTGAGCTCCTTAACCTTCACTTCTGCTCTATTGATAGTTTTCGAAAAATGATGATTTCTTTGGCGAAATGAAGTTTTGACAGAAATTTCCCATCTGTGCAAATGCCTTCATCGTCCAAGTCGAGTAACTTTGTTACTGACTGGAATATTTGCATTGCCGAGATGGTGTTATCTGATTAACCTACACCTACTATAAGTATGGCGAATGTCTCATGGAAAAGCTGCAATTTCGTAACGTTAGTAGTAAGCGAGAGCTCTTAAAAGGTGTGCCAACTCCTTGGTCGACAGAGGCTAACAGAATAGCCCCCTGTTTCGACGTTGTCGAACGTTTTTTTTTGCCCTCAACAAAGAGTGAGATAAGAGGTAGGGTAGTATTCTCTGCAGAATTTTGTGACCTTATACACGATTTCGATGTGATCCATGCAGCAGGATTTCGGTGTGCCTGCTCACTCGAACGTGCCTAATTTAACGTTCTTGATATGTGCGAAAGTACAATTTTTTGTGTAGGACTTGAAGAACACATTAGACACGCAAACCTGGCAGTAGTTAAAATCCCTTCGCTAACGATTCTTGGTCAGAGCAGTCATGTGAGATTATCCCCACTATCCTGATTATCTTCTTCTTCTTAAGAAAAAATTGCAAAACGATTGGGTAGCCGTGTGTTCATGCTTATGATGGCAGCTCGAACATTCAAGAAGGGAGCCTTTTGGTGATTCTCGTTTAGCTCAAAATTTCATGCTCCAGCACAGGAAGTTGAGAGGAATGGTTGGGCGGTCGAGTGATAGAATGCTTATCAGTGACGCTAGCGACCCAAGTTCAATTCCCGGCCAATGCTCCGTGTCAAAGGATGATTGTGTTGATGTGTGTTCTGCAGGCGGCTAGTGACAACGTGTCCTGTAATCGCACTTATTTCAAACTTAACTAAACATTTTTAAAGGACGACAACATATAAACAGAACGGGCAAAAAGGCGAACAAGGCGAAAGGAGGAATTAGTAAACGATGCAGCCAGCCATACCGATTGACTTAGTAAGTGGGGCGCGACCTTTGAATAGTGACTAGTGCGCGCCAGAATCACTATAGTTGCAAGATCATTATATCGGATAAGGGTCAGCTCAAATCATTCGGCCCACCCTACGTGAGAGGTTTCTTTGCCGGAATAAACATTGCTGGTGGCCGTGTTTGGGTCGATCTGTCGACAAAGAGATTTGCATTCTCACTCAGAATCTCCGTTAGAAGTAAACCAGTGGCACATCATTTTGTGTTGTAAGTCCTACACTCATTCTTGGAGACCATCTGCGCAGAGCTTATGTGTGTGACGAATTTGGCCATCTCATTGTTTGAAAAATTGTAGTGGGGACGAAAATCGGGTATATTTCACAAAATACTTACTTACTTGATACATGAATGGACCGTCTTCGCTAGAAAATCTGCCCCAGGCCTTCACCACCACAGGCAGTCGCAGCTCTTGTGGATCAGAGGGAGATTTGCCACCATGCGACTTTGACATATTTTTGGTGACAAATGGTATTATTCCCTGCTGCTTGAAACCTTAATCACTGAACGGAAATCATCAATGGATCAATGCAGTGAATCATCTATGCACATGCATTAGATTTCTTTTTGGGTTCTGTTCCAGCTTCTCATTATACAACTTTACCACTGTCCATCTCGATATTTGGACAATATGCTTCTTATTTCTTTAAGCTTTCTCTCCCTCATTTCTGTGGGTACAAAGAGCAAATCGATTACATAACCTGCTGATGGTAAGTGAGGGTATATTCAAGACGCTTAGCGTCCATTAAGGTGACCCGGCTCGACTAATCTTGCTTGCCAACGTACCCGTAAACAGCAGAGAGTAGCCAGAGAGCGTGGCCTCTCTGGAGATCCCAACGACCTACAGAATCGGCCCGGTCCGTCCGTAGCACATCCGACCGTTTGCTTTTTCGCTGACAAATCATCAATTCATTCGCCCCTAGTGTCTATTGTTGCATAATCTTCCATGCTACCAGTCTTCGCCCCCAAGCACTTTTGACGCGCAGCCGTTCCAGTACAATCCTTACGGATATTCGTGAGTCTCCGCTCTTTACATTACATTTTAGATAGCCGGCGTACTCTGGTGGTTATAGAAAAAGATAGATACGAGTTGATTACGTAGTAAATGCTCGTCAATACGGATGTTCTTTACTGACTGTGAATTGAAATTACCGATCATATAACATCGATAAGACCAACGAATCGTTTGTAGGGTACCGTTCTCTACCACTTACACAAGCCCAGGGACCGAAAATCCTGAAACCTGCTCAGCGATCGGCAGATACTATCAGGATGCCGTCTATGTGAAGCCGTCGACTCCGTCGTGTAGCAAGTCCGAGTCTGACATATCATCTGATGAAGCATACAGAAGGTTTCCTATTATTCAAAATTAAGAACTACGTTCGCTCTGATATTGAACATTAGTCATTGAACGAAAAGCTCAATTTTGTCGGAATTACGTGGGAATTATTAAAGAACAGAAGGAATGAGAAGTCAAACGTGTAGGAACTACAGTGTTAAGAAAGTACTAATTAAAAGTTCTAGCTGATGCCATTGGACATGAAACTTCTCTTGCTCTTGGCAAAGTTTTTAACCTACAAAGTGATCTCAATAAGTATTTCTTTGAACGGTAAAATATGAGCCAGATCGATTCTTTCATCTAGTTTTAGGCGGTTTAATAATATTACAAACGGTCAACATTGATTTCTTTCCGATTAATCAGTGATAATTCAGAAAACGTGAGAAACGCGATCGAAACAACGAGGCTGCACGAACATCCCGTCTAAGGAGGAAAGCACGCGAGACCCAGGCCGTCAAAGAAGCTGAACTGCTGCAGAAGGAGAACCAGTCACTCAAGGATGAAGTGGATGAGCTGAAAAAGGTCACTTCCGCTGGTCTTCTTGGCATTCGGTTGACAGGCCACTCACCTGTCTTTTTGTGCTACATCGGCGCTTTGCTTGTGAAATCACCTGAAGACGTAATAACTGCCAGCGAAATGTGAGAAGCAGTGATGAAAACTCTATGATAGAAAAGAACGAAAAAGCCTAAACGTTTAGCTCCAAAATTTATTAGGAATCAGGCTTAGAGTATTTGCTCAGCTTGTAAGTACGGGAAGTGCTGCGATCTGCAGTAAAAATGAAATGGGGTAAGACAAACCATAGAGCACTCTTAGTCAAGAATAAAAACTGGATGTTTAAAAAAAGCTGTTTATTGTGCGAATGCAAATTTGTGCATTGGCTCTCATCTGCTGAGGCCATCAAAGTATTTAGCTGATTAGATTGCATGTTAATTTGACCTTTCCAGACTCCGAAGAAGGCGAAATCGCCGAAACGTCGGCTGTGTGTGCTAATAAATTCTGTAACACCAATCTCGTGTTTGCTTACAAAGCGAAAGCAATGAAACTTTAAAGTTGAAGTCAAAAGTTAACATTGTAGTTTCTAACTACAGCCTCAGCTTAACTGGGTTCAATATCGATTTGGGCTTCCCAGATCAATCCCGTTGACGGGTGATTGCTGATGGGACTGATCGATAGAAAACTAGCTATGAGACAGGCGAAAAGAAGGACTCTCATAGTGTGGTGGTGAACGCGTTAGCTTCCGGAAAAGCTAATAGTGCGTTCGTTCCCCACCGCAGACACCTGCGGTTAGGAGTATTGCAAAGATCTCAGCATCACTATGGTTGTTTCACACATAATACCCTACTATGAAGAATTGTAATAGGCAGTAAATGAAAAGTTAACACAATGCAACTTTATTCGGCTAACGTTTCGGTTCCTTTGCCTTATTTAGGGCCGCAAAAATCGGAGTCTATTGTCTGGAGCTGTTTATTCTTGCGGTGTGAGTCTTCATAGGTATAGATAGAATAGGTAGTTTAATCAATTAAAAGCAGCATGGATGATGGCATTTTTGATCGATTCGAGAGTTCTTTGCCAACGCCTATATTTCCTTAGCTTTTACATAAACACTTCCCGCTGTGGTTTAATGAGGCGATAATGGATTCCTGTATAATTTCCTTCCTTTCAGATGTCAGAGGTGGTGAGTTTTTTCATTATAATTAGTAAGAATATTTTCCCATCAAATAAACCAAGACATTCAAACAAGGACGCGTGTGGGGCGCAGTGGCTGGAGGCGCCACTGCGACACACACGTGAAATCGATCCCCGCGCCCACGGCCCACCAAGCCTTCCATCTCTTCGGGGTCGGCAGATTGGTACCAGACTTGTCCGGGAGGATAGCAGCACTGGCTCGATGCATCGGTGGGCCGCCGCCAGTCATTGTAAAGGCCAGATATGGATTCAATCACCTCCAAACGATGCTTAATGAAGTGGAATGGCGCATCCATCAGGGATTGATCAACGCCGAGAGCTTTATCCTTTTATCTTTTTATTCCAACTTTAGGACGTCTGGAAAGAGAAGAATAGATTGTAGTTGGATGAACATTGATAACTGTTACCGATGAGGAGTCGGTGTTTCAGGTACTGTACAGCCTTCAAGACGAGTTGAGCGGTCGAATGATTTCGGAAGTGGAGAACGTCGTTCCATTCCAAAACATCAACTGCTCATTTCACTCACATAATTTGTAGCCATGCTGCTTTTACTTCTTTTATCCCTCTTTGCCTCTACGAGTTGTGAATATTCCCTGTAAACCATTTCACCGCTGTTTTCTAGTTTCTGTTTTTCAGCCATTTGAATGAATACCGTGTAGAACAGGGGTATGCTAAAGGATAGGACTTTTCGGCATGTTTGAATGCGAGCCGAATTTCTACGATACCCCTGTACACTGCCTCATATATAAAAGAAGAACTGTGTTAAACTACTACGCAAGACGACTTATAGACTTGTTCAGACTCCGTTCACTGATTAAGGTTTCAAGCACCGAGGATGAATAACATTTGTCACCGACAATATTTATGACCTTCACTGTTCTATAAGGACGAGAATAAATTTTGAATTTATAAAAAATGGTGTTCATTACATGTTTGCTGGATTTCCTAATGAAACATTAGAAGACGATAGGGGGCGAATTCAAACTACTCCGTTTGCCGTTATTTGGGTCACACCATCCAGGACGTTTATGAATCGACGAGGATTATAAGTTTGCAGACAATCTCCTTACAATTTTTAGGATGTACCCAAGCCACTCTATTTAGGATGGATTTAGGCCTGATTGCTTGAAAATATTAACTCCCACCTTCAGCGCTTCCAAAATTCTCGTATTTGCTCGCATTGAAGCGAAATTAATAGCAATTAACGGGTAAAGCCTGTATTCGCGCAATGTATCGAGGTCCTCGTCTTCCTTTGGCAGCACTGATCCGAGTCGATGGTTCACAACTTTTCCTCGCAACGTGAGTCTTCGTTGTCACGTCGAGTCGAATCTAGTGATACGGAGCACCGCTCGAATGAGGAATCTCACTCCAAACGACTATTATCTACACGGTTCTAAAGAAGACGAAGATCACTTCGTGTTAGTTTACTAAACCAAGATGATATTGGTCATTTATACCAGGGGTTAAATTTAGGTCGATTTTACAGAAAGGATAAAGTATTTGGCATTGATCAACACTTGTGCACAATGCATTCGACTCCATAAGTCATCGTAGAGGTTACTGAATGCATCTTTAACCTACAAAAATCGGAAGAGGCCTACGGAGGAAGTACGAACTCAGTGCTTTTGTCCTCTCATGCAATTCTGACGCCACTTTGCAATGGATGAAGCTTCTCCAAGGCAGTGGATTTAACAAATGGTCGCCTGCGTCTTTCAGGAAAACTCTGCCACACGTATCCGCAGTAACATTAACTGTAATAACAACGACTATCATCCATGAGACCTATAGTTCGTTCAAAAGTGGTCTCCGAATAGCAAATTTGCACGGCTTTTGAAAAATAACAGAAAGCTTTTTAGAATGTGTAATTTTAAGCGACTGTCGTGCCGGTTCAAGAAGACCAGTAACAATTGGACTCTCAATATTCAATTAGACCTCGCCAATATCATGACCATTCTATCCTATTTCCACACCAATTTTGCACTCTTTTCTAAATGTCGTGCAGCTCGAATTTTACGGATTCAAGCGTTTCCTCATATCCGTTGTCCACGAACGTCTTCCGATTTTCACGTGAGTTCTGTCGTTGCATAAAGAATTTTAACCTTTTCCACTAATGAAGTTGTACGGTTGGAGAGCCGATTTTGCCTAAGAAAGTCGTTTTAGGGCGTTTTTAGGTATTCATTAAGGGTAAACGGCACCCTCTGCGAATCAGAGGAAGCTGTTCAAAGAGAAGTCCGATGCCACTTTTTCCCGCGGATGCGGGGACAGAACGCTTGCATATTCGAGCCGTAGTCAAGCTAAGGTTTTGGAAATGCAATCCGGCGACTCTGAGACGAACTGCTCCCGTTTTCTCCATTTACGTGATGAAATCAAAAAACCATTCCTTTCAAGAAATCGCTCAAGGTGAAACCAAGGCGGCAACAACGTTTAGTTTAACACATTGAATATTTATGGAAAATATAAGTTCCCATGTGTGGAGATTGGAATGTTTGCTCATAGTCCTACTTGCATCTCAAGTGACCACTTCAACACCTTCTCCTATCGGAAATGTATCCAGTGGGCGGGCGTGGCTAGCCCGGGGTCGGGCGATTCCGCCCTGACCTCCCATCAGAATCTCTTCTGGGCTCTCCCCATGTTGCTCGTTCTTCCACTTTACCCCAGTCGTCGTGGATGCACTCTCTCTCGAGGATGTGTCCTCGTCTGACCTCGCGCATTTTGCCATTGGCTTGTCTCACTCGACGTTGCGCAATCCTCACGGACGCTTGCGTCATACTGTAATCTTACCGTAATTATGCTGCCAGCCTTTGCACAAACTGCTGCCGCCTTCGATCCTCATACTTTCGCCTACACGCCGTACGGCTATAAGTGGGTTCATGTACTGATTAATCTTAGATGGTTTAATTTATCTTAACTTCTTTCTCTTCCCAATTCCATCCACTCTAGGTGGCAATTCGGAAAAAAGAACAACAGAAACTTAGGGAGGTCTGAACTGCGTTTCATAAGAAAAAAATTTATAAGTTCTAGAAAAATCATAGCCCCTTTATGAGATTCTGTTTCTGTGAATGCTTGCTCCCAGTCAACTAACAACGCCTAAGAAAGGTGGTCTTTGAGTAGTCACACTATCACAGATAGGTGCAAAAATGTCATCAGGAACTCCTGAAGCCGGTGAAGAAGTCTTTGTTATGTCTTCCACTTTTTCTTATTGTAGTCGAGCTGTTAAGGAGTACTAATGAAAAAATAAACACGTATTAGCTCCTAGATTTAGTGCGCATTTTTAACAAGTGTTAAAAGAACTACTTTAGCCATTCGTTGACGTCCCTATGGCACTCCAGTATCGTCTATCCCTCCTTCGTACTATCAAGAGGCCTCCTACAACAAATCCGAATCTGATTCTACTCCTGAAGAGAAGAAAAAAGACCCATTGTCCGTGAAAACAATTCGCACAACGCCGTAGAGAATTCATTTGTTCATTGATTGGAATATTTATGTATATGTTTAGATTTTCAGTAATCTGACCGTAGGTTAGGCTTTTCCTTCTCCACGACATCGCTTGGGTACGTTCAGTGAGCAAGGCAGAATGTTGAGATGATTGTGCCGGGGAGACGTAAAACATTCAATGTTTATGTATAGTTGTAATTAAGGGAAATAAAATAGGATGCTTTTGGAATAAAAACCGACTGCGATGAGGAAGAATAGAGTGAGAGGAGAGCAGGGACTTGTCCCGGTCGCGGCCAAATCTTATCGTTTGCAGGTATCTAGCCAAGCGTCACAAAAACAACCTAGCCGCACAAAAATCCAGAAAGATCAGGTGAATTCTTATCAATGAACTGACTGCTTAATTACCTATATGACACTTTTTTTCCCACACTTGGTGGATGGAACTGGGGTAAATGACCAACTGTAATTACGTCATTTGACGAGTTGCTCTAGCGAGGTCGCTTTGCTCAATCAACAGACACGAAAAGTCCCTCTATTTGTACAGAACTTTACTTTTTTCATGTTTTCGGCTGCATAGTGGCCTCAAGTAGCTCTCCGAGCTTTGCTTCGCTATTAGTTTGGCTTTACTGAGTTTCGGAAGGAGATGAGAAACTCCTCTCGACAACGGTGGCAATGAGGTTCCGTTGTACTATATATGCACATTAGCATGTTTGCAGCGTATACTGAATAGTATATATATATATATATATATATATATATATATATATATATATACGTATATACACATATATGTATGCATATTTCTCTGCACAAAGTTGTAAATGTAAAAAATTTCCGTCATGAGGGATTCCTTGAAAATTTCGGTTATGCCATTCAGTAAGTTAGATCTATCCAAAGAATTCACTTCAACGTGGATTGTATGCTATGGCACTAGATTCTCGCTGATCCAATTAGCAAATGAAACACGAGTTTTTGTAGAGTTCTACCATTTATTCATTTGGTCTGAAGCATTGTTTTTCTTTTTTCTTTTTTCGTTTTTGATTGTTAGCGTTAGTTTTTGCGCGATTATGGCCCGGAACGAAAACGAACAATGGACTTTAAACAGTCAGGTTGATGAGGGAGCGGAAACAATCCGGAATTTTCAACCTTCTTTTCAATTCAATTTCAAGAATTCGAATTCTTTTTAAAAATGCGCATTTGTTCAGTACGAAATGGCACGGCCTTCCAATGGTTTACCGCCCCCATCGTGGCTGGGAGGTGTTCCTGGTTGTCGGGCTGCAATGTACAACGGGAGGATTCGCCCCCACGGCAGGGTCTCTCAAGCTGAGAAGAAGCCCGGGTTCTTCATCGGGAAGCCTAGCTAAGAGTAAATCAATACCAACACCAGGATCTGCCACCATCCTGGTAATAAACTACTCCCATGGTGGCAAATCTCCCTCCGATCCACAACGGCTGCGACTGCTTTGTGGTGGTGACGCTCTGGGGCAGATTTTGGCTAGGAGGCTGACCTCAGGACTGCAGGGAAACAATAGCTAAACTAGCTAAACTCCGAAAAGCAGAGATTATGATGGGGACCGAACAACTAGTGAGGACGGGCCGTCCAAGTATCCAAGAAGTGGCACGAGTGCACGACATGAAATAATCAACAAGCAATCGAAATATGTGGGATTAGGATGGGCCGCTTCCACAACATCATGTTGCTTCAGTTGACATACGTTAAGGCAATAGTTTTGGTAAATCGATCAGCAAATAGCGACTGAATCTGTAAGAAAAATTTCCAAAAATGTTAGTATAGAAAGGCAATAAAACAATATTACTCTTGTTATACCTTTACACTAATATATCACAGTAGAGACAATCTAAGTTTTGCGCTTAAAACGTGTCTTTCCTACTTTTGACCTTTTCTCCTTAAAAAATTTATGCCATTAGCCGGGAAATGATTGAGTAAGACGGATGCAATAAAATAATGCCATTGCGGTTCATTGTGATATAGTGCCAAATGCGGCTCATGGGCCCTAGTTCCATCTCACAACTACCAACGAAACCCTTTATCACTACGGAGTCGGTCAACTGTTAACTTGCTGATGTCCTCTTGGAATTATACATGGGTAGAAGATACCGCACATACCATAAGATTCTGTTGCAGATCATTGGTAAGTGCACCAGCTTACTTAAAATTGAAGCAAAAACAAAGACGCATTTCTCCATAATATTAGTTGAAAGGGTAGAACTCTCCCTCAATAGAGAGATAATATCGTTACAAATAGGTTAGAAAATGTTGTTGATGTTGAAGGTTGTCACTGAAAAATTAGAATGCTGAATAGACATAGTGGCAAGTTGTTGAAGGAGACAACGAGAGGAGTCGATTACGAAGACGGCCGAGTTGCTACGGGTGGAGAACGAGAGCCTCAAGAATGAAATCGTCCAGCTAAGGGAGGTGAGCATCCACTGATTGGTCGTTTTCCAAACCCAGTTAGCCACATAGTAAAATTCTTCGGTTCCTCACTGTCTATTTGTCTTCCTTTTGCGTTATTTACCTATATCCCCCATTATTAACATTTTTCGGGACCACGTGGATTGTATGTGACTCATGCCATGCCGAAAGAATGGCAGCTTTCTACGTTGAACCAACATGTCCCAGCTCATAGCTAACTTTATTAGTTTAGATGTAAACCGATAAAATCTAAAGTCTTTGCCATCTATGATAAGGTTTGCTTAATTTGCATTTCCTATTGCCTTTAAAATCTATCCATCACATTTGTTCGTTGAGGTTTGCACATCGAAAACTAACACGGTGAGGCGAACGGGCTCTCGTCAAGAGAGACGCATTAGCTTTCATTATTGTTTCCCCGTCGTTTATATTTGCGGGACCCGCGCTTCCATTTGCGAACTATTCCTGTGATAAAGAAATCGCTAGTAGTAGTCGAAAAACCAGCACCGCAGAGAATACGGTAAAGTCGTAGTGGTGAGAAAGAGCATTCGCTCGAGTTTAATTCCTGTGCCAGACATATCGCCCATAAGAGCATAGCTAGATTTTCTCTGGAAAACTTTCCTTTCCAACCAGATGGGACTGTGACAAATGAAGTCAACCAGTTTCTACAGAGGGTGCTATTCTTTATCATATGCCGTCGAATCTCATCCAGCTTGGAATTCTTCACTATGCTTTATTGATTAGAGCTGAACGCCATTACATGTTGCGAAAATCGTTTAAACTTAGAGCCACGTAGATCGAGTCCACACAGGGACATGTTTTCGAGGAAGTGGACAATCAATTGTCTGTTTCAGATGATTGCCGACTTACGGAAGCAGCTGAATTCCACGTGTCAGCATGGCTCCGGTGCGGAACAGGTGCGAGACGGTGGAAGCATCCAGCGGAAGTCGCCTACAATCCGTACCAGTTCCAGATCGGGTTCAGCATCAACAGCCAGTTGTAGCCAGCTAGGTTCGAACACCCCGCATTCGGTTCAAAGCAGTAGGACACATCTGTTTGGGTGCTCACGCGTCTTATCAAATGCCTTTAAAGTAAACACCATTGGACGATAAATATAGTGGCATGTTCTTCAAAAGAAAAACCAAGAATTGCATTAATAAGATAAATAAGCAAGTGTAGTGCATAAAGCAATTCGTTCAACAATAGACGGAAACAAAGGAAAATTTGGCGAAGCTATCTGCTTGACACTTGGCTCCGTCTTCACTAAGCGAATGGCGATTTCCACTGTTATCTCTTAGCAAAGGGAGCTTTCTTCTTGCGCTCTTAATACAGCCATACCATTGTGTCACCACCTTGTCACATATACAGATGATCTGCCTAACACATGTATCAGAGAATGATCGGCCGCCTCGTGACGGGGTTTCCGCCCCACGAGCACTAATCTTTAAGATTTGCTACAAACCACTTTATAGCAACTGGGTTCTCGACGTGAGCACTGAATGTATTCGGATTACGAGAAAATCCAGCTAGGGGATGAGTCGCCGAGTGGACGTCGTCGTTCGGCACTACGGAGCACCTTCTTTGATCTTTAAAGGCGTCGGCCATGGAGGTGGACAAAAACTTTGCTGTAACCATTATTATGTTTTGCTTTCTCAAAATTACTCCTGTATCTCAATGGTCTAGTTTATCCAAGGTCTTTAGCTTTATTTAAACACAAATGGGTTAAGCAGTTGCAAATTTTATTAGAATATCATTTAGGTACATAAAACTTCGTTATGTGACCATGTTTATTGTTAGCTTATAAGATGGATGTTGCCAGCCGCCCATTTCACTGTAAAATACTCGTGCATTCGGTTCCCATCCAACATTTCCTAGATTAGCATGAGCACTCAATTGGTACTAAATTCACCATTGATGGTTTTCTGCGCATTCTAACGGTTTACCGCCTCATCGTAGCTGGGAGGTGTTTCTGGGTGTCGGACTGCGATGTACAGCGAGGGGATTCATCCCCCGGTAGGGTCTCCCAAGCTGAAGACGAGTCCGGCGTTTCCTCTAGGAAGTCTAGCTAAGAGTAAACCAATACCAAGATCCACCACCGTTCTGGTATCAAACTAGTCGCATGGTGGCAAATCTCTCCGTAATCCACAAGGGCGGCGACTACCTGTAGTAGTGATGAACTGGAGCAGACTATGGCCAGGCAGACCTCGGGGGTTCCAGGGAGCCACAATGGCTAAACCGACAAAACTCCGAAAAACGGAGAATATGCTCAGGGCCGCACAGCCAGTGAGCACGGGCCGTCCAAGTGTCCAAGTGGTTTTGTGCGAGTTTTGAAAATTTCATAGGAAGGTAAACACAACACTTAAAATAGAACTTCTTTCAATGCATACAGTTTTCTAATATCGAGGCAGTAGTAATAAGCATAGAGTGATATCATACCGAAATCTCGTTGGTTCGGCACAATGGTCTCAGTGGTGATGATTGTTACGATAAAAATGCCTAGGTCAAGTTGAATTTGTTGGCGACGCTTAATGTTGCTACCGTAGCCGTAGCCGTTGCTGGCATTTTCTGCGCGACCTAGGCACCAACTCCAGCTGTTATCTAGTGTTTGCGTTGCTCAGGAGGTGTGGCGGCAGGTCTTTCGTCACTCGACCCTCTCGTGTTTAGCCCTCATTCTATGAGTTATTACCAATGAGGGATTATCTTTAATGACGTATGGTCAACCAAATCTACCCGCGAAATGCTGCCTATTCCATCTGCTATGGCACACCTGGACTGAGATGCTTAGTAGTTCTTTGGATATGTTGCTGAAATGTCACACAAGCTGACTTAATAGCTTGAACGTTCCAGTAATCCATTATTCCGACTTCTGTCTATTTCTTTACCTATACCACATACTGGGAGAGCGTAACGAACCGTTCAGAGGTTGCTGAGCAAAAAAACAGTTTCATACGCTCGATCACCGTTGGATTAGAGACGCCTACCTTGAAAGCGATTTCTGCGGCAGTGCTGGAGATGATCATCTTCAGTACTGTCGCCACGCCACCTCGAAGCACATGAGAAAGCTAAGTTCTACACTGTTAAATATTTGCCTCCAATAGCACAAAAGCGTGACTACCTCACTCAGCTTTAAAGCATCTTTGTCTTCGGTCTTCGAAACAAACCCATGGTGATAGAAGTGTGGGGTATGATGGAAAGGTTGCTTAAAATGTAAATGTTCTAACTCAACAATATTTCTCATTGTAAACGGTTTTCGAATAGACTATGTAAGATATGTGGCTTGTAACACATTAAAGTTGGCCTGAGAACGATTCAAATTGCAAACCTTCTCGATACCACGTTCGGAGGTTTTCGAATGGTGCTTGTTAGCCTTCTCAAAAGTGTGTTAACACGACGAAATTATTTACGACACATTTCAACCAACACAGCTCGCAAGACAGTCATTTACCCACTAGTCGTTCACATCCTTCGGCTGCACCTCGCTCAACGTGCTAGTTGTACTCCGGCGAAGGATGCCCGACCAGAAGACATGAACACTTACAAGTGGGACGTTTGAGTTCTCACCGTGCGCGTTATGGAAGACACCTCTTCATCACATAATAGAGAATGGAAAACGCACAAGAATGACTTTCTCGTACTAAGAAACTGATTACCACCTTCATAATCCATCGATCTCATTGATCTAAAATGTTAAATACACTGAACATGTACCTGTACGGGCCACATACGGCAGAACATCATCGAGCCTTTCAAATTCATGACGAAGCGCAAAATTAATTGTAGTTAAAGCCATTAGACTGAGGTTAAAACAATGAGGGAACAGAAAGCTGTCATGAGTTGCCTGTCTTCTACCGTCGACCGCCATCGGTGAACCAGCGGAGTCCTCCATCATTTGCGGTCGACAAATCGGTGGCAGGCCTTGTATGGTGTCGGATCGGTAGTGGAACTGAGAACAACTAGTCAGCCGTCTTGTCACTCACCAGGTTGTTGCAGAAATTTGCGCCATTGTGTACATCATTTACCCATATCTTGCATTTTGCAGGTATTGCTTTCACTTCTCACAAACATTTTTCAGCTAGCCTTCTTCGTTTAAGCAATCTAAATATCAGAACGAAGACAAAGGTGTTGATTTTGCGAGACCTGCGTGTAACGATCCCTTCGTGCTCCCTTATGCTCTTTCCTTTCCGTTTTTTTAATGAGCACACGCAAAGTTGCTAAAACAATATTTATTCGACGGTATTCAACGTTTTGAGGGATCTCGCCATCTTCACGGTTTGTTGATGTTCACATTGATATGCAGTTAACGCAGTCCTACACTTTTATAACCCCAACGGAAGAAACTGAAACCCTAAATCCAAATTTCATGGGAAAAAGCTACTTTGAAACAGCGGCCGTTTTTCTTCTATAAGTCATTCACTCATTGATGGAGGTCAGTCTGATAGAGTTTACATGGGTGGGTTATTTGCCTGTCACAGGTCAAAGAATCAGCCTAAGATGTGGGGCAAGGCCACGTGGTGAACGCAAGGCACTCTTCTCAGCCGTTCACATTTAGATCTTCAAAATTTATCCAAAACGCTTCAAGAATTTGCACGATGATGTTTTTAGGTTTTCTACTGCACTCTGCAATATGTGCCTCGTGGAATACCTTGTTTAACTTCAAGTTCTCCAACTAGGAAGCAATCATGGAAGATACTTCCGTGAATAGATTGCATACCAATGCTCTGAAGAAGACAGAAATCTCCTGAAATGTTAGTTATTGCGGAATAAATGTTGCCTTAACAAATTTGGATCCGCTTATCAGACACCTTTTTCGATAAACTGCTAGCTTAACAGAAAGTCGATTATTCTCCTCTGTTCTTTGTGCTAGCAAAGTCCACTATGACACTTCTGCTTAATTTATAAGATATCGAGCTAGTCACGTGGTATAGGGAACAACAGCTTCGTTCAATTTCTTGTTATTCATCGCACAGTTTAGTCTTCGTAAATGAGCCCATTTGTTTGGTTCAAAGCACCTGCAAGTTTTGATTGGCACATCGAGAATAGTCTTTGTTTCCATCTACGCAATGCCCATTCTTTATTTCAGTTTCTACGACGCAACACTACATAGGAAGAAGGGATCATCTAAATAACTTATTCTAAAACGTGAAAACGTAGTTTTCCACATTACGCCGTTGACCATCTAAAGAGTTCTCGAAAAACCTCTGTACTATCACGAATGTCCTTTTGTGAAAATAAACTTACTTGGATATTTGGACAGCCCGCCGTCACTGACTGTGCGGGCCCCATCAAAATCACAATTTCTTTCGGAGTTTTGCTGATTTAGCCATCGTGGTTCTCTGCCGTCCCGAGGTCAGCCAGGCCAAAGCCTGCACGAGGTCGTCATCAACACAGGTAGTCGCCGCCCTTATGGATCAGAGAGAGATTTGCCACCATGGGTTCCTGGACGGTGGTGGATCCTGGTGTTGCTTTACACCTAACTGGACTTCCTGATGTAAACCTTAGACTTCTTCTCAGCTTGAGAGACCCTACTAGGGGAAAGAATCTCCGCTGTACATCGCAGCTCAAGAAATAGATACACGTCCCAACCACGAAGAGGCGGTAAACCGCTGGGATGTGTGCAAATAAAAAATATAACATTCTGCTCTTAAAGTTATGTTAAGGATTTGGACTGGCAGCATTGGAGAAAACCAATAATTTCCGGTACATGACACAAGTTGATATTGATAATGGAGGCAGTACTTCTCCACTTGTCCACGCTTGAACAGTGCTGGATGATGTTCTCTCTTGTTCAGTTTGCATGCACAATGGGTGATTTATCTTCATAATGAGCTCTCTCAAGGCGTGCTGGAAGTCTGGAAACAATTCCTTAACTTTCTACTTACTGCATCTTTTTTTCATAGCAGGAATTTGTATTACGTATCGTTTTGTTGATCGTCGAGTGACTCGTGTGAATGCTAATAAATTTTCCACTTCTCCCTGTCACGTGCAAGAGCAGCGCAGTAACCCAGTGGGTTCTACTCACTCTAGAGAATCGATGAGTATCATATCTTTTTCAGTGATTTTCGTGAAGAGCTCTGATTATTGGGTTAGTGGTCTTCCTCTGTGCGTTTGATATTCCGAGGAATCCACTCGCTATCGGCTCTTCTTCATCGGTTATCGTTCATACGCAGTACGTGTCTGACCCACTTCATCTTTGATTGTTCGGTGTATATAATGACATCTTTGATTTTTGAGCGTTGTCACAGATTAGAGCTTCGCTGAGTCAGGTCTTCTTTGCTCTCCTCACTGAATCCTCGATGTGATGAGATCTCCCCATCCCAATCCCCTTCCTCACGCTCAGCTGTGGAGCTGAGCCGTTCATCACGTTGATTTCTCGACCTAGAAAACTAGAGCAATCGGAAATATTCATTCCGTTGAGCGTGAATGGGCATACGAAATCGATCCATTCCTCATGAACGTCGTTTTTTGTGAGATTTAGACGGAGACCAATCTTTCCACAGGCTTTATCAAAGTCGGCAAGCATTCGTTCCGCTTGGCTAATGTTTGGTGTTATAAGGACGATGTCATCAGCAAAGCGAAGATGATGAAACTGCCGACCATCGATTTTCATTCCCATATTATCCCATTCCAATGTTCGCATGATGTTCTGAACGGTGGCGGTAAATAATTTTTGCCAAGATCATATCACCTTGCTTAATACCTCTTTTGACGTAGTTCCCAAAATTTTCTGTTTGTGTTCGCTGTGAAATTTTTTATGTAGCTCACGAAGAATCTTTTCTTCCTGGGTAGGGACACCCTGGCTGTCCAGGCCTTCCATGACTGCTTCGATCTCAATTGAGTCAAAGGGCTCCTTTAAATCGATGAAAGTGAGACAGCGCGGTCTCTTGTACTCTCGCGATACTTCAGTGAGTCTTATTAGCGTGTGGATATGGTCCAACGTACTGAATCCTCTTCGAAATCCTGCTTGCTCACACAGCCGTCCTTTGTCCAGTGTTCTGTCAATCTTATTCAGGACAACTCGAGTGAAGGCTTTATAGACCAAATACAACAGGCGGATTGGACGACGGCTGCCGATATAGTTGAAGTCACGCTTCTTGAATAATAATCGAGTCTTGCTAGTTATTCACTGAATTAGAATCGTGCATTCTGACAGGGAAGAACCCAGCCAACGTGATGATGAGGACTGTAGAAGGTATCTCAGATGTTGGGATCCTATCTTTTTCAAACCAGGTATCGCTCGATTCCTAAACGACGAAATAGCATATCGGATTTCGCAGGGGAGAACACTTGGGGCAATACATATATCCTCCTTTATTTCATATGACGAAGGTGGACGTGGCTATCGAAGAGATTTGAGTAGTATTCGTGAATGATTTTCTCCATTGCCTTTCTGGACGCTGTAACTGTTCCGTCTGGGCACCGGAGTGCAATTATCTTGGTCATGTAATTGACGATGGGCTTTGCGAATGCTTTTCCCAGCCTCTGCAGCTTCGACCGTTACTGCTGCTCTTCTCTCTTTAAGATCTTTTATCGCCTATCTGCATTGTTTTGCAAGCACGGACATGAGTTGGAGGTTGCCTGCAGCTCGTGCAATTCCGCGCTGGCATATCAGCTCAAATGTTTCTGGAGACAGGTGTTTCTTGAAGATTTTCGAACTCTCAGTTTTCTTAGTGCTAACGTGACGATGTTGAATGAGCACATCGTATTCCTCCTTGATGTTATCAAAATCAGCGTATTCTTAGCAATCGACTAATGAAATATAATAAGTCTCATCCTGTGGTGGTTTTGGAACTTCATTTTTTAAATTCAGCAGCTTTTTCCCTTTCTACGAGAGGGAAGAAGATTGCAAGAAGTAGATGATAGTCTGGTGCCATGTAGAATTTTTGGGAAAAGAACAGCATCGGTTAGGCAACACCTTCAATTTACTATGAAAAGGTCTATTTCGTTATGATACTCTTCATTGAGAGACTCCCTAAGTCCAGGGTTGAGGGTGGGGCTTCTGGAATTGCGATTTAGCACGGATGGTCTTGGTCGCCATGAAAAACTCAGGCAGCCGCTCGCCTTGCTCGCTTCATTCTAATCCGTGGGTCGCCCCAATGTGACGTTCTTCAGTCGTTTTTCTGGGTCTAATCTTAGCGTTAAAATCTCTAATAGTGATTTGGAAGAATGTATGGTCTTTTTAGAACATTTCCAAGTCCATACATAACGCTTCAACTTCTTCTTCGTCATAGTTTGATGGCGCGTGAACGACGAAGATTGTCGACGCCGGTAATCCATATCTCTTCATTCGTAAACATCCGATTCGGATTGTTAGTTTTTCTAATGAATCGATGTTCTTGGCCAAACTCGTGTTGACGAGAACGCCGACGCCGCCAACTCCTCTACCGTCGCATATTCCGAGGAACGGTTCTTCTCCAGTACCAGAGACGGCGTTGAATGGGTGGCGCCGTCTTGTCTCGGCCAGTCCAATGACGTCGTAGCATGCCTTCTTACTTGCACGATCAAGTCTTCTATCGAGTACTCAGATGTAAGTGTGCGTACATTGTAGGTACAGATCGTCACCTTAGTTCTCTGCGATTTAGGCAGCCTAGAATGACCTTTAGGTTCTAAGAGCCTCTTCGTGATCGTACTACCCTCCCCCCCCCCGCTGCCGAACTGGGGTTCCTTTCGGGGTCAGGAGAATGAGTCCGGTTAATCTTACTGCGTTTAGCTTTTCGATACTCACATATAGCTTGCTCAGTTCTGAACGTGGGGGGCTGGGTATACTCACGGCTAGCTTCCAGTCGTATTTGGTAGAAGAGATTCCTAAACCCCTCCCATATACTTCGTTGTCACTTGATTGCAAGCTTTTGCCCGAAATAATTCGTAGAATACAATCCGCACATGCATGCATGAATACACCCTCGTAGATACAGAAGGTATGTGGAAATCGGCGGGCAGAAACAAGTCCATCCACTGGATTCACCTGCGTCTCAGGAAAGCAAAGGTCGCTTTTTGGTCCGCGATTAATTCCCTTTCCACTACTGAGGGACGCACCACGTTGGCTCGTTACTAACCGGGAAAAGATTCCTCTATGGGGAGATCCGTTTACGGAGGTAGCAAGAGTCAAACTAGGGTCGAAAACGTGCCGTAAAAGTAAATGGTTACCCTGCTAGGGAGCTACGACTCTCTCTCGTAATGCGAGGCATGATTCTCCCAGATGGCGTGCACTCACTCTTAGAATTGGGTCCAAGTTTCTCATCAGCACAACCCATTTCTAAAGAAGATCGACTCCTTTACAAAAGAACGAAAAACAAAAATTAGGGTCATTAGCACCATCTCTTCTTCCTCGAGCGTTCTTTGAACCGCAAAACCCAAACGGTGGAGTAGATATGACGAAACTCTCAAAATCCTTAACCTTTATCACAGCAGAACGTTTAGTCGCAATCTCACAGCAACTCAAAAATGTGGCATGCGACAGGCTCGAGCACTAATAAAATCGAAAACTATTGGATTATCAGTTAGTGACAACGGTAAAAAGTTCGTCATTTTGAATAGGCATGCTCTTATCGGTCATCACCTGAAAACGAATTCCAAAGTAACTGTGGAAAATGGCACACTGAATGGGTCAAAGTGGCAAGCGCGGCAGGTTTAAAACCAACAGTTATTTCGCAAGTTGAAATTGAACTAGCAACATGTCCTGCCTCAAATTTATCAAAACTAGTAAGTTAATATCCACTGGTGACATTGCGTCTAACGACCCTCTCACTGTTCTAGGTTAGACCCATCGCCAATTATGTAGACGAGACCGCGGATAGAACAGCTTCTTTTACAAACCTAAATCTCACCCAGTTACTGAAACACGATCCAGCTCATCTCATGAATACCCAAATGTTCCTGGGTCGCCTGTGAGTCCTATCAGTGAGTACTTGATGTAGCCCGACGTTACCACCCTTTATATAATACTGGCGTGTCGAATAACACCGCAACGCAAGCCATCCTGAAACTTCATATGTAACACGAAGGAGGAATAAACATGTATGGTCTCTCGATTCAGAAGTTCAAGGCACTCTTAAAGGAGGGCCCAGACTGCTCAGTCTTCATGGTCCGAGAAGTATTTCGCACATACAAGAGGGTTGGCAATGGGACAGCGACTGGCAACAAGCCTCGCATTGCCTTTATGTTTAAGCTAGAAGCACCAGTAATCCATCTCGCCATTACTCTGGTGCAGATCTATAGATGATTGTTTTGTCATCTGCCTAAATGCCAGAAGATGAACACATGTTTTGAGTTAGTGAACGAACAATCAGAGTACATAACATTCACCCGAGAGAAATCGAGAGGAAACGGACTTGCATTTTCAACGTCCAGATTAACCCCTCTGGAAATGGTTGCATTACTATGTGGTGTCGAAAGCCAAGTAACAAAAAACATACTGGTTTATTACCTCTCCTGTCACCCTTCCCATACTGAAAAGGGAGCTTGTGCAAAACATGTTTTGAACAGCTACAATATATGCACAGGAAGAGAGCAAAAGGAAGAATCCTTGAAAGTGGAGGGGCAAATAGCCCTTCGAATAACTATGAAACTGTAGCTACCTGGAAAAGGCGCAGTGCAAAACATGGCCCTAAACGAAGTCTCCAATGAAATAGGTGCAGCTGTAAAACGTTGCTTAAGAAGGCTACGGTTTGAAGGATTCGAAAACAACGATTGAAGTACCACCGAACACTCTCAGACGCCACCTTAAACGCCTGTATGAACATCTATGTAGAACACAAAATTGAATAATTTGCACCAATGGTAAAGCGGTGTGTGCAGTGCAGTGGTTAGAGGTGACCCGCAATAGACATGTACTCGATCCTCCGTCTTGGGCTCACCAAGCCCTCCATCCGTCCGTGTCCGGCAAATCGGTACCAG
The DNA here is from genome assembly GCA_018806985.1 of Angiostrongylus vasorum. Classification (NCBI taxonomy): domain Eukaryota; kingdom Metazoa; phylum Nematoda; class Chromadorea; order Rhabditida; family Metastrongylidae; genus Angiostrongylus; species Angiostrongylus vasorum. Next base: position 1,105,606 of record JADANN010000445.1, read on the forward strand.
ACCTGCTTGGAAGGATACCAGCGCTGACTCGATAGATCGGCAGGCCACCGCAAGTCTTTCTATAGGCCAGATATGCATTCAATCACCTCTAACGATGCTTGATGAGGTCCAATTCATGGCGCACTCTTAAGGGATTGATCAACGCCGAGAGCTTTACCTTTATCTTTTAACGGTACAGACGGTGATCTATGGTGCACTTATTTTTATCTGACCTTTTGTAAAGCGTGCAAAGATAAAAAATATTGGCAAAGTGGGTATAACGTTGTCCGTCCGTGTAAAAGAATACTTAGTCGGTAAATTAAAAGTTAGACCAAATACGTCTTTAGGCACACAGGACGCAAAGACATTATGGGGAAGATTTCTAAGTAGAAGCCACCATCCTCGTGCAGAAAGTCAAAAAATCAGCGCATAGAACTCTTGAAGTGTTGGATAAAATCCAAACAGCCAAACATGAACCGCAAGGAAGAGTGCCTTGTGACCAGGTGTGCCTCGCGCCATGCCTAAGGCTGATTTTTTGACCTCAGCCAGGCTTGTTTTCCACCCGTATACCCCCTCGGGTTCTGCGTCGCTGGTCCGCAGCGAATTATCTGGAAGACCAAGAATAGAACAGCGAGTGTTTCAAAAAAAAACACTCTATTACTAGAATAAAAAGTTTATGTATTAAATTTTTGTCTAGCGAGGTTACGAAAGTGTTCAACTGAGTAGAACGCGTGTCAATTTGACCTTTCCAAGCTCTGAAGAAGGCAAAAATCCGCCGAAACGTTAGCCATTGTAAAATAAACATCGTGATAGCGACCTCATATCTACTCTTTAAGCAAACTTTGACTTATGATCAACGTTAAGGTTAAATTAATGTCGGTCTTAGGAATTAGCGCGCTTTGTACCAGCGAAATCCTCCCCACGCTGACTGTCTACAGAAAGTTGCTTACTATACGAATAAAGTTCGTATATGAAGTCCCTTCCGCTTAATTACCTAAGGTGTTTGATTGGGTGTCAATTTGGCCTTCGTAGATTCTAAGGCGCAATTTCAGCTGTCCTGAATAAATAGTGTGATAACAACCCCACCTCTGCTGATTAAAGAAACAGTGAGCCATGAACTTATTGATCGATGTAGGTGTCAAAGAGAAGCTCCCTCCTACTAACACATTCCACTTCCTTACTTGGAAAGCTACATTTGTTTTCGCAAAACCCAAGGAACTATAGGAAACATAAAGAAACTAGACAACAATTCCATGGAAGCATATTTACTTGGGTTACTATCAATGTGCACGAAACAAATCAAGGTCTTCGCTGTTACAAATTTCCTCGATAATTTCCTGTGAACAAATACTTCAACATCGTAGAAAAAACAGAAGCAGTGAGATTGAGTAGACATCTCCAATATTCAATTGAAGTCAACTATTGGTCAGTAACAACATAATTTGGATGTACGCATAACAAAGGATTTTTATCGTCCGAATCCATCTCAATCAATACGTGGTCTTCCGTAACCAATCGGCGAATCACTCGGTGGCAGATGGTGCGTTGAGTTAGCAGATCTTCCTCCGTCTCCAATTCACCTTCAATCATTTCCAAGTACCTGGAAATAAAATCCTCGGAAATTCAACGACAACGTCTGAAGAAAATGAATATGCGCTCCGTAAACACCAGGTCGTTCACATTTCTCGACCGAGCACCTGTACGGTAGCGTTAGTTTAGTATAGGGGTTAGAATAAACTTCTTAAAGCACGGTAGAAACTGACACTCTCGCTGTCAATAACAACCGCAAACCCCACGAATTTTATAGTATCCAGAAACAACAAACGCACCACTCAATAAGGGAGTCCTGTCTAACTCCCTCATAATCCTCCTCGCTCATAGTCTCCTCATCCGAGCGCATATGCAAAACCAGCATATCTGCCAGATGCTTATATTTTTCAAAAGTAATCTTCATTGAGGACTGATCTACCTTAAAAAAAACAGGACAGTAATGTGAGCATTAATTGTGAACACGAAACAAACATGTTTTCTTACCTTTGATCGTTTTATACTAATATCATCCACCTCCATGGATTCGCCTTCATTCTCCTTATCCTCGTTCACATGAAGTACTTCGGAATCAAAATCGTCATCAAGAGCGATATCCGGTTGTTCAACTCTGAAGAAAAAACAGGATAAAGAACGCTTTAATCGTCCTCTAGAACTTCAGTCACTGTATACTATAAAAGTGCCACTTCCCACCTTATTATTGACTTATTCAGCAACTTCGAAGCTTGACTGACATGACCGACATTAACCTGAGATTTATAAGAATTAATAACTACTTAAGCTCCCAACGGTTTACCGCCTCATCGTAGCTGAGAGATGTTAGTGAGTGTCGGGCTGCGAGGTACAACGGAGAGATTCATCCCCCGAGTAGGGTCTCCTAAGTTGAGAAGAGGTCCGGCGTTTATATCAGGAAGCCCAGCTAAGAGTAAACCAATACCAGGATCCACCATCGTCCTGGTATCAAACTAGTCGCATGGTGGCAGATCTCTGATCCACAGAGGCGGCGACTCCCTGTAATGGTGACGACCTGGGACAAGACTTTGGCTAGGCTGACCTCGGGACTCCAGACAGTAGCCAAACCAGCAAAATCCCGAAAAAATGAAATTATGCTGGGGCCCGCACAACCAGTGAAGATGGGGGCATCCAAGTATGAGGCAACCAAGTATCCAAGTAAGTAATAATTACTTACAATTAAATATTTCGACGACCCACCCTCATGAATCACGAAAGGTCGTGCGAACCTCAGCATAACTTTCATTTGGACGATAATCTGCAGGTTCCTTTTCCCCCTTTTACCACTTGGTCATAGGGAATGTTGTTAGCAAGATGGTAGTGATCCCTGGTATTGATCCACTCTTATCTGCCTTCTGGATGGTAACATTGGATATTTCGTAGGCTTGGAAACCCAGTTAGGGTATCCGAATCTCTACTGCATATCACATTCCTGCACCCAGTAACTTCCACCTCTTGAACCATGATGGGATGGTAGACCAAAACGTCTCTATACAAAGTTATAGAAACAAGGTAAAAAAACCTGCGCGGCACAATGAAGACGAGCCAATGCTTCAGATAGACGGATAAGGGATTCCAGCTGTCGTACTGTAATTCGCCATGAAGATGTGGCTGCATTGTTACTATCACTCAAGCGAAGACGTTTATATTCCGAAACAAGTGCATCTGCTGCTTCTTTGCTGATCTGTGGTTTGAAGCATTTAGCGAAGGCAATGTACTTCTGTACGTCTTCGATGGAATACTTCGTTTCGCGAATACTACGGTTAGAAATACCGCGATGGGTTTCGATGATTTTACGCGCAATAGCATAGTCAACGACCTGAAACTGAACAATTAACCCGCCACAGGAGTGAAAATTAAAAGTGTAAACATCAAGCCAAAAGAATGTACACACGTACAATCTGAATTGCTTCAAATGCTTATCGAAGAGAAAACTTGCCTCGTTACACTCGTCAACGAGCACAAAGAACAGATCAAATCTGCTCATTATGGGAGCCGACAGCTGCACATTATGTTTGAGAGGTCGAGACCGGTCATATCTGCCTCCAACTGGATTCGCTGCGGCTAAGATGGAAGCACGTGCATTTAAAGTCGCTTTGACTCCAGCCTAAAACAGCGACTTATCTTCGGAAAACACTGCGATAGAAGTGGGTATGACTAAGCAACAGCGGAATGAACTACAAAAAAAAGGAAGAAAAAAACTGGACAACAATATCCACCTTTGTAATGCTGATTGTTTGCTGTTCCATGGCTTCATGGATAGCAACTTGATCCTTTAGATCCATTTTATCGAATTCATCAATGCAGCAAACTCCATTATCGGCTAACATGAGTGCACCAGCTTCAATTACGAATTCGAAGGAATCTTCATCCTAAGAGGTCAAAACTATAAAGACATCTTTAATCTACAACAATCCGTCTTCTTATATCCAATTTAAAACTAAATATGCTCCGTCTCAAAAAATTATCCATATAAATTATGATAGGAGCATGAACACATGAACATCAATGGTAGGCTCAGGCACGTGCAAGATATCGCAGAGAAAATTGGAAAACAAGTTTTAAAGATAAGAAAGGAGACGCAAGTTGGGTGTCGAACATGCACGCATACAAGATTATACAAATACGCAGAGAAAGAACACAAAAATTCTCATATTGACAAGCGAAATGTATGTCTTCTCCGATACCTTTACTACTGCAGCAGTCAATCCCGCAGCTGAAGAAGCTTTTCCGGATGTGTAAATGGCACGAGGACAAAATTCTTCCACTGTTCTAAAAATAAGCTGCATATAGGCTTTAAACAATTTAAAAATTTTGCATATCTTCATCTATACCACATAGAAGTTGTTATATTTGACGAAAAGAACTGATGTAAAATACTTCTGCACAAACCGAAAGAGCGATTCTCAATTGAAGCTCTTTGAAAAAATTTGGACAGCAAACAAATGACTGCTTTACTCAATACTTAAAGTTTGTATTTTGAGTTTGCAGAACTGTTTACGAAATAATGCTCTAACTTCAGGTCTTTAAAAAGTTGAAGGTGGCAGGGGATCGATCTACGAAGAGCTCATCAGGGACAATTCTTATTATTATCATTATCACTATTGTTATTACTATTATTATCATTACCATTCCTATTATTATTATTATTACTATTATATTTGCTTTAAATGATCCATCTTCACATCCATTATGCGTTCCCCAGCACTTCCTCCATTCTATTCGTTTTTCGCATCTACAATCCACGAAGGTCTTTGAACTTGTAACGTGTATATTCGGCTGCTGCTTGAGGAATACCGCCTTCTTTATGCCGCCAAATAATGGTCGAGTCGATTCCCACTCGAGCTCTGGGATAGTTGTGCTAAAGCGTACTTGCGTAGATTTGAGGAAAGGAGTTAGTACCAGAGTGGTTTGGTATCAATTTCCCAAACCCAGAGAGATGCTTGATAAGCCTTGGACGAGGTCGAACCAGACCGTGTTTGTGATGAACAGCCACACTACCACTGCACTTGCCCCCATTTAAATGAAATGAATGTCAAATGTTAATGATGAAGACGCCATGAGAAGAAGAGGAACAACTTTGGACCATCACAAGGATCGTCGGCTCTGATGAAGACGAAGACGTTGAAACGTTGGCGGAATAAAAAACATCTATCAACCTCGTGTAAGCTCAACGATATAAACACATGTTAAATGTTAACGTTACAAATGTCGAAATGTTGAATGTCCTCTCGAGCAAATGCTAAATGTTAAATGTTAAAAAAATATTCTGCCAAACATTGAACATGTTCATTTAAGCACACAACCACTTAGTGAACATCTGATTTCGATCACCGACGCTAAAAATACTCACTTCAGTATCTGACTTTTCGCTGTCGATGGATCACCAACTAGACACACGTTAATATCACCACGAAGAGTCGTGCCTTCATCCTTACTCATCTTTGGAACTCCTCCGAACAGCATGAGAAGTACACCTAGTTTTACCTTTAACAGACCATTTCGAATTCTGGCCATTACGACTAAGAGTAAGGTGGGTAAGGATTAATTTACAACAAGTTCTCTTTAAAACAAATGACCAGTTGTACCTCATCATTTCCATAAACGTTGGGAAAGAGGGTGTCGACCAAGTTTTCTGCAATGCGTTTGTCCTCACTCATTGACTTCAATATAGAATGCTCATGATCAGACATGCTCTTCCACAGCGTTAAGCTGTCAACATTTTCATGCGAGAAATCCTTTCCTCCGAACTGAAATCATACGATGTCGTAGACCCGTGACATGACTTGCTTTCCAAATAGTAAAAGAAAAGTAGTTCCCAGATTTCAGGAACTTCTTTCAGTCGAATTCTCATGAATTCATTGAATTTGCCACGGTCAAAATGAATTAGACCGCAACTTTCTACCTATGTGTTTGTGTTTTTGAGCACAGCCGTAACGGTAATCGTCTAAGTTTGTTAAATTTAGATTCCCATTCCATTGTTTGCGGACGCTTTTGTGAATGCTCTCAAATGATCACAACTCATCACGGCAGTGCGACGCTCTCCGTTGTCGAAGTGCGACGCATACGATATAAAGCTGGATTTCGTTCTATGTGTAAGAATGCTAAATTGAAGCGTCTAAGTAACTTCCAATCAATGGATATGAAATGCCAAATTCAAGCGGTATAATAGCACATATTCAGCTCTCTCAGCGATTGAGCTACTAATTTGTAAGGTAAAAAAGAAAAACGGGCACGAACTTTAGTGTTGTTCGATTCGATATGACAACAGAGGAAGGCCAGCTTGTAGTTGAGATCACGAACTCCTAATGCTTTCAGCCCAGTTAATCCAGCTTCTTTCTCAGAAGCCCGGCCTCGGTTTCCACCGCCAGTTTCCGCTCGAAGTCCTAAAACCACTAGGTATTCAGGTGAAAAAAAATAAAGCGTTCGAGTGAAAAGCTCTACATAAATAATTTGTAACGAACCAGGAGTGTTCAACTGAGCGATATCTGGTATTACTATCAGAGTACCAGTAAGACTGCACCGATCACCTGGTTGAACTGCTTCCACCATCTCGCCACGAACTATTACATCGAACGTACGAGGCACTGAACCACGAGGGAGTTCAGCTTGTGTCTCCTACAATGACAGGCATAAGACTGGAAGTAATTTACACTCTAGTTCTTCTCCAGTTCAAAACAACATCAAGAAAAAAAACACCTGGATTCTAATCTTCTGGAAGTCGACAAATGACGAGTCGTCCACATCAAGACTGAATCGTGTACGATTAATACACTGCGGATTCGCACAACGCGAAGGCTAAAATAAGGCTACACAGCAATCAGAGAAAATAAGGTCTATTTCCACAAGTACCAAGGAATCTTTTTTTATATGACCCGTCTGCACGTCTATTGTGCGGATCCCAGCACTCTCACGTTCGACCCGCTTCCTCGCAGTCATCATCCACGAAAGTATTCCAAGTTTTTACGCGTGGCCTCGGTTGCTGCTTGATGATTTCCATTTCATCTTGAATGTTGTAGAACGCTGGTCGAGCAATTTTTCTTGGAGTCCTGAGATAGCCGGGCTGGAGCGTTCCCCACTGAATTGCAGAGAGTGATTTTTTTCCCAGACAAGTCCGGTACCAATTTCCCGACCCCGGAGGGATGAGAGACTTGGTTGGCCCGGAGCGGAATCGAACTAGCACCATGCTCGTGATAACCGACATCACTACCACCGGCTATCCACCAAGGACATTAGCAAAATAGAAAATCAGAATACTTTAAAAACCTTAAGAAGGAAATTAAACAAAAATTAAACTGACCCTTCAAACAGCACCTACAAAGAAACTGTAAATGCTATTTGAAGGGTCAATTTAATTTGAAACTGAAAATGCAATATCTTGTAACAAAACACATACATTTAGACCAAGTTTCCGTAGTACCATTGACATTGAGCATTACCACTTCAACTGCCCAATGTGAATGTGTGGTGGTCAAAATCTTAAACTTAGAAGACATACCTGTGTATACCTGAACTGCTGTTCAACGTTTCTAACTGTGACACCACAGTCCTCACAGATGAACGTGGCACGGCTTAGTTCTGGATGAACTGGGTGCGTTCGAACAACTTGACCAATAATGCATACCATTGCGCCAATCTTTTCAGCAGTCAGCTCCCGAATATTGACACGATTCTCCAGCCCTTTGAAGGATACGTAGACTTCCTTACGTAGCATCAACTGCCTGTCAACATCTTCTGTACAAGCGTCAATAGCAGCCAGTCGTAGAGCTTCACACAAGTACGGATACAACCTGATGTATTGTCAACTTCAGAACTGTCCCACCATACACTACAGAAAGAAAGAATGAACGAAACCTTAATCTCTTCCAGTTACTACATGAAGGTTTATTTTGAAACTAACAATTCTAAGCATTATCGAAGGATCGTTAGTGATCCGTATACACTTACTTGGATGGTCTGTCTTCAGTGGTTGTGCGGGCCCCCAGCATAGATGTTCCCTGGATTCGCGACGTCTGCCTGGTCAAAGTCTCCCCCAAGTCTTCACCACCACAGGAATTAGTCGGCCTTTGTGGATCAGAGGGAGATTTGCCACCATGCGACTAGTTTTATACCAGGACGGTGGTGGATCCTGGTAATGGTTTACTCCTACCTGGGCTTCCTGATGGAAACGCCGCGCTCCTTCGCAACTTGAGAGACCCTGCTGTAGGGACGAATCCGCCGGCTGTACTTCGCAGCACGACACCCAGAAACACCTCCCAGCCACGACGAGGCGGTAAATCGTTGGGAGGGATTCGTATGTGGAAATATAAATACATACATGTACATGTTTGGCCCACTTTTTAATTTTAACGTCAGCATGTTTCACATGCCATCCAAACTTAAACGAACTAGTTTCATGCGACATTTCACTGACGACAACTGGCTTTCGCAATAGCAATGAAACCACCTACCATTATCTGAACATGGACACTAATTCAAAGCGACCGGTAAGCCAAAATAGAGTAAAAAGACGTACCTGTAGAACTGTAGCTCAATTGACTCGTACAATGTTGCACTGTAAGAGTGAACATGGTGCATATCGACAAAAAGAGTATTTCTTTCCGCCTCGGATAAGCTTTCGATAGCTTTTTGATAGATCGGTACACCGTCTTCGGCGGCGAACCTAAACAAGTTCTACGAAGCCAATTACAGTGAGCAACATAAAAACGATTACAAATTCAGGGCAACAACAATGTGTAGAAGGATGGACATGAACTTGTTACTCAAAAGCAGATTCTCACTCTTTCATAAACCGGCTAAATTCGGCTTGTATACGAACGCCATCGACGTCCTCGACTTGTTGTACACTTCTGACTGCTGTAGTGAACATAGCTCACCTAGAATAAAATAGTACTCCTTGAACAGCTGCATTGTCAACGTGAAATAATCGCAACACAAAGAACCAAGCTGTGATCCTCTACAGAACAGAAATTGAGGAACAGTAAACGAACAGCTGAAGCTTCCTGATGTGAAAGACCTCAGACATTTCCATTGAAAGAATGGCTAGAAACAAGGAAGACGAAGTGACTTTGAGAAGCGTTCATATGCTGGCACGTCATTTTCGCGCCCATTCCTCGAATGTCGTACTTCCCGCCGGGCAGCGATCTTCGCTGGAGCGTGTTATCCGAGCACTTGCACCTCCATGCTTCTTTTTAAGAATGGCTGAATACCACTGGTCCCAGTGTGTTCCTCTGCCCGACATTCTTTCACTGCTTTCCGTTTATTTGTGACTGTAGACACTTAATGCTGCGTAGGTGGTTATCCATATTCTTTTAGTATTTGTTTCTCAGTGTACCAATGAACAGCTGTGGTTTTCCTTTGAAAAAGTAGCGGTCGATCAGTTATGAGATTAGACGATGCTTCCCTTTAGTGCAGCGTTTCTTGCGCATGAAAGCTACCCATGTGCTTTCCTTGAGACGCGCCTCCCTCTAGATGATGTGCCCTCTAGTTCTTCCAAAACCTGTGAAAAAAAGATCACCTGCTTTATTTCATCTATCGTTTACACTCTGACTTGCAGCTAAAAAAGCGTAGGCCAAAGTTACGACGGTAAAATTGAGACATTTTGTGTGGAGCTTTGCGAAACTGAAGATATCACGCATTAGGCACGATTGTCATGAACGGAACTACTAACTTACTTGGATACTTAGACAGTTTGAGTTGTGAGCCATAGCAAAGTGTATCATGTGATAACAACTCGAGGTGAATTTAACGAGCGTATCTAGCGTAGGGTACGTGTGGCGCTGTGGTCGGTGGCGCCCTGCAAGACGTGGAATCGATCCCCGTGCCCATGGCCCACCAAGCCTTCAATCCCTCCGGGGTGGGCAAATTGGTACCAGACTTGTCTGGGAGGACAGCAGCATTGGCTCGATACATCGGTAGACCACCGCGAGTCGTTGTACACGTCAGACATGCATCCAATCATCTCCGATGATGCTTAATGAAGACGAATGCATGGTGCATCCCTCAGGGATCAACGCCGAGAGCTTTATCATTTAGTTATCCTTTAATGAGGAAACAATGAGGTGTAAATACAGGTGAGGTATACGATCCATAGCATTTATTTCTTGATTTCTCGCAATATGCGAATAAACTACATTTGTACACTTACTTCACTGTACGCACAATATTTTTGTCCAATTAAGCCTAACGATACTGAGCATAATAGAGAAGCCTTTACTATAGCAAAACACTAGCCGAAGAGAGCCATAGCAAGGATTCGTACACACGCGAGTTAATGATGTAAAAAGGATGTAGAGTGATCGGAAAGCGGTTGCAACAAATGAAGTCGGTTACTTCAATTGTGGCAATGCTTATGGCTTTTTGCCCGTCCATTCTCTCAAAACGAATAAGCGTTGCTCATATTTTTCTCAGCAATTTCCTCCTCCAGAATACGAATTCTTCTTTCATGTTGTCGCATAACTGCTTTCATTTTTGCAAGGTCAGATAACAGCTCTTCCATGTTCGTGGGACCCTGAAGACAGGTAGATTAATGAGTCCACAGGTAGGAACAACACGGGAAGACGTTTTGAACTGAAATAAAGATGAAGGGAGTTAGAGATGTTTCTCTTCTATATTTCTCATCATTAAGTGCACGGATCTCCCTAACAAAGGGGTCTCATACCGGTTAATCGTGAAGTAACGTGGCTCGTCGTCAGGTGCTGGTTAGGGAGTTAACCTCATACCATAAGCGACTTTATGCCTCTCTGAGACGCAACCGGGCCCAAGGGGTCCGACTCTGTTTCTGCTGCACCGATCTGCCATATGCTTTCTGTGTCTGCGAGCACGTATGCGTGCGTGGCTGTGTTCTCGTTTATGCGGATTGTACTGTACGAGTCAATCTGCAATTCAGTGACTGGGAAGTTCATGGGAGGGGCTTGTGAGTCCCCTCCAACAAACAAACTCCTCATCTACTCTGGAAACGCTTGGCAAGCTATCCGTGAGCATATCGAGCTCTCACCTTCAGAGCTCAGAAAGCTATACGTGGGTATCAAACGCTAAACACGGTAAAATAAACGAGCCTCATTCCCCTGATCCCGAAAGAGCCTCCGATACGGCAGCGTTGGATAGGGCGAGGAGAGGATGCTAAAATCTTAAAGCCGTTCTAGGCCTAGATCTCGAAGGACTAAGCTGACGATTTATACCTAAAAAACACGCTCACTTGCATCTGAGCCTTTCATAAAGCAGCCGATCGTGCAGGCAAGAAGGATAAGATACGCCGTCGTTGGACTGGATGAAAAGAGAAGACGTCGTGCACTTGCTGATTTATAAATCAAAGGTATTGCCTACCCGATTGCACTACTGTCCCAAAAATTCCACATGGGATCAGACTATCGACTCTTCCGCTGAAGATTCCATTTCTCGCAGAAAAGAGAAAAGCGGCAAAGTTCAGAAAACGAAATCCCAAAACTACCATAAACTGGGATTTATTCAATTCATTAGTCAGCTTTCGGGAAGGTTCCGTTGTTGCTATCATCGACGAAGAATATGATCGGCTCATTCAACATCCTCACGTTAGCGCTATGACAGCTGAGAATTCGAAAGTCATCAGAAGATGTCTGTCTCCAGAAACAGTGGAGCTGATACGCCAACGTGGAATTGAACGAGCTAAAGGCAACCGCCAACTCATGTTGGAACTTGCAAAACAATGCAGACAGGAGGTAAAAGAAGATCCTAAAGAAGAAGAGCAGCCGTTATGCTCGAAGCTGCAGAGGAGTGGCAAAAGCATTCGCAAAGCCCACCGAAGCTCCGCCATTCAGAAAACCAAGACGGTGGCACTTCGATGCCCAGACAGAACAGTTACAGCTTCTAGAAAGGCAATGGAGAAAATCATCCACGAATATTACTCAGATATCATCAATAGCTGCCTGCTGCTCTCATCTGAAATACAGGATGAAAATATCGTTCCTTCTTCCGAAATCCAACAAGCTATTTCGTCGGTCAAGAATCGTGCAACACCGGTTTCGGGCAACATAAGATCCGAACACCTGAGGAACCTTCTCCCAGTCCTCACAAACACACTGCTCGGCTCTTCACACGTTAATTGTTTGAATGCAAGGTTAATGTCAATGGGAATGATATGGGAGGCACAAATTGGCCATGAACTCAGTTGAGCTGAAGGCTGCGTTGACGGATGATTGCTGATAGTATTGATAAAGTGAAAGCAAGGCTAAGAAGAAGACAAGGCAAGAGCTTCGATGGTGCTGTTGATAAAACATGAGCATCCGAAAAGAGTACTCGATGGTTCGAGGCTCACCTGGAGTTCCGCGTTTTGCTCATATCTCAGCATCATTGTGATTGTAAAATATCATCATTCTATAGTGATATTAACATGGACCTAGAAAATGGGTTAGACAAAGCTATACCACCCCCTAACATTATTTACCACCGTTCTAAAGAACGTCGTGTGCAGAATGGAATGGGACAACGTGGAAGTGAAAATTGATGGGAGGTTGGCAATTAAACCGTCTTCCTTTTGTTGATGACACTGTTTTTAAAACACCAAGCATTAGCTGGGCCGGAGCGAACGCATGCTTACTTTGATAACGTCTGTGGAAAGATTAATCGTCGACTAAATCTCACAAAAACGATGTTCGTGAGGGAGGATTTATTTCTTATTTCTCATTCACGAACATTTCTGAATGCTCCAACTACGTCTGTCTTCTAGGTCACGAAGTCAACGTGATCACCAACAGAACGACTTATCTCCAGAGCTGAGTAGGAGGTAGCGAGCGGCTTGGGAGCTTTCAAGAACTTGGATGATGTAGTGAGAAAAACAAAGAATACCCGACTCCGTGCCCACATTTTGGACTCCAGAGTTCCTCTTACCTTAACTTATGCGTCAAAAACTTGGTCGCTAGACAAGCAGCACCCAGTATTATAGAACATTAAGACGGAGGGACGATGGTAGGAGTATCCTATATCGCACAAGTGAGAGAGTGAATTAGATCATTCGATATACGACAACGAAGAAGGCCAGACATCCGTTTTTGCAAGCCGAAATGTCGAGAACCATATGCGTAGCGGATCTGATGTGCCTGAACGACAGCCAATGGGCAACAGCCGTTAACGCCTGGATTTCCTAGAATTTTAAACGTACTGCAGAAAGACCACCGACACCGTGGTCGGAGTTCTTCACGAAAGCCCAGAAGAAAAGTATAATACTCAACGAGTCCCTAGAGCGAGCAAAACCCACTGGGCTACTCTTCCACGCGACAGCGAGAAATGAAAGCTTTACTGGCGCTCTCTAAAGTCAGCCGACTATCAACGGGACGACAGGTGATATAGATCATGTCACCGCACTTAGTCGTACCGTACTTCAGTACTTAGACAACACGTGGTGAGCTTGTGTGCTGTGGAATCGGAGGAACACAAAAATGGCGTTTTGTGTCATCAACTTCATCACCCTTAATCGCGTTAGTTCTCGCTTAACTTTAACGCACACCAATAAAGTCTCCATTCGAATAGGCCGTATGCTCACTGAACTCCGTCAGCCAGTTAGAAGAAGGCGAAGTACATCATCCTTTTGGTACGACGCCTTATATTTCTAGTATTATCGACCATAAAGTAGCCATAGTAGGGGCCTCTTATTCTTCGCTAGACGAACGGAAACGTCAAACGCTCATGGAAATGTTCTCCTCAGAATGGTCGACCTTGTTGTGTGACCATCATTCTATACCTTGATGTGTAATTTTTGAAAAATTAAGCAGAAAGCACGGAAAAACATTTGACATGGTGAACACATGACATTGTTCATGGCAAGTGTGGAAATTTAACCACTGTTTAACTCACGTCAAGACTATTAACACTCATTCGTGCTGAAGGGCTTGGCCGTTGTGGAACGTAGTCCTCATCGGGTACGCGTGCCTGAATTGCACACATTCACTTATAAATTCATGATATTAGACAACCTCATAGACCACTACAACCATATTTAATTAGGGGATCCAGTTAAGAAGTGAGTGTGAATGTTTCATCACCCCTCCAACCTTCCACCTCTGCGGGTTTAGCAAGTTGGTACCACGGCTGTCTGGGAAGCACTGACTTGACGCATCGGTAAACCACAGCAAGTTATTGTATTCGTCGGATATGGATTCGGCCACTTCTGGGACAGTTGCGCTTCTAGGCATTAATAAAAGAATGGCTTAAAATCACTTGATCTCTCCTTATCCGTTCCAGCTCAGCAGCTGCCCTCCTCTGTCCGGCGGTTTGCGCACCACCACTCACGTCCCTGTCAGCTCGCGATCGCAGATTCACCTGAGGCAATCGGCATTATAATTAATAGCAACAATTAAGAAAATGGTAGGGATAGAAAGTTGAAAAAAAAGTGAAGTACTCAATCCTATTGTGTTTCATAACGTTTGGGTTGTCCGAAAATGAATAATGGTCTTCGTCGTAACCTGTTATGAAATATTTTATATACATATTTTATATATATATATATATATATATATATATTTATATATTTATATATATATATATATTTATATATATACAATATATATACATATATATTATATTTATTTATATATTTTTATATATATATTATATATACATATTTTATATACAAACAACGTCCAACGTTCAAATTTGAATTTTTTTTCAGACGAGAAAAATTCCGAAGCGGAAGTCGGAATGAAAATGGAAATTGTCTGATAGGACTCCTGTTCGCGCCACGTCTCTTCTGTGGGAGTGCATTTTTCGAGAAGAGAGAACGCCTACGGATATGGGAATCTTCTAACAGCAGGACTCATAGGGAGATCCATCACATTCTCCCCGAACAGAAAATAGTGCTTCTTTGACACCTAAGTGGTACCTGGATTCTGCAATGGATCTGATCACTACCTCCTCCGTGACAAGATTCTATTCAGCCATAAACTAGAAAAGATCCCCCATCATCGTCCAAGAAAAATAAAACAAGTTGTGTTTGGTCGAAATATTATCAACAAAGTCCTCTCCTCATATGACTGACAGATAAATGAAGACCGGATACAGCATTACATGCTGCTTACCGAAGGACTTAAAACTTGTGCCGAACTCACCTCAGTTCCTTAAGCGAGAAATCCAGACCGCATCTTCGTTACTATTAAAGCACTGCTCGAGAAAAGAAGGAGATTGAAGCTTTATCCTACTGCAGCACACCTAACATGGCTTATAATTAATGCCAACTTTGTTAATTAATGCCAATTAGAAGATCTTTGTAGGAGGATTAACATCGGTATATGCAGAAAAAAGATACTGGAAGCAGCTCAAAAACGCAGTCTGATGAAGTGCCGTTGGGAATTTTGCGACCATAATGTTCCACTATCCGCTTGGATAAACGAGCGTAAGATTATCACCACATCTCGCCCTGATATGAAATTAATAAGGGAGAGGTTCCACACCAATCTTTTCTGCTCTAAAATTCGCCGTTTCAGATCTCGAAATCCTCGCTGATGAAATACCGTGCGGCAGTCTACACTCTCAAGTTCGAGTTGCGATAGAAAGCATGAAGAAAGGCACAGCTCCAGGATCCGATAATATTACCGCCGATTTCGTTAGAGCTGGTGGCCACGAATTACGCGTAGCTCTCGCAACCCACATGACATATGGTCTTCAAAAAGAAAGAATGACAGACTACAGGAAGACCTCCTCCATTGTCATCATACCAAAGAACAATGAAAGAATTAATCTTCGTGATTACCGTCCAGTATGCTTGTTGAGTGTACTCTACAACCTGCTAACGAAGATTGTGCTCTTGCGCATATTGGAGACATTGGCTGAGGCACAAACAGTTCAACAAGCAGGACCCCAACAGGGATTCTTCCGCGTAGGCCACATGCAAACCCGACCGCTGGTTATAGAAGCTCTATCGGTAGTGCCATATGCCCCTTCTCCTAATCTTTATCGACTATAAGAATGTGTTTTACAGCGTCGAAACGAATTCAATGCTATCAGCGCTCGTCGACCAAGGAGTGGACTCATCCTATACACGAACGCCAGCAGACTCCTATAGAAACTACAGCATAAATGTACAGCTTTTTCACCGACTCTCACCACACCCATAAGAAAGGGGTTCGACAAGGCGATAGAATGTCACCAAAGCTGTTTACTGCCGCACTGGATAATGAAGTCAATCGATTGGGACAAGAAGGGCATACGTAGAGGTGGAAGATTTCTATCAAATTTATAGTAACACGGATGACATCGTCACCACTTCGTGCAGTACCAGTCAAGCAGAGAAGATGCTCAATGAACTCAACGAAGCGAGAAAAAAGATTAGACTGCGCAGAAATGGGACGAAGACCTAGTTCACGAAGAACCCATGGTGCGAAGGTGAACAAATCGAAATGGATCGCTCTCTAATTATAAAAAACTAACTCATATATGTACCTTGGACGTCCAATGAGCATGGAGAACAGCAAGAAGGAGGAATTAGAGGAAAGAGAGCGGCATGAACCGCATTAGGACCACTTAAAGATGACACCAACCGACTAAGGGACCCAAAACTCCACGCTCAGCTTTTTGATTTAACATTTCCTGCCAGCGCTATATAATACAGCAGAAACGTGAGATGATAATTCAACCATGTCAAGAAATCTGGGCACCACCGTCAGAGAGTCTGAACGATGCGCTGAGACCCATCTTCGTGATTCAGGAGAATATACATCAGTAGCGAAACACATAGGCGGGTCACATAAGAAGAATAGATGACAGACGAATGAAAAGAACAATGGAGTGGACTCCAAGAGAATGCAAGCGTCTCCCTTTAAGACCACCAAAACGATGGTTGGACGTTTGTTTGGACGACCGTTGTGCCTAACGTCAACCACCTTCACTCGCAGATAGCAACGATTTAGGATTAATGAATGGGGCCTCGAAAATGTGACCATGTTGGAAACAGATCAAAACGGTGAACGACGATTGTGCGAGAGAGAAACGAATATAAATTATGCTGGGACTCGGACAACCAGTGAAGACGAACCATTGAAGTATCCAAGTAAGTTTTTATCGTAAGTGATCCATTGCCCTCTTCTAATGGTTTATTGGAGGGCGCGTGTAGCGCATTGGTTAGCGGAGGCCCTGCAATGCAAATAGGTTCGATTCCGCGCCCAAGGCTCACCAAGCCGATCTCTCCTGGGTGTCGGGGAATTAGTACCAGATCTGTCTGAGAGGATAGCAGCACTAACTGGATACATCGGTGGCTACCGCGAGTCATTCGTTGTATAGGGCAGATATGCATTCAATCATCTCCAACGATGCTTGATGATGTCGAATGCATGGCGGATCTCTCAGGGATTGATTAACATCAAGAGCTTTATCTTCTATCCTTAATCGTTTACCGCCTCATCATAGCTGTCGGAGTGTTCCTTCGTGTTGAACTGCAATGTACAGAGAAGATCAATGTTTCCAAGTAGGTCTCTTATCCTAAGGAACTCAACATCTGCAGCCGGATGTCCATTAACCATTGCTAAGAGTCACTGCTATCCTGACCACAACATCACCAGCTCACCAGCAAACGTCGATATGGGAAAGTTCTTGCACGACTTTCGGACTCCAGGGAAGAAAACCGCGCCTAGTGAACAAATTAGCAGTAAAATGAAAATTACACTGAATCCCGCACGATTCTTCGTGATTCGTGCAGGCAGGTCACGTTCAAGTATTAAAGTAAGTAAACAAGCAATGATCCAAGAAGGTTGGAAATTAAATACAACTGTTCCAGTGGGTGGTTTCTGTAGAGCGACCGTATAGTGGAAATACAACGACGCTTGCCTGCTGCTTCGGGGTCTGACTTTGCCTCTCTCGTTCTGGACTTTGCCGTTCCTGGTGCTGACGAGTGGGCTGTTGGCGGTGCTGCACCTAAAATCATCACTTCATCTGAATGGTAGCAATGTTATATTCTCGTTCAACATGTGTTGAGATATACTAAACTCATTCCTACAGTTTCAAATTTCGACCATAAATTTCGACCATTTCGTTTCAAACCATGCATTTCAGTACTGTCTACTTCTTACCCCAAACGCTCGTAGGCTATCACATTTCATTAGAGCTTACGTATTTCTGATACCAAAAGCCGCACGTATGCGAGATTTAGCAATAACCTTAAGGAACTTTGGCAAGCTTTAGGGAAATTCTAATGGTGTGGCATTCACTTGCATTGCATCTTTTAAGCGCTCTATGGATCCTTACATAATCGGCAGTTGTATTTAGGCACCTATGCAGATACTTCCTTCAAATATTAAAAATGTCTATTTAAATTCAGGGTTTAATTTATTTAAGTGTTGATGCAATTTTATGAAGGCTAAGGCTCCATGTATGTATATCGACAAAGAGATCAGTTTTCTGGCAATGGGGAATTTTGAGCGGCTTATCGACGATATCATGAACGATTTTTTTCTTCAAAATTCTCTAACTTCGTCCAAACAAATTTGGAGTGCACAAGTAACGGATAGTGGATGAAGCGTTCGACACTGATCGAGCCCCGTGGGATGTATTATGCATTCCACTCCGTTATGCATTATAGAGGTGATTGAATATACATCTGGCCCTAAGCTTATGAGGGGCCTTCCTCAAGTCATTGTCTTCTGTCCACCTGTACAAGTCACTCTTTCCCAATCCCGAAGGGTCGCTAGACACTGCGCTACGCGAACCAGTGTTCAGTATAACAACTATTATCTTAATAATATCTGGTTGATGTTGTCCACCATAGGTGTAGTTCCTCTATATCTTCTGTCCAAAGCAGTGGAAGTTATGAAATATAGTGGTTGATCTCATTATTGATTGAACCCTAATCGTCCAGCTTCTTGTCTTGCACGTCATTCAAATTTATAGCTGGAAAAAAAATGAAGTGGATAGAATTTTTAGGTGAAGCTCTCAACCAAATTGGATTTTTCGGGAGTTGCTAGGTAGAAAGGGGGAGCTTATAGTGCTATGGACCATGTTTTTGAATAAAGTGGACCAAATTCTGAGATTTAGCAGTGCATGTGAACTCGCTGACGGTGGCACTGTTTGGTAGTAACTCACAGCACAAAATTCCTTCCAAATCCCTCAAAGCTAAAAGAAGAACTTTCTTCTCATCAAAGTTAAGAACTCGCTTGAATACGTTGAAGAGAGAGCCCTAGTGTATTACAATTTTCTTAAAAAGAGTTCATTCGGTGAGAATGAAGAGGGTTTTTACGATTTCCAAAGATTTGCATGAATTTATTTCTGAGTCGCAGAGCTGATGAGAAGTCCATGTCAAGAAAATAAGTCATTCGATATCCAATATTCACGTTGTTATCGATTTGTATGTTGGTGACCTTAAGTATTGTCAAGTGTTGAAGGCGCTACACTCCGTATTTATACAGGCACATCCATGCAAACGTGCGTGTGTACTGACCTGTGTGGGGATTGTATCCTAGACATCGGTATTTCCAAAAGCTTGCAGGCAAAAAGAGTACGAAGCACATTGGAGGAAGTTAGGTTATTCCCAACAACGAAAAGCTGGATGTCCACCCCTAGAAAAGCACGCTCGACAACTACCTTTCAGTGTCCACGAAGAAAAAGTAGAAGGAAAAGCAAAAATAAAGGACCTTGCTCAATCAAGCCCATAACAGCTTCTGATACAGCGGCGCTAGAGTAATGGGAGGCTGCTAAAATCTCAGGGTCAATTAGGACCGTCAGAATCTGGAAGGACAATGGTGACGATCACTACTTACGATGGAAACGTGGTACCCCGAGAACTCTTATGAGAACTTGCTAAATTAAACTAAGAAAACCAAGTAGGATGGACCAAATGACATTTAAGTCATTCATTAAGCGTCGTTTATACTATGATAATGGCAAACATTTTTCTCAAAACATGCGACAGAAGAAGTTTTGTCCTCGTTGAAACGAGTTTGGCTAAATACATCGATCTCTTTGGACGACTAACGAAACTCACTAGAGGAACGTTAACTGTTGAAATGATGTGGATCATTGCTGGGTTCAATAGCATTTGTCGGTAACATTATACGATGAGATCGAGGGTCGTTACATGGATTTCTAGAAGTTATACAGAAAATCAAATTCTCTACGAAGTCATCATAAGTGATTCTAAAATCAAGATTAGCCTCAAAGAGACGTGTGAATTATTTCATAATATGATCCAAGGAAAGAAGTGGAATAAAAAGAAGGAAAGTCTGGCTAAATTCGTTATGACGACGATCGCCTTACGTGGGAGTACCCGACATCGCAGTTCTCTTATTGTTCGATGTAAAAACTTTTCGATGGATACTGACTAGATCTGCTTGTAGTGAGTCCAACGTTTTGCTTAACCGATGTCACTGCTGTCCTTATGTTCTCAAAAAAAATTGAACCATTCTCTCATTCATGCAGCATTCTTTTCCTTCTTCTTGACCAATGAAAAAGAAAGCTCCAAAATTAGAAAGGAAATATCTTGGGACGAATATAGGACAAGATAATTTTACCTTAGCTTTCCAGAAGACACGTTATAAACAACGTCGACGGCACGACTTGCTCATCCAACAACTTCACAATTTAACATGTTTTCAATTTCTTGAGCTTACAAGAGGGAACTTCACAATTTGTTTTTTATTTTTACTACTTGACCCATTATCATATGTATCACACTGTCCTGCATTTTTTGCATTCACTTCGTTTCCTCGCATCCACCAACTATGAAGGTCTTCGGACTTTTTTGCGTACCGCTTCGGCTGCTGCTTGAGGGTTTTTCGGTTTTGGTCACCGATGTCATTAAATGCTGGTCGAGTCGATTCTCTGTGGAACCTTGAGATTGCTGTGCTAGAGCGTTACCAGGTGAATTAGAGGGAGTAGTTTTGTCCCAGATAAGTTTGGTACCAATTCCTCGACCTCTGAGAGATGAGGGGCTTGGCGGAGCCGTTACGGGAGTGCAACCACCGCCTGAGTAGGTTGGACCGTCCACGTAATGAGCGGAGTCACGACCACTACCCGCTTTTTAACTGTGTCTGTCAACCATTTCCAACACCCTTACAATAGTACTAAGAAGGCTGAGAGTTTAAAAGTAACCATGAAACGTCCATCTGCAAGAAATATCAAGCTGATATGCCAAAGAACAAATGCCTTGTGTCAAATATTGCAAAGCACTGCAAAAGAAGATCTCAAAGAGAGAAGCGCAGCTCTACTAGTAACTGGAAGTGCAATGGTTAGGAAAAATACGCCACGCTCTCCAGACCTTGCAAGGTTTACTATTGCTCACTCGTGTGCATACAGGTTAGTTACTGCATGCCTAAAGACATTAAAGGAGATTATTGAAGTCTTTCACTTCTCATCTTTTCGTCATTCAAGTGCATCTTTTCTGTTCCAAGAGAAAGAGGATGGGTATATCATGAATGGATGGGGGAAATTTGCAAGAGCATCAAGAATCTAGCAAACTAGTTAAAAAAAACACTTGTCTCCGCCACCATCTCTTCAATTCCACCATTTATTCGGACTTGATTTACGTCTCTTCACAGATGAAAGTGTGGTAGGTTTTAATGAATGGGCGGCTAAAAGGATTCTAAGACTATCCCATATCATGTAAATGAGAGATGAAGTCTGAAATCTCGACCGAAATAAGCGAGTAATGATGAGGACGGTGCAGTACCGCCAAGAAATCAAAAAATCAGCCAGATGGCACAAGTAACGTCTTGATGAGAGTAACCGAATAAAATTGTGTGACGAGTGAGTTCCATGGCATGTTAGAAGTACTGCAGAAATATACAGGAGTATACAGGACAGGAGAATATACAATGGCAAGATTTCTTTGAAATGAAATCCTTTCCATCGAGGCATATGGAAAATATTATTTCGTGTCCCTGGATAACGGAGTATCAACCCCGAAAAGCTGGAAAGACTGAGAACTTCACTGACGCCCGCTCTAATTAAACTACGACATAGTACAAGGGACACAGGTAAATTTTACAAAGTGTTGCAAGACGTCTACGATCCATCCATCTTACGCCTTGAATGATAACTATTAAGAAGTCAAATTTCTCCTGCGTCAATTATATACGCTAATTTTGAGAAAATTTATGATAAAAAATACTTCTTTACTGCTAATGTTGATTGAATATGAAATTCTGCATCTCATAGAGGCACAGACCTGACTCATTGGTACGATCCCCATATCCTCATCAATCACAGGCCGTTTCGGTTGTTGCAGCTGTTGTTGTTGGTGCTGAGCACGTGGAGACGGTGGCGCAGATCTTCACATCAATCCATTCGATTAGCATTCAGAAGAACTAAGAGGCATTGCTTTACTTACACTTGAGGGGAAGTCTGTTCGGAGTAAGATCGGACCGGTGAAGAGTCGGCACTAGAATCAGATTTTGGTAATGAAAATCAATCCAGCACAAAACCACTTCTAGAGGAGACGAATTTGGATATTGAATTCAAGCACGATTGTGTTCTTGTTATTATTTCGTTCGTAATGAAACCACATTTAATAAAGGACTTTTTACCTGTCAAGACGTCTTTCATATGAAAAGTATGCGAATGAGATAAGGGCTGAGTGAAACTCGTTTATTTATTTACAGATCCTTCGAATGAAGGACAACATGATAAGTCAAAATTTGGACAAATTTGTCCAATGAAAACAAATCACAAGGAAGGAAAACTAACGCAGTGGGGGCAAGTTGGCTAAGGATGTTCGCCTTCTTTACACACCTGTAAAGAGAAAGTCAGTGTTAATAAGACTATAAAGATATGCTGGGCCTTACGTTACTCACTGAACCTTCGGTTTAGCCTGTGCGGCGGCCGGATTGACCGGCTGAGTGTTCGGCACTGCGTTTTTCCCTGAAAAACATTACTCGAGATTTCATGAAGTTCATCATAGCTGCTGTCCATGGTGCTCGAGATTTCCAGCGACCACGGCGATTACTTTCATTCACCAAAGTATTTGAGGGGAAAAGAAATTCTCAAACAAACGAATTGCGATGTTTCTGGATATTCTTTGTTCATTTGTATGTTACAGATTTAGCTTCTTACTCCAAATATAGTTTGGCCATATTCCCACCTTCCATAAATTCTTCAGCTGTGAGTGGAGGCACCGTAGATCTGGTGTCTGGGTACAGATCGTGCTAAAACAAAAGTAAAACCCATGGATCTGAAGCTTTTAAATACTTTCGTGAAATAGTTCTATAGAATTGGCCCAAAGCAAAGAAGGAAGTTTGAAAGGCAGACCTGAAAAAGATCGGATTTCCTTGGAACGAAGAACTGCAGCACGTCAACGACGCCTTTTGTTGTGAGCTTGTAAATTCTAAATTAAGCGAGTGAATTTCAAAAATTGCACCAAAAAAAAGAAAAAAATTGAGTGACACAGACAAATCGGGCGCTGGAAGCCAATAAAGAAAGCATTAGGTCCATAATTTAGGTAACATTCTCGAGCCGTAAAATACCTGCACAGAGAAATTCGGAGGCAAACTAGTAATTTTAATTGATCTCAGCTTCAACCCCCTGATACTACCGGCCAGACGAGTTTCCAGGTGTCAAACTGCAATCTACAGCAAGAGATTCATTTACCGATAGCCATCAAAGCCGGAAAGTAGTTCGGCTAGAAGCTCAGTTAAGGTGAACCAGTGCTGTGAACCGACGACCCTAACTACTGCCGGTCAAGGATATCGCGAGACTCAAGAGAAGAAATCTTGCTACAATTTCCACTACTTCAGACAGACGATATCTATTGACAGCATTTAATAGATTATTGTGATTTTTCTATTCTAAATAAGCTGGTGTAGCAGATTGGTTAGGGGAGTGGGGTGCTGTTGTCTTGGAGGATGAAACACAAGTCGAATGCATACCACATTCCTCAGGAATCGATCAGCCCCAAACACTTCATTATAGTACTTATTTAAACATATCACATTAGCGATTATCAAAGGAAAAACAGTAGTAGTAAGAGATGGATTCGTGAGATTTTCATACCTGTTTATCTCATTTTCCTCAGAATTTACACCTCTCTTGGACTGAAACCCGATAGCCCTTTGCGGTTCGCTAGTGGTGTAGGTGTTAATGTAATGCATAAATGGGTACTCCTGATTCACTTCATAGTAGCGAATCGCACAGTCACCCTGAAACTAATGCGCATACATCACCACAATGATGCTGAAATATGAACAAAACTCGGAACCCAGGTGCACTTCGAACCCTTGATTACCCTTTCGAAGGTTTCTTTTTAACCTAATTGTGGTATCAGCAATCACTATTGAACCGGAATTATCTTGGGAGCACAAATCGGCATTGAACTCAGTTAAACTAAAACCTGCAATCGAAACAAGTCGAGTCACAATGTTTGTGCTTTCCAGATCATTCCGTTGGCAGGTGATTGCTGATTGCTACCGTTACCGTAAAAGTTGTAAAAAAAATTGCCTGAGAGAGAGAGAGAGAGAAAGCAAGCGCCTAGATGGTGGACTAAATAAGACGTGAGCCCCCGGAGAAGTGCAATTGTGGGTTCGAAACACACCTGTGGTTCTGAGTTGCTCATATCTCAGCATCACCATTGTGGTTGTATTTCACATAATACACTGCTACGAAAAAAATAATAGTCAGCAGAAAAAGTTAAACATCGTGGTAGGAAGCCATGTGACACTAATGTAATAAGGAAAAAAACTGTTTCACGCAACTCGGAGGAACCAAACCAAGGAAATAAGTTAAAATCCAAACAAACATTGTTCCTTGTAGCCTTGAAGGTGCAAATGGGATTAATAAAAAATCCTTTTTGTGATTGCAAGGAGCTCAAATGCTACTTTTCCCATCCACACTCCTTGTACTGATGCACGATCGGAGAAAAATAACCACATATGCTTTTTCTGAAGTTCACTTTGTCATAAACACCTCAGACCCATTTCCAGGCCAGATGACACCACGGTTTGATTCCTTCCAGCTTGAAGCAACAATCTACCTGCACTTTTTTTCAATCCATGTGAAAAATACTTTCCAAGGAAAGCGTCCCAGGCAAATAAATTATTCCACGAATGTTCACACTGCCCTAGGAAGATTTTCGCAACTTCTCGTCGAACTATGAGTTCGGAGTGCTATAAAAGCTCAGTAACAATCAAATCACAGCAATGGCCACAGATGTATTCCCAGAGTACCAAGTGCTCCATGAGTTCGGAAAAACTTTCTACACAACGCTACTTGGTCCGCTACTAGCTACTAACTTTGATCGCCTGTTATAGTAGACAGAAAAGCACAGCTTTACCATCACTATATCACTGTCTCTATTAAAGAAAGGTTGTTTAGGAAGAAAGCAAAACCCGTTCCCCTGGAATTTTTTTACCACCGCATTGCACTTGTTAATGAAGTCGCTTGGTTGCGAAAATAGGCATTCGGAAAACTGCTATTAAACATTTGTTTTGTTAACGGCAACGCCATCTTTTAGAGAATTATCAGTAAGACAAAGACAATGCTGAACGATAACATAAGAATTGGAATAAATCAAAACCAAAAATTCAACTCATAAGAACCCATGATGAGATAAAGAACAAACTAAGATTGTTCATTAGTTACATAGACTCCTATGTGATCTCTGGACGTGTTCTAATGGACGAGCTTACTCAGACGATGGAGAATTACACTTAAACGTTGTGCAACATGGAGCATATTCGAGCTTCTCAAAGAAGACAGCAAACACGGAACAACGCATTCACCTGTTTAACACAACATTTCCCTCAGTGCCCAGCGCTTTTATAGGCAGATAAGATATGGATTTGTGAACTAAACGGATTGATACTCTCAGACGACACCATACACAAAACAGACCACCGTCCGTGACGGTGGTCGCAAGCGAAAGGAGATGACTAGGAAATGTGCTGGAGCACGCATCGATTTGCAAAGACCGGCCCATTCCCATTTACTCCGCAGTAGGGAAACAGTAAGAAGTATCTTTTTAGATTATTAATTTAATACGAGGTTGAAAAGATATTTACTCGGCTAGCATTTTGATATCTTCGTCTTCCTTAAACCCGACGATCCAAGTCGATCGCCGACAGTCGTTCGTCTTCTCCATGTGGTGTCTTCGCCGTCGTATTGAACTGAATGTTTCTTTCAGTGGAGCGTCGACACTAACCCTAATAATCCCCTATATCTAACCCTAATAATCTCACCCGACAGCGCTATTTTTATACAGGAAGATTGCTGTTGATAATAATTATCCGTTGATAATAATTTGTTTTTTCAACAGATAATCCATCCTTCAGCATTCGGTACTATGTTTACTAGCATACATTTTTCTATTTTACTTTATACAATGAACTAGTAATTCTGTACAATTTTTTATTTTTTATACTTTCAGGATTTTTATTTCATTTTTTAGATTTTATTTTATTTGGCTGTCAACTAGCACACAGCGAATAGTGAAACTATTTCTCAAACCGATCGTCATTTAACTTCGATGTAATAACTAATACTTTCTTAGATTATTAAGCTAACACGAGGATGAAAAGTGTGGAAAAAATACAGTAAAAAAAGCTAGATACAACCTCAATGATGCTGAGATATTTGCAAGACTCAGGACAGCAGGTATCTGCGATGTGGATTGAACACGCCACTACCCTTTTCGGGTGCCAACGTGTTCACTACCACACCATGCGGATCCTTCGTTTCACCTTTCTCTCAGCTAGATCTGGCTTTATGCTTCCCAGTTCTATCCCGTTAAAGGATATTTGTTGATGGCACTGGTAAATAGAAAACAAGCTGGGAGACAGGCGAGACGATGGACCCACATAGTGTGCTGGTGAATGCGTCAGCTTCCTGAAAGAGTGATAGCGTGTCGGATCCCAACCGCAGACATCTGCGGTGCGGAGCTTTGCAAATCACTCAGCATCATTGTGATTATATCTTACATTATATCCTACCGTGAAAAATTGTAGTAGACAGTAAATGAAAAGTTAACAGCAGAAGGTGTTCGTTGCGATTCATAAAGCAAATTTAAGTGAATTGAAATGTCGCGAACATGTTTTTGGTCCAACCAAAGCAGATGTTTTAATGATTCGATGGACAAAATCATCAGGTACCACACTCCAGCGAGAACTAACCTTTCCACAAAGGTATACCAAGCTAGTATCCTCGTCGTAAAGTGGGAAGAGCACTCCATTCGAGGTATCCAGTTCTTCTTCAATAATTGGTTGGGAAAGGTTATCCTGAACGGCAACAAACTCATGAACTCAATAATTCGACTCAACTTATTACAAAAGTTTCTGCGCTTTCTCCCTTAAACACCAAATGTCTAAAAACACTAAACGAAAAACAATGCGCTTTGCTCAAAAGAAACTTAATGAAGACGGCTTGGCAGAAACGAAGAAAGTATTCGTAGCACCCATAATAACAAGGTCAGGAATCCATTCATCACGAGCGTCATCTAGTTGGTAGCAAATCAATTTAATGCTATTCTGAGCAAAAAGGATGCAGTAATGCTATTGGTGGGTCGTTCCTGAGAACTACTGTTGTGACCAGATTGCACTCGTTACAGTATAAATTTCTTTACAATATTATGATGGTGCGTTTTTTCCCAAATTATACAGATAACCATTTCGGACTTCTGAAGAGTTCTAATGAGAAGAGACCTCCAAATATGAATCAGCCAGAAACTTCTTACCGGTGCCCTGAGTGCATATAGCCGTTCAGATCGCTTCGTAAATCCAGTGGTGATAATCCTACCATCGTTTATGAAAATAGCACGCTGTGGCTTGACTCCCTCGTGACCTATGCCCTCGTGTACTACTTCGCCACTACGAGTGTCCAAAATTCGGATCTTTTTATCCTGAAACATTTTGTGCCTTCTATGCATACGCATCTATGAATACATATATAAAAGGATGAAACAGGACGAAGCGCTCGATGTCAATCAATCCCTAAGGGATGCGACATGAGTTCGACTTTATTAAGTATCGCAGAGGTGATTCAGTGCATATCTGGTCTATACAATGATGAGTTCAGCGTTAGGTAGAAAACTATTTAAGAGAAACTCAGACCAAGAGCATCTATAACGCAGTGTGTAATGCGCAAGTCCCCTGAAAGCGAAATCGTGGTTCGATCTGACCCGGGGGTCCAAGTTTTGCGAATATTTCACCATACCCTGCCGTGGAAAATTATAGCAGGCAGAAAATAAAAGCTAACATTATCACGTTAATATTTCCCCTTCCAGACAAGTCAGTTACCAATTTTTCGACAGCTGAGATAAAAGCAGCTTGGTTAATCCTGGGAGAGGGGTTGCAACCAGATACCTACCCAGTGTGTAGTGCAGGCCACCACTAATCACTTTGCTACACACGCCTCTAGCAGTACAAATCATAACTAACTCACAATTGATTAACATTTCGCCATTTTTGAGCCAGTGATTCAGTAAAATCATCTGGGAACAAGTAATGTTCGTCTTGCTCTTTCTGACATCGATGCTTCTCCAAATGAGGTTCCATATCGTTGTTTTCGTTTGACATGTGATGATAAAGCTAAGTGCCGTCTCGCTTGAATCATGCGGCGACTAACGGCATTGCGGCTGTTACATGCTAATAAGGAGTACTAATGCTAGGTTTCCTTCCTTATCTTGGTCTTCGTTTAAACGTTTGCCCTGCACAACAGATGTATCCGCCATTGCGATTTTTCTACGCGTCACGTTTTCGATTCTAAAAAACATCATTAGACCACGATGTACGCGTTCCCAAAGAACTCTTGCATTAGATGGTGCATTACGCCACACTTGATCAATGTTGCAACATTTCACTTCTATAGAAAATCTAGACTTTTTGCATCACAGTGAACCATCACTCATGTCGCATCAAAGAGTGTATTAGTCATTACGTGAAGATGAAAATTTGCGAGGTGGAAGTGCTTCTCTCCATTTGATTAGTACTTTAATTTTCTTTTCGAAAGGTACTCTAACGACGTCTTTCTTAAAAATCGTTGAACCTTGTTGGCATGCCGTATTCGGGAAAGGTGCACATTGTCGCGAAAAGCAGACGCTTGTTACTCACGATTTGATTTGTAGAAAATCTACAGCTTAGTGGTGGATTTCCATCAAACACGTCACAAAACTATAAAAAAGTAAAATAACTGCTTCAAAAAAAATGGGTAATAAAACAGTTGATGTGTGAATAGCAGCAGAACACCACAAGATGTAGAAGTAAAAAAAAGGATTTTGGTCGCCTTCAGATTCTTGATTCTGCATAGAATTCACAACAAAGTAAGGAGAATGCATTTGGAAGGGATGATAACTACATGTGATGCCAACAAATCAAATCAGTATTTGTCGAAATCGATTTCAAGTCGTCCTATATCATCTTTTATCAGTTGATTTCTAGCGAATCAAGTGATGTACCAAGTGACTTGAGTACACACCAGTAATAACAAGAACATATGCAAGTCCTTTATGTCCTAACATTTGATGTTACAGCATTTGCAGATATTCGTTGCTCTTCTCTTGAATGTTAAGTGAAGGAGAAAAAAAAACGAAAAAGTGTGGAAACACGTGTGTTTTTCATGAAAGCCATTTTCGGAAGCCCGATTGGTCGCACTGCTGCCTTCTTGCAATTCTTTGTAAATCTTGGCAGAGCTAAAACAAAAGTCCGTGAACAACAGATAACAGGCAGATAGGGCGATAGTTGCTATTGTCGTATAGGTTCCATTATTGTGCAGCAACATGGACCTGGTGGTATTCCACTGACTAGGAACGTTGCATTGCCACTGGTAATTCAAGAAACGTCGACCCAGTGTGCAAGCGTGGAATAACGCTCTTCAGTTTGGTTGTGATTTTACTGGGACTGTGGATTAAATAAAGAGGACTACTGGTGACCTATCCAACCTTCGCCGTATGCAAAAAGAGGCAAATGAACGTGATCATCGAGCAAACCACAGTAGAAGTCGTAGATGTATTCTACTACTATTAGGCTAATAGATACAGCGAATTTCTATCTGGATACCGGGGCGTCTTCCCGTTGACGACTTCCTAATGGTTATCGTTACTTATCGTTATTATTCTTCCTAAATTGCACACCTTCAATAAGCACAAATGCATTGGTTTCGTTAAAGCTTTCCTTCACAATTTCTCTATGGATCTTCAGGTGCATAAAACAATAGCTCCTAAGAACTCGTCCAGATTTATTTTAGCGCTCTTATGAGATCACTGAAACAAGTTTCTCGCGATGTCTTACAAACTCTCTACTTCCACGGTACTACCGAGAAGGTGAATGAGAAGCCAGTTTTATTTCTCCTCGATGTTGTCAATAATGTACTTCTCCAGAACCCAGACAAAAAAAATTTTGGGTCACTTTTCTAGAATTTTACGGCGTTATCTCTATTCTGTGGACATAATGTGCTAAGCTTTTCATGAATGAAGCGATGAAGTTCAATCCCATCAGGAACTTTACAACTGCGATATCGACTAGGCAAAACGTTCAGCTGACGATGATGTTGTCGATTTTTTCCGAAATACTCTTGCGCCAAACTCGAGAGAACGCGGCATTGTAATTCACTTTGAATGGTCATGGTCGTCGTAATGAACCCAACTAGCTTTTCGTCCTATTCATTCCATTCCTCCTGTACGAGGATCGAATTATGTATTCTTTGGACGTTCCCTTGACGGCAATCTTCCTGCTAAAATCAAGGACGGTTATTCCCACGTGGAACGCAAATAATCCATCTTTTAGTAATTCTTCATATGGATACAAAGCGCTTATTTTTTCATCTTCGTCTTCACTTAACGTTGGAGTATAGCCTACGAAGTTTTCAAATCGGACATTAGTTTCAAAGGAACTGAAGTTAACGGCACAGCTCGCTTTGGTGTGGAGACAATTTTCGTCGACACAACATTCAATAAAATATTCCAGAGAATTCTTTACATCGAATTCGTCAAGGAACACTTCTCATTTCTCACACACCAAACACATCGTGTCTGATCGTCTTACCGCGCATGAGCAGGCTCTAAGTGGAAGAACCCGGTGGTAGCGTGAATAACTTCACATTTAGATTCTCACCACATTTTTTTTCCCAAATTTCTGCTAGTCCCGGATGAGCGTAAAGCTTTAGCTGCCAGTACTTTTTCTATTTCACGCCAAAAGTAGTGAAATTAACGGCACTCTTACGCAGTAAACGGCAAGTCGCGAAATTTCCGAACATTTGAATCTTCAAAATAAGTGAAAGAATAAGTTGAAACACAGAATACAACAACATGTTGGAACATATTCCAACCCATCTTACGAACACCCAGATGTTTCACAATCGTATACGCAGACCCCTTCCTAACAGCGCATATGCGACAGGGGTACTTCAACATTACTCTTTATACAAATGTGTCAAATGATTGTCGAATTTGTCGAATCTGCTATGCAAGCCATCCTTGAGCTCTTTGTATAACACGAAAGAGCAATAAAAATGTATTGCCTTTCCGTTCAAGAGCTTAAGGCGTTCTTAAAGGAGTGTCTGAACTGCTCAGCTTTTAGATGGTCCGAGAAGTATTTCGCACAAATGAGTGGGTTGGCAATGGAACAGCAACTGGCAACAAGCCTTACCATTGCTTTATGTCTGTCTAAAGTGGATGTACCAGAAAACGATCTCCATTACTATAGTACAGATATATAGATGATTGTTTTGTCATCTACTCTACAGAAAAGGAGACAAATGTTTTAAGTTATTGTATGAAGCATCGGAGTACATAAAATTGACACGATAGAAACCGAAAGAAAAACGGCTTCCGTTTCTCAGCGTTCAAATTGACCAATCCAAAAAATTGCTACATTACCAAGTGGTGCCGAATGCCAAGTGGCAGGAATATACTGGTTCCTTGCCTCCCCTCTGCGAAATCCGGCTTAACGTCAACTTTTGTGAATAAAGAGTATAACTAAAGAGGATGGTAACAACCCCGTGTGTACTTATCAGAAAAACAGAGAAAACAATAAGAGCTTTTCGAAAAGAGAAAAAATAAGACACACGCTTCACATCGAAAATGTAAAAGGATTCTTTTTTTGTGATTAGACTGCTTTCATTGTTCGTATAACGATGAAATCATAGGTTGAGTAAATCCTATACATTTCAATCGGCTATTTAAAGTTGCTGCAGAAAACTAAGACACTGAGAACAACACACCAACAGATAACGACAACTATTCCAAATTTATATAAAGTTTAAATGATGTGCACCTTGCAAGTGGTCACGAACTGTGATCCGTCGTAGTTGAATCCAATGCTCCAAATTTGGTCAGGATGGCCAGCGACTTCGAGCAGAGCTTCACCTGTTCCCACATTCCACAGAAGGAGTTTATTCTCACCACCTACAGAAATTATTTTAGAAAAGTCCAAATCCAATAGCTAGCTTTATCAATGAATAATTTGTTAGCTGAGTATGGACTAATCAACATATGTTGATGCTGACAAATTATTGCTTCAATTAACATTTATTCATTTTTTGTATAACTATGAGCACTCTACATTGTTTTTAACCCTATAAAGGTGACATCACTGCATATCACTATCAGTGGTTGTTATTTTCATCCAAAAGCATCTCAGCTCCGGCGAGTGCCAGAAGAATCCTTATCTGCTCTGTCACGTCCAAGACCGGACTACTAGTATCTGTTCGCTCAACAGTCTCCGTGAGCATCATATTTTTCTTGATCCTAAAGTAAGATCCTTGTGAGCAGTACTGTTTATCGAATCCGTGGTTCTCTCGCCGAGCATTTGACATTTTGTGAGGTCGGGCCACTAAGAACTCCAATCCAGTGGTTGTTGTCAGGACGCATCACGTGTCCGGCCCACCTGACTTTCCACGACCTAGCATGCATGGCGACGTCTCCGATCAATAATCGTTGACGTTGATCGTAAGTTCGGATCCACTTCCCCATTTGTAGAATACGGAATACACCCAGTATCACCACCTTGACTACGCATTCGATAAGTAATCTGCTATCCAGTTCATTTTCCCCAAATGGTTCCCCACTCATACGTCAAGTGAATAAAAACCGTAGAGGCAAAAGGGTTCACATGGAGTAAGGTTTTTTTAAAAAATTTTTCTTCGCTATATCTTTGATACTCTTGAAAGCACTCCAAGCTGTTCGTTTTCTCTCACTCAGCTATAAGTCTTTCATCATGTTGACTTCTTGACTCCGATACAGATAGTTATAGCATCCGGAGATTTCCACCTCCAATGAGCGTGAATGGCATCAGAAGCTAACGTTCTTTATGAACATGGTCTTCTTTCAGTTTAGTCGAAGACCAGTTTTTTTCACAAGCGTCGTCAAAATCGTATAACTACATTTCGCTTGGTTAATGCTCGATGTTAAAGGACAATGTCATCAGCAAAACGAAAACGGTGTAATTGCCGACCATCGATTTTCACTCCCATGTTGTCCCATTCCACTGCTTCCATGACGTTCTTGAGGTTGCTTATACATAATTTGGCAAGACAGTATGGCCCTGTCGAACCCTTGTCCATATGTCGATGTTATTGTCGTTATAGACTGGTAGTGTCGGGTTTTAAAGTGTTACATAAGTCACGAATAATCCCTATTTACTTAGTAGGGATACCTTAGATTATGAGAGCTATGACCGCTTCCATCTCAACAGTGTGTGGCAGTTGCTAATGTCATGTTTCTCCCTACCTGTGCAATAGCACGTTCCTGCTGGACTACCATTGATTTGAAAAATGACATCCCAACAAGTAGTATGTGACAAGTAAGCTCATATGTTGATGAGTACTGGCCGAAGGCTGGCATCCATCCTCCTTGATGTAATATGGAGGCCTCGTCATCAGCCAATCTATAACCACGCATACATAGGGAGGGCACTTCCTAGTGAGGTTCTTCATTCCAGCGGTGCGCCACTCCATCGGATTTGATACGATGCTTCTACGAAGATTCATGTTATAAGGATGAACGGTTTGGTCAATCGACTCGGTTTATCTAGGCCGTGAAAAGGCATCGAAATCTTAGTCGAATAGAACTTGTATGACAACCTCGGCAAGCTCGATAATCTAAGAAAATACTGATTATTCATGCCGAGGTTAAACAATAGCCGGTTTTGGAGAGTACTGAAAAGACAGGTCACATTGCAACAACCTCAACAACATTAACGAAGAGTTTTGTTAGCCTGACGTCACAGGTTCCTTACTAGGAGAGACGTTCTATGCTACAAGACATGAGACAGACTACACTAAGATGACTGCATCAAGCGCACCCGAGAAACCCGTCACATGAAATGCAATTTCATTTGAGGCACCAACAGAAGAAAATCTCCCGCTAAACGAACAACAGGAAAAGGACCTTGATGGGAAACAGGTTCCATTCCACAATTTTGGTGACGTCAGACTGTTGTCACCTATCTACTAATCACTTCATATTTTAAACTATAATGAGGTCCACACTGTCTTCATTCGAATGTGCCTGCATCCTTTTTCCCTTCGAAGAAGGAAAATGAAGAATAAAAGGTTTTTCGCATTCCTTCACATGATTCCTTCGAATTATCCGCAATGAACGAACTTCATCACCTACAGGTGATCGCAACAACAGTGAAAGATTCCCGAGGATGTTTTTCTCACTGAACAGCTGTTAAACATGTTGCGGCAACCGAAATAGCATCCATTTCATTGCATCATTGAGAGATCAACACGTTGAAGAACAGCAGTTCGCTCTCCATAAATTGTGCTCCTCAAACATTAAACGGGTGTTTCTGAGAATGATTTTTTGTGTTCCTGAGTGCGTCTGGCATCTCAACAATGGGAACACGGATGATTGCGACATAAGGAATTTAGTTTAATTCACGCTATTACCGCAGGCTTAGAGCCTTCTAATGCCTCCTGTAATTCCAAGCCACAGCATAGCAAGACGACATAACTGACACGAGTGGCTAAGTTCCCGTCGAGAACCGAAAATATAAACACCTTCGTTCCAAGAGCATGGTGTTCTTCGTCCAGTTTCAGCGAGCACTGGTAGCTTTGGCGTATGATGGGGCAGAAGGAAATTTTATTAATGCACGATAGAATTATTCGATATTTAAAGCGATTCGAGGTGACACAATGGACAAGTTATATTGCAGACAGTATGGGGCTGTAGTGTTACATAGTAAGAAGCCATGAACTTTTAGAGGGCTCTTTCGTTTAGCACGATGGTCCTCATTTTCAAAGAGAACAGAGTCTCTTATAATCCTGGAATATGCTGACAACAGAACAGTGCGTAATGGATCCATCACTAACTTAAGCATCAGCACTCTTGGCAAAATGGATTTGTCCAAATACACATCACCAGTTATACCCTTGTCACAGAAAGCTCATTCTTCAACATTTAGTCACCTCCGTTGAGAAATAAGTATCGCCAACCTTTTATATGTTTCTCCTATTTCTCGCTCGTTCATGCTCATATTCATATTTATTGATTTCTCATAGCAGAAATCGAAAAACCCATCGTTATATTGTAGTCGTTACTTTCGTCACGGACAAACAAGCCTCGCTTTCCTCGAGGTTGGTAAATTGGTAATAAACTTCTCCAGGAAAACACCTTGTGATCCACAAAGGTCTGACAGCTGGTTGCGTTCGACAGCTGTGGATGCTCTAGTTGTGCCGTATCAAGCTCTTAGGCAGAATTAACTCAACCAGAACTCAATAATATTCATCAAGACAAATTTCTGAAGTAGAAGCCGAACTCAGCCATAAATGCGATGACAATTGCGGACGACAGACAAGAGACAATGAACCAAATGGAAGAAGTGCTTGCATGCATACAATATGTCAAACTGTGTGACTAAATTTCACAAAAATCTACTCTTTCAGTATTTTCTTTGTTAAGACCAACCAGCGGTGAGTAGAAGGTTGTTGGCGGTCGGATGCCATGCCAGAGTGTTCACCCTCTTTTGATGTCCACTAAGTTCGACAACTGGCTCGGTGAGGTTTCGCAACAGACCGTGTTCAGGAATCAGCCATACCTATACATGTATAATTGGCCTCAAAGTGCCATATAGATTCACAAATGTACCAACATTTTTCGAAACGTATTTTTCTTTTTCGATTGAAAAGACTTCCAACAACGTTGAAAATTCTATTTCCAGTGAATTGCTGTGTATTATATCTACAAATACCAATTGTAACCGAACTTACTTGGATACTTGGATGGCCCGTCCTCACTGGTTCACCGTCCCAGCATAATCTCCACTTTTCCGGAGTTTTTCTGGCTTAGCCGTCATGGTTCCCTGGAATCCCGAGGTCAGCCAGGCCAAAGTCTGCTCTAAGTCGTCACCACCACAGGCAGTCGCCGCCCTTGTAGATCACAGCGAGATTTGCCACCATGCGACTAGTTTGGTACCGGGACGGTGACGGATCCTGGTATTGGTTTACTCTTAGCTGGGCTTCCTGATTAAAACGCTGGACTCCTCAGTTTGGGAGAGCCTGCCGGGAGGATGAAACTCCCCGCTATACATCGCAGCCCTACACCCAGGAACACCTCCCAGCCACGATGAGGCAGTAAACCGATAGGGAGGATTGTAACCGAAAACTTGATTAAACCTTGAAATGAATCCAACATGATGATCTCGATGATACTGAAGGATTCTCTAGTTAGAATCACTAGAAGTTAATCGCATTCTAAACTATCGCGCCACAACAATATGCCAATCAGTGCGCCCAAGCGGGAGAGTAATTCGTCCAACTTCTCAGCTGTTAGTTATGTGGACGAGCATTGTCTTGTAAGAGAACTAGACATTTTCTGTTGACTACTATTGCTGGCTAGGGTGCTATTTTCGATGCATTACAACAATTTCGTGACAGCACTTTTCTGCTGCAAACATTCTGCCAAGATTTGGTGGATTAATCCGGCCACAGATCATAAAACTTCCAGCATAACCTTTTTTTTACTGCAGATGGAACTTAAATGTTTAAAAGCTTCGCCCTTGTCCAATTTCTGGACTGAACGTCGTAAGTTCTCGTATAGCACCCAATTTTCATCGCAGGTTACAATGCTTAGAGAAATGGGTAGTTTTTGTTGCGCTAATAAAGCGCAGGGCAGACTCCATTACAGCAATCTGTTTGCTCTTCATTCGACTCGTTCGCCAAACATCTATCGCACTTTTTCAGCTTTCCAATGCTTTGCAAATGATGAATGACTGCCCGTTGGCTAATCATAAGTTCTTCCGCAAACTCTTGAGTGAGGGTCAGTTCCGATTAACGTTTCCAGATGGTCGACCTCCATTACTAATGGATGCCTCTCAGCATCTTCGTCACCACGACTCATATCTAAGTTCCGGGACCTCGCGCTCGGAAATGCTTCCCTGGCCCGTGCAAATGCAAGTTTGAAGTAATGTGGGAAAAAGTAGGAATTTGTTACTTCAGAAGAATCATGTCCTATCCAGCTTCAAACCGTTGCGAACTATCCATTAGAAAAGACATTACATGCCGAGTAGCAACGCAAGAAATACGCTTTAAAATATTCTGCAACTCTTCATGACTTAAACAACAGAGGTGAAAGTAAAGAAAAAATATTAATGTGCTCGAAAGCGAACGATTTTTTATGCGGGATCAACGTTAGTTTTCCGTTGCCCGACCATCATACGTGATAAACACTGAGGAACTCTAAATTTCAGATATTTCTTCTTCCATTTCATGAAGAACTGTCTAGCATTTAAGAATCAGAAAAGATCTTTCAGTGTTAAGCGAATCAAGTGCTTATAACAGTATACCAGCGACTAAAACAGCTCGTCACCTTGCACGTTGTGTCCTCAGAACACGAAGCGATGACGTTGTCGTTGAACGGACTCCATGCCACCTCCAGACAAGCACCCTTATGTGCGTCCACGAAAGGATAGTCCTTGTCGATTCGGCCGACCTGAAAAACTTTTCTATTTTATAGCTTACTGTAGTATAAAGGAGGTTAACCTATTAGTAATTATTTTTTTAATGTAGTATAAAACTCTGTATTCCCATAAATTCACAGCAGTAGGAGTCATAAAGAAAATTACTGGAAAGGTAAATGAATATCGAGGTACAGAAAACTGAGAAACAAAAAACGATGGATATTTTAGACTATATATGTACTAAGCAACATTATAGAAAATTGTCGCCGCTCAGTGTTTGACGAGAACAACCGTCACCTCTCTCTTACAGTTCGAATTCCAGTGGCTTTTAAGCCATACTGAATGAGTAGGCACTTGCAAAGAATCACCGACGAAGAAACCTGATGTCGTTACTTTGTCGAATTTGTCATAGTTGTGAAGTTAGAAGACAAAAGGGACCAAAATAACTAAGTTCAACATTTCCCGTAGGATTCAGCCGCGTCTCCCTCCTAGCAGTTTCTTCACCCTTCGATACATTCATGGAAGAGGTGCGCATATATCATTATTCTCAATAGAATAGCAGCAGGAAGAAACCGTTAGCTATGAGGGAAACTGGTCCATACAATGATTGCTTCCGCCCAGTTTGCATGTGGTAGTTTCGAATCCACATTGCACCTTCAAGGACCCATTTCACCATCCTGCTCCCTGTATTCACACAGTGTGCTTCAAAAAACAAGACGTCACAACGTTAGCCGAAAATATACGGTAACAACGTCGTGTTAGCTTGTCAGTGAAATAAGGTACATTAATCCCAACCTTATTTTCTAACTGCTTTGCTAATTGATGTCAATATCGTTTCTCTTCCTCGGAGATTTCTCTATGGCAAAACAAAGGTTATGGAAAAAATGTTCCATCCGTACGAAAACAAACACTCCTGTATGAATCGTGGTGCAGCTGTACGCTACTGCTGTACTAAGCAACGGCACACTTTTTAAGGCCTAGTTCGAGGATGGAATTGAAAAATTTGAGAAAAAACTCTTTGTAAGTGTAATAGACCGGCGAATGTTTTAATAATGGAAGAGACAATCGATCTCGACAGAACGACGCTGTGTAGTACTTTGGAGCCGGTCAAGGCAGTAACGGGTACTGTTCATAATATCTGCATAACTGTATGTGTTATGAAATTTTAATTGATGGGAGTGACGAGCTTCATCCGAACTCCTCAGTTACCAGCACTCCAAACAATCGCTTCCAGCAACTAGTTACCTTCATGTGCGAAAAGCTGTTCTAAAGTCTAAATCGTCTACCAGTAAGAGATTTCTTCCCAGTGCATGTTATGGTTCACAGTTGTCGATGGAAGACAATGCATGTGCTAAGGCAATGATATTTGGAGCACAATTTTGGCATTACTGAGGTAAAGAAAAGAATGGACTCTAGGCCCGGGGGTCAAAGTTTTGCGAATATCTCAGCATCGTTGTGGTTGTATTATAAGGAACAAAGCACCTCCAACAGATGGGTAAGTGGAGAGTTCCCAGTGACATCATAATTTCCAATCTAGTCTCTTAACTTAGTACGTGGTCACCGATTTAGAAATGAATCATTAAAATTGGCATTTACTATAATAGTTTTTCATGTTACTTACTTAGTACTTAGTACTTGAATGGCCCATCCTCACTGGTTGTGCGGGCCCCAGCATAATCTCCATTTTTCGGAGATATGCTGGTTAAACCACTGTGGTTCCCTGGAATCTCGAGGTCAGCCTGGCCAAAATCTGCCCCAGGTTTTCACCACCACAGGCAGTCGCAGTCATTGTGGATCAGAGAGATTTGTCACCATGCGACTTTGCTACCAGGACGGTGGTGGGTCCTGCTATTGGTTCACTCTTAGCTAGGCTTCCTGATGGAAACGCCGGACTCCTTCTCAGCTTGGGAGACCCTGCCAGTGGGACGAATCATCCCGCTGTACATCGCAGTCCGACACCTAGGAACACCTCCCAGCCACGATGAGGCGGGAAACCTTTGGGGGTGGTTTCATGTTACATGCGAGAAATCGGACTGGTCCAGTCGTGAGGTGGGAATCGTTATCACGTGGCTGTTGCTCAATTCAAATTGTTCTTCTTAAAACTAGAAAGGTTTTTGGTCACGTCGCCACCAGCTCAGTTGGCTGATTAATAAATCCTGCTCAGATATCTACTACTGCTAGTACTGCCCACCCAATCTACCCTTGCCGTACACCTTGGTGACTCAGCTGGAGATGAACCCTCTCTACACATTACACATTCCCATCACTACGGAAGTATTAACTTAAAGCAGGGAACTAGAATGATGAAAAAAAAAGTTCGAACATTAAACGACGAAGGCGATGGAAACCGAAGTAGAAGAAAAACGGAAAGTACAGAAAATGATACTATAGTGGTAACATTCGGCATAAGACTTGGACGTCATTTCAAGTCTTGAATCGAATATGGAGCATGAAAGCATATCGAATTACAGAAAAAGCTAAACAATCAAAACCATCCTTGTGAGAAAACCAAACTCCTTATGAGATTAGAAAACGAAATCACAGGATGAATTCTAAACAAGTAAACTGTGCAGCTAAGGAAATACAAAGATTTTTCCACGACCGACTTTTTTGTTCACCTCGACAGTGATCGAACAACTCTTTTATATTGTGCTACGACCGTATCTCTCTCTGGGTATGGGTAGTGATTTTCAGGCCAATTTCGGCTCAAGTTGATATCATTTGAAGACCACACTGTTTAGTTAACGCTTAACACATCTATTTTAATAGGAAGCGTGTTACTTTGTACACCACCGTACTCCTGACCACGCCCTTTTCTCTGTATGCTCTTGCTGAGCAAAAATAAGATGTTATTTTATTTTTTTATTTACGAGCAACTGATGTTTCAGCGGATTTCGCCTTCCTCAGAGCCTGGAAAGGTCACGTTTACCGCAATCTACCATGC
Organism: Angiostrongylus vasorum; assembly: GCA_018806985.1. Taxonomy (NCBI): domain Eukaryota; kingdom Metazoa; phylum Nematoda; class Chromadorea; order Rhabditida; family Metastrongylidae; genus Angiostrongylus; species Angiostrongylus vasorum. Next base: position 1,146,358 of record JADANN010000445.1, read on the forward strand.
CCAGCACCTTCACAACCAAACACAGAAAATGTTAAACAAGGATTTCAGTCACATTGAACAAAGAATAGCTGCTCGATTTTCGACAGAACAGAGATTTTCTAGTATATCGACAACTCAAGAACCATACACTTAATCAGGTATGAGGACCGCAGCATAGAACCTTAGTGGATCTCGCTCGTGTGAATTAACTGGTTACTGATTCTCCTTTTCTATATTTCTCCGCTTTCAATTCAATTGCTCCTGGATGTACGAGAAATCGGAGAGGTAGATGGACGTAACCACTGTCATACAATATTGACAGCAGCTAGGAGTCCTCCCTCCACCGACAGTGCAAACAGTCTCCGTCTCCGGCTGTGCCCAGGAGTCTCTTCCACTGACAGTGCAAACGATCCCGGCTGTGCAGCCTGCGTGCGTCACGGAGCAGCCACTCACTCGAGCCACCGGCCCTTTCGAACGGCTCTGTACGATATTCGCCCCCGAATAGTCGTGCCGGTTATTTCGTTTCTGGTCTTAACAAAGTAATTTTTCGTAGTAGTTCTAACATTCGCGAAGAAGAAGCCGATGATTAGAGTTGTGAGGTACTTGGAGCAGAAGTTTATACGTAATTTTTCTTATCTGTAACTACACGTTTCTAACCGAAAAACCCTGCATCATGAATAGATTCAAATCAAACCAACTAGTGCATGCATCTACAATGGCAAAAAGTGTCCAGCCCAGCATCATCTGTAAATCTATACTTACTTACTTGATACTTGAATGGCCCATCCTCCTGGTTACGTGGGTCCCAGCATAACCTCCATTTTTCCGGAGATTTGCTGGTTAAGCCATTGTGGTTTCCTGAAATCTCGAGGTCAGCCTGGCCAAAGTCTGCCCCAGGTCTTCGCCACCAAAAGCAGTTGCAGCCCTTGTGGATCAGAGGGAGATTTGCCACCATGCGACTTTAATACCAGGACGGTGGTGGATCTTGGTATTGGTTTACTCTTAGCTAGGCTTCCTGATGGAAACGCCGGACTCTTTCTTAGCTTGGGAGACCATACCAGGGAGATGAATACCCCCCGTTATACATCGCAGCCCGACACCCAGGAACACCTCCCAGCCATGATGAAGTGGTAAACCGATGGGAGGAAATATATAACACGATGGCAAATAATTAATGAAGGGCGAACAAAAGTTATGGAATAGCAGACTGAGTATGACGTCATTATACGTAGGTGAAACAACAATGAAGAAAAAGACGGAGTAAGAATGCCGACAGCGCTGACATCAACGTGGCCTTTATTTAACTCATATTCTTGGTCTACGAAGTTCAATACGAGTTGAAAATGATGAACTTCATCCGTAAACACGAAAACACGAAGGGATTAACGTAGTACGCGTGGGTTAGTGGAGGTGATTTGTTCGCTTGCACGTGCATGTGTCTAACGCGAAAACAAACTCAGAGCAGAACACGGCGAATGTGGAACAGAGTTCCATCCATCACCTAGCATGGACGGTAGAGTACCTCGCAATGTCTGTACTACATAGAGTCTCCTTTTCGTTAATTTCAATCCCGTGTTCACGGCTGCATTGGCTTTCTTTTGACTGAAAGAACAACCAAGGCTTTACTTCGCAATGATGCCAGCCTGTGACTTCCTTTAGAGTGCCAGTTTCCACCATAAGACATGCCCCACAGCACTTCTTAGTTCATGAATGAAACAGTTTTCACGGTCCAGGCCAAATTAAAGCGACGAAAAAAGCAGGAACTCATCTCGATGACACCCCAGCTGACACACAACTTCAAACTTCACCTCTCTGATTTACACCTATAAAGGCTCAACAGTCGCTCAGTTGTTGTGAAAGTAGTGCTGAGAAACAAGCAACTGAGCTGAATGTGGTTCACGAGGAACCGACAGACAGAGGGTGCTAGCATATGTCTGGTTATTACAGCAGCGAGAAACAGCACTGAACCGATATCGATTGAGAAGAAACTCTATCCGGAAAAGATATGAAAAAACAGCGAATTAAAGCAAAGAGAAAAAAGCCGACTGAAGGAGCAGTAATCGATGAACAATGAATCCGAAGCTGATAGAAACGAAAATGATAAGAAGAAGAAGTCAGAGGGAAGAAAAGGAGGAAGAATAACCAGGAAAATTCACCTTATTAACCGGAATCACCATAAACGGACCTCCTGCTCCCTTTGTGATAAAAGCGACGAATTTTGGATTCACCGCGCAAAACAGTGAGTCCCAAGTGATCTCAGTGACCTGAAAATTTCTGAAGGATTTCAGCATTTCCTATCTTTTGAAATGAAGTTCTCCAACAGGATCTCCTAGCGCATCGACTCTTCAAGATTTTCACTTGTTTTCCGCAATGCTCTACTGAAAAAATTCTCCACCTTCTTATTTCCAAAATAGGGGACTCTTTACCTACTTGATAGCAAAAATTTCAAATTAGCTCATAAGATCACCCTCATCTGCCTTAAGCTGACAATCATACTTGTGTCTGACTTGAAGTGGAATAAAGAAAGAACAGATTTCTAAAAACACGTTAACATATTTCTAAACCAAACACTTCTACGATGACTAATTTCTCTCCCAAACCTTTTAGGTTCTCTAAACCCCACGCACTCGAATGTCCGACATGCACTGTTCGTGCTTCACTGGTTTGCAGTAGACATGACGGAATTTGCTCTGACGAACGATAGCTGCCATCGCAACAAAGTAAGTCGATCAGAAACTCTATAGCCTGGTTTGAAAATCGATAGCAGATCGAAGCTGATCGATAATAGATCGGAGCCGATCGATGATCAAGTGAAGTCAAATGTGTGAGAGTGCGCGACCAACGATGAATGTGGATATCAACCTCATGCATGATGCCACGCCCCCTCAGAACCATCCCCACAAAACGTCGAGGGACGGACAAGTCCCTGACACGCCCCCCTCGGGGTAGGGTTGGGATTCTGGGTGTAGGAGGTTCCGATGTTCGGTGCTTAGTGATTTCAAAAGTTTACAGCAACGCTAAGAGGCTTTGGAGGAATTTACTTCTAAGCTCACTGTAAAGAACATGCTTCTTCTTCAGAGATAGCAAGACATGGATTGGTCTAATCGTTGCCGATTCTTTTTTACCATCACTAAGGTAAAGAACCTATGTCGATCCAGGTCGGATGATTTAAAGGGCTTTTGTTTGCACTTCAGTGCTATGGAACAAAAAGAATGCAGTCGTGAGGCGGAAAAGGTACGTCGCACTTTTGTTATAGAAATGTAAAGAATTTCTCAGTAGTTTTCAGTTTTTTAAGACCGTCTCTTGCAAAAGACCGCATCAAGAAATGAGACTACTTCTTACTGTGAGCGATGCTTCTAGCTGTTGTTTTTTCTCTTTGAGTGTTACAGGTCTTTAGTAAACATTTCCCAGGCGCTTTGTAAATCACAGTTTACCTAGTTGTGATAGACAAAACGTCAAGGTCGCAATATAGACATTTTTTAAATAAGTTGGATTACCCTCATCAAAGAAGCGGGCTTCGCTAGTGATAATCCTTGGTCTAGCTCACGCCTGACGCAGCCTAAGCGCCGAAATTCCATTCGTTTGAGTGCTGCTGAATCGTTGTAGAACGATTACGGCCGAAGTTTATAGCGAACAAACCTTCCCCGTTTAGCACACAAAGACGAAAATTGCTTACCTAACGCCTTACAATACTAAGAAAAAAAAGCGCGAGCTTAGCGAAGTTATTCGAGAGTATTCGAAAGTACCTTTGCGAACTTCACCACTAAGAGCGCTACCATGGATAACGATCGTACAAGAAAGATATGATCAGATGATACGCTTCATCGCGTACTGAAAAATCCGGACCCTCCAACCATGAAAGGATGTACTTCGATCACTTTTACTTAATTGAGATGTTGAGCGTTCAGTTTTACCAAATAGTAATGCGGGTTCCTACACAATTTTCACGACTAATTAATAGGTCGAACAGGATTTTAACTCTATAGAGCCTTGAAAGCCATGTTAGAGCACCACTGTAAATTGCAAGCCACTCCTGCATCGGAAGGAAACTGGACAGCGTGCTACCAAGTTTCTACCAGGACAATGGTAATTCCTGGAGTTGATTTAGGCCTAGCCAGGCTGTGGATAGAAATGTTGAATCCAGTTTGATTTGTTCATCGCCTAATGGGTTTTTCATGAATATCGTTTGCTTGCGATTTATGTGCAGTTCTATCCCTTTTTGAAGCATAACCTCGACTTAACTAGTACTGTTCGAAAAGAAGATAACGGGAGCAAAAGGGATGTTTCAAGAAAATTTGCCGCCACTGTGTATGCTGTTATCCTTCCAGTCGGAGATTCATTGTAAAGCTGTAATACACAAATTCCATGAGATGCTGTTCCTTCATGGGATCCTTTTTCTTATGGAGATTAGCAAGGGTCTATAGAAAGCCATATTTTTGAGGCCCAGTCAGCACAGCTATCAGCAAGATTATTAATATAAGCGGGTTCACTTCCTAGTGGATGATTGCTGATACAATTCCATTCGTTTCGACGCTGTCGAACAGCTTTTCGTAGTCGATAAATGTCATGACAAGAGGCTAATGCTACTGCAGACAGACTTCTGTGTGGTCCTTGACACGGTTTGGATGTGGTCGATGCAGCAGAATTCCTATCAGAATCCTGCTTGATCAGGTAGTTATGCATTATCAAAAGTCCTCGATATGCGCACTAGGATAATCTTAGTAAACAGCTTGTAGGTTACACTCAACAAACATCTCGGAAGATGGTTACGAAGCTCTCTTCGGTTACTCTTCTTGGGTAGAATGGTCGTGTGCGAGTCCTCCACTGGTCTTTCGTTTTTTCCTATTGAAAATAAGATGTCATATGGTTGGCCGGAAGTGCGTGTTGTTTATAACTCTCAGCTCAAAGGAAGTCGGTTGTAACATTATTGAGTTTTAAACGTGTTCCTCTCCTCATGCCTTCTATCATGACTCGAATTTCTGCGAGAAAAACTCCGGGCAGTCTTTCTCCAGGGAGGATTTTGCCGTCTAAGACGGAGATCGTATAACGGAAAAAAAGATTACTTTAGAAGTTCTTCATTACTAATTTCATATCATGGCGAGATGTGGTAGTCTCATCGTGGTTCCACAAGACTGATATCGGAACATTATAGTCGCACAAGCCTTGACGGCATTACCTCAGAGTGGTTCACTTTTGAGCCAGCTTCAGTAGATTTTTTACCCGTACCTATTTAAGCTCTCCTGCAAAGATCTTCTACAGCTGGTATTTATCACTAGTCGTGTTGTGTATTGGAGCAAGACCAGGCTTCAGTTTCCTTATTTTCTCAAGACACTCCTTAGTAGGAAGGCAAGTGAAGGGCAGTGATAAGAGGCCCCTTGATATAAACACATAGTTCGATGCCATTCCTAGACCTCGCCTTAGCCATCCACCACCCTAGGATCAGAAAAATTGGTACCAGATTTGCCTGGTAGCATAGGGGTACTGACTTGATACATCGGCACATCGGCAGATCAACGCACGTCATTGTACAGGCCAAGTATGCGTTTAATCAGCGATACTCTATGAAGTAAATGAATGGCGCATCCCTCAAGAATTGATCAACATCGAGGTCTCTATCCTTTATCCCCCTTAGCTCCTTAGTGGTGACTGAAAGTTCAACTTCTTTTTAAAGAATTCACTGTTTTCGTGATGAGCAAACACGAAGTCGTCATTTCATCATTTATTTATAAACAAGCTGACGTTTTGGCTTATTTCGCCTTCTTCGGAACCTAGAAAGGTCAAATTGAATGGAATCCAATCAGTCAAACACCACCCATAACCCCGAGGGCAAAATGAAAAATAACCAAACCCAGATCTCAATCGCATTGAAAGTCTTCCGTTCAGTATGTCACATGGAGGCCACCTGTCACGTCTTTCTTATAATGTTGAGGCATATTAATCATGCTTCTTAGTTTTGCAGAGCAGCTTACAATATTCAGTCGAGTCTCCATTGATCTGCCGGCCATGCGAGGAAATGAGTTTGTGCAGAATATTCTGTTCATATAGAACTTCTGTTTTTCTTCTCAATTCATTAGAGTCTTTCTTCTCCAGTTTATGGCTAAATAGTACTTTTTGCACGTGAGAGGTTTTCGAATCGAGTAAAATGGTGACATCACAGAGGTGTCAAAAGTACAGCATCTTCTACAAGAATATGATCGATCTTCACACGATACACGTTACCAGGCTATCACCTATAGCGGAGATTTTCCTCATACTCGAAGAATGGATTTCTACAGAAGAGGAATTGTCGGAAAGAAGCCTAGCAAGACGATTTCTATTCTCATTTCGCTCTTCTATCCGAAATATCCTGATTTGTTTTGGTTGGGTTTAATAACCTACCGCTGATGTTCGTGACAATGATTTCACCGGATTTTTTCATCGTGGATTACTCAACTCATTATAAAACGCCTATAATTCGCTCTAATTAGCCGTACAGGGTAGTGGTTGATAGTTGTTAACTTCTTTTGTGGCAGAGACTTAAGCCCAAAAAATAGCGAAAACAAGTGATCGGATCCCGTATGGAACGACCTGATAAGCAATAGATTGACGTGCAACAAAACCTACGATCCGATATTTTGTGGCGCAATTTTTTGTTCACTAATGATTAGCACCCTGTCGTCTAATTGGCATTTAGCGGCTTTGCTACTTCTATTTTCTCATATGGGATTTGATGTGAGGTGTCGCCTCAGGAAGCCGAAGTATGGAGCCTGAATTCTTGCTTTCTGGGTCCCCAAGGCGGACAATCTGCAGCTTTATGAGGCCGTTATCAGAGAGGCAGTCATCACCCTTGTGGATCGAGGATAAGTTTGTCACCGCAATTTCCTACCAGGATATCAGTGATTCTTGATAACCATTAACTTTTGAATGGGCTACCAAATGTAATTTAGAATGAGTTCTGAATTAAGGAAATCGTGCTGGGAGGACTAATGACCCGCTGTATATCACCATTTGAATTCAAAGAATAAATCTCAATCCCGCTAATATGGCAAACATTGGTACGTCTGTGCTTTGTAAGTCGTGTACTGTGTTCAGTACTGTGTTGATATATTGACTTTATAAAGGTTTAATTACCCAGTGTGAAACTACCGTCGAAATTTTCTTCCCCGTTTGACTGTAATTAGACCCATATTTCCCGGGTAAGCACTATAATGTGGAATATTAATTTATGCAATATCCCATTTCCTACCTTCCTTTCTAAAAAGCACCATCAACTAGTATTTATCAACGTCTGCAGCTTCTTAATTTATACTCTCATCATTGAGTAGTCCTCGTTCAATGATTGATTGGAGGAAACACTTTGCAGTGATATTTTTTCCAAAAACTTCGTATTGAACGTCTAACGCCACAACAGGCAAAGCCATTGAGAAGCATAAATTCTCTTGCAGGAAATTCATTTCTTGGATTTCTTGGGAGAGTAAGAAGTCGTTAAAGTCTTTATTGGTAATGAAGAATAGTAGTAGCATTACCGAGATAATCAATAGGTATTCTCTAAAATCCTGTCCACTAAATTCTTGGTGCTCTTGAACCCCCCTTATAATGTCGTTCGGCTGCTCTTGGTCAACCTTAGGAAAGAGGACTTTTGTCATGCCCTCTTCTTGCCGAGCTATGAATAACCGGAGCATTCAGGGATACTCGTTCCGTTACTCTTGAATATGGAATAAGCTCCATATCCATTTCTCTTAAATTTCAGTTTCTTATGTTCAGATAAACACCAATGCAGGTTGTCGAAATCGCCCAACATCACCTCGAGACTAGACTACTACTTCAGCTTATGCCTAAATCGAAGGCGCTGCAATAAAGTGCAGAAAGTTTTTTTTTATCTAGATTCAAACATGCTTGGACAGCAATGTAGCACTTGGTAAGAAAATCGACAATGATCCATTTATTGCCACGTTGGCTCCACCAAGTCTTCTTACGGAGCGCCACCAAACCTAACCATTTTAACAGCTAACTGAAGGAAATTTACGCATATCGGATCGTCTTCACAGAAAAAACTAAGCTTAATTTAAGAAAAAAAGCTGTTGCAGGTCCCGTCAATCGATGTAAGAGGACGAAGAAATCAGTGCTGCACGAATTGAACAAAGATACTGACATCTGTTCGGCTCCTTCTTTGCAAAAATGAAATATTTCCTTTTCAAAGGTTTGACAAACAGGAACCACTAAAGGCGATAATGCTGACGTAAAGGCCCATCCACTTCCTAAATCCTACTGCAGGACTACTGCAGCACGAACGTGTTACGTGGAATTCGACAAGGTAATACCATTATGAACTGCAACCACCTCCAGAAAAAATTGCTCACTCCAGGACTAGTTCTGATTCTAGTTTTAATGCATGATCTTAAGATTTGTGCTGTAAACACTACAAAAGTCCAGGTAAATACTATATCAAACTCCTAGAATACTAGATAAACTCTTTCTTGCCAACCAGCTGTCACTTATGTTAGCACTTCTGCAACTCTCTACTAGAAAAAAAAGGATGAATATCCCTGCGTTGATCAATCCCTGAGGGATGCGCCATGCATTCGACTTCATCAAGTATCGTGATTGAATACATATCTGGCTTTTACAATGACTCGCGGTAGCCTACCGATGTATCCAGCCAGTGCTGCTATCCTCCCATACAAGTCTGGTACCAACTTGCCCACCACGGAGGGATGGAAAGCCTGCTGGGCCATGGGCGTGGGAATCGATTCCACATGTGGTCGCAGTGGCGCCTCCAACCACTGCGCCACACGCGCCTTCTCTACTAGAAATTTCCTGAAATCGACCCTCTAATGAAGATTTCCTTGACAGCATTCGCCCGTAGAATTTCATCGTAATGAATCTACAAATTTCCTACTAAGAGGTGTACACTTTGTTTCCATTTCGCCCAAAAACCTTTAATAAGAACTTAGACGCGCACTTCACGTCGACAGTTGAAAAAACGTCTTCGCAGCATTCTGTTGCGTCAACTATAAGAAGTCAGAAAACCTAACATTTTATTGCTTCACTGGTCCTTCATTATTACTAAAGTGCATGAACTATGCTGTCAACAGCATATCTGACTACTAGCTGAAAATAAATTACTACATTTTTTGGGCATCATATTATACAAAAATCGTTGGAATACGTTCAAAATGAGATAACACGGTTGGAGACAGCTTCAAGGTAGTAATAAAGAGAAAAAAAAACAACACCATGAATATAGACAAGTATTTACCAACCTCGTGTACGTTTAACAAAGAAAGGATACATATTGATTAGTGATGCCGAGGTTAAAGGAAAGTCGGTTTTCAAATAGACAACTAGGCTCGGAAAATTGCAAGATACAAAATATTCATGAGCTGAAAAGTGCCACGATTATCAACATTTCCAAAAAGTTCATCAAAATCATAAGCATGTGATTTTAAACCGGAAAAACATGTGCACAACCACATCTTCATTTCTCTTCATTCAATATGGTATCTCATTCTGGATATACTGCAGCTGGTCATACATTTTGCTCCTTATGTTAAGGAAACAATTCGTGATGACGGAATACATGTATCTGAAACAAAATTATGAAACATACCCCCAAACCCTGTAAAATATTCTGACCGGAAGGTTCCAGTACTGGGCGGAGACCACTGACAAATACACCTCTCACCTCGCTTTGCATCTCGCTCGTTCATTTCCGGCGCAAAACGAGCTCGCAATTGTTGAATAGTCTTGCCGCGAAAGCAAGGTAGACCGGTGTCCAACATCAAAGATACTAGAGAAACGAAAGCCTGTAAGTGAGCAAATTATAAAGTGTTGTAATAAAAAGAAGTTTCGCCATTTACACAAAACAATGTGAGTCTGCAAGAAATAAGTGAACATGAAACAGAAATGGCTGAAATCTAAAATTCGAATCTTTCATTCTGAGTGGTGTGCTAAACCCAATCCAGCTGATTTCAATAAGAGGAACTGAATTATGAACTAGAATAAGAGGTTATGTTCAACTGGCAGCAGATAGAACACCGAATCTTTCTTTATCCACGATGAACTCGTCCAATAACCAAGTTTGGACAACAACGGAATTAATAAAAGGTCTTTCTAAGTAGCAATCCCACTGATAACATTAATGATCAAATATCTCGCTGATTTCTGATCGTCCTTTTATTTCAGTTTTTTTCATTATTTTCTTCACTACAACAACCACCCTCTATAAAAACAATGGAACTCCTAGAAACTACAGTTAATCCTCGAAAGAACGATAATCTTAATTTGGCATACTTTTTGATACGGTCGAACAGCTAAGTACGCTTGTACACAAAGAGTAGCGAATTGTCGAAATGGAGCCGCTTCCATCTTCCCGCCCATAATAGCGACCATCTCTTCACTGAGCTTGAAATCTGGTTCAAATCCAAGATTTCCACCAGGGCTGCTCTCAAACATAAAACCAAAATCTGCAAAAACCTCGATCGAAACACAAACGGTAAATTTTAATCACGATCTAATGTTTCAAACTTTTCCTGATATTTGCAAAACCCGGAACCTCAGATGCGCTACGAACCCGCGATTACCCTTACCGAGGCCTCAAATGCTTTCCACCGCAGAAACCGCGACCCTTGTTTTGCCTTTCTGTCGGCCATATTGTTGCTCTATCGTTGCTGTCAGCAGTTACCTATCAATGGGATTGATCTGGGGAACACGATTCGGTTCCGAACCCGGTTAAACTGAATCATAGTCGAAATTACAATACATTAATCTTCATTTACTACCCACTTTTTTTTCTCATTGCAGGGCATGATATGAAGCACAACGACAATGTTACTGAGATGCAGAAATATTTATGAACAATAAACAGGTGATAACTATCTGTTTACACAAAGGGTTAAAGCCTTAGGAATGCATTTCCATTCGATGGCGACAACTAGCGCAAAACAGCCAAGATAATCCACAAAACTTGCAGTATTTTTAGGTGCAACAATAATAGAAACTCAACCAACCAATATGAATAATGTGTCCGTCCAGATCAATCATTATATTGCCATTATGTCTATCCTTAACTTGCAAGAGGAAGCTAAATACTGAATAGCCGGCCATGCTGCGAACAAAATTCCTCCGGGCCTCCTTATAATTAAACAAGGTTTTAAAATAATACGAGCAAAAAAGCTGAAAGAAGGAATACATACGTAAAAGAATGTGCGATAAAAACTACCTGGAAGGACTCACTGCTCTCGTCTCCATAAGTTGTTTTGAAATATTCGTACAATCCTAAGCATCAAGTGTAATAACAATCAAAACAGTTATCACAGTAACTGTAATACTAGTATCATCTTATTAAACTAGTGGTGAACTCTCTATCTAGAAAGATGATTGTACCAAACAAATTCTATACCGCACGGAAGAAAGCACCACCAAATGGTTATCCAACAGCTTAGTAGCTTGTGAGTAAAATAAAAATCAAACGATGAGTGAAAGCATTGGCACTTTCGGGGCACATAGAAAAGAAAAACTATCCCTAACCAGCGCCCATAATGCCCAAATGAACAGGGGTTTGCATGATTCTTTGTGAAGAGAGCCCTTCAAAATTTAAAGCTGTGTTAGGTTTGTAAAATGAAACCTTTGCAATTATTAGCTTACTCACAGGAATTTTCTTATACTTCTAATTTTAACTAGACATCTATAATGATTACATTGAAAAGAGATATAAAAAATGAAAAAAGTGTGGAAAACAAGCAGAAGAAAGCCGAAGAAACTACATCCGAAGTAACAAAACCATATTCATCAGGCATAAAAAGGCTTGAGGCGCGTGAAGCACATTGGTTAGAAGTGCTACGCACACATGCTTGGAAACTGATTCGACCCTGCTAACGAAGTTTCCCATCCTTCTGCGATCGACAAAATGGTACTCTATTTGTCTGGGAGAAGTTCTCTATAATTCTAAAGTCCAGTTAGCCTCTATAGTAAAGAGCTGGAAAGGCCTAAGAGAGTATTCCACGATTTCAGAAACCATCTACTTGACCGGCATTCGAAAGCGTTCACTAAGAAGATAACATCCTCAGGTGGAAGAGGAATCGATATGAACATTCGAAGACACTAGTAGATGGCAGATGTGAAGCATGGAATCGAGCGAAAAAGAGAAAAAAAATATTTGAAACCTGCAAAATATGTGAAAGCGAATCTTATAAATAAAAAACAAAAACGCCCACCAAAATCAGTCTGTCTACCGAGCTGATCTCGACTTTTAGAATTTGGCACACATTCGATTACACCACATCCCGGAGATGTCGCTACAACTCTAAAAGAAGGTGAAACGCTATAAGAATCACTTCCAAAATGTGGAAAAAACTTCCACTACTACTCATTACTTATTGATTACTAAAAAAAAAAAACTAATGTGTTAAGAATCAGCGGTGGAAAACAACGTCCCTACTTCACCTCATGCACCTATTTTTCATTTATTAAAATACATATACCACATGTATGTTAGGCCACCCCTACGCTTCTTCATTTGTTCCATCTTTTGTTGGAGTGCATGGATTCGACTAGAAGTTGCAGTTTTGCTATCTTCTTTCCATTAAACATTGTGTGCTAGCCGGGCGAATTTTGCCTGGAATCCCATGCTAGTCCTAAGAGAGCTCCGTAATCTTTTTCAGACGCACTCATAGGTCCTTCCGAACCCGAGCAAGGTTTGCTGACCAGCAGTTGGGATTGTTCCACGACACTGATTAACTCCTGTCACGAAATGGATTTCATCAAGCATCGTAGAGGTGATTGAACGCATATCTGGTCAATTCAGTGACTGGAGATGGCTCATCGATGTATCAAATCAAAGTCCTTTATCCTTCTTGATCCAATTTTCCGACCGTCGAGAAACAGAGCTTGGTGATCTCAGCGCGTGGGATTACACCAACGGCAGGTCCGCTGTATTGCAAGGCACTTCTAAAAACTGCGTTACAAGCTTCGTAGAAAACCCATAAGTGAGTTGATTTATGGAGGACAATCAAAACAACTTATGAAGGAGTGCCACCACACATGTTCCGTATAACATACGTCGAAATTTAGAAAGAGCCTCATTTCGGAGAATCATGGACGATGTATTGGAATGAGGGCACATCACAATACGTAGAGAGAGAAGCGCAAGGTCTTTCTCTTTCAGAATGACCCGTGTTGTAAGAAGAGAGATGTATTCGTAGGCTTGTATAAAAATAATGGCCATTTTCACAGTTATGAAGTTTGCAAACGAATTTTGTAATATATAATTATTGTTTGCATTGCTACAGCATAGTATTCTAAAGCTTCTCTTTTGCGTAACTATTTCAAACGTTAAACTTTTTTTCTTCAGCAATTCGTTTGCAACGATTTGAAGCTGGTTGTCGTGTGGTGCTCCTGAAGCAAAAAGTCGTAGCATTTCGCTGCATGAATTCAGACTTGCTCCGAATGCTGCCTAAGCAACTCAAAATGTCTTGAAAACACGGGCTATAAAAGCGCTTCCGAACGTAAAGTTTCTTGCTGGAAATATCAGTTATGATGAAAGCTTTCAGGAAACAATTAGGAATTGACAACCGTCTGGAAGGGATAATCGAATTTGCCTCTTAAAAAACTACTTGGGTTCAGTGACTTGTAAAAAAGGCAAACATTCACAGCTTGACAAATACTCGGAAAACGTTTGAGAAGTGAGAGCTCGTTGAGTGGATGCCACACAAATTGGACGAAAAGCAGCTATTTTGTCTACTCCAAGTATGTTCTACGTTCTATTACTAACTTGATACTTCAATGGCTCGTCCTCACTGGTTGTGCAGGCTCCAGCATAATCTCCATATTTCGGAGATTTGCTGGTTAAGCCATTGTGGCTCTTTGGAGACCCGACGTCAGCTTACTCAAAGTCTGCTCCAGGTCTTCACCACCACAAGCAGTCGCAGCCTTTGTGGATCAGAGGGAGATTTGCCACCATGCGACTTTGATACCAGGACGGTGGTGGATCCTGGTATTGGCTTACTCTTAGCTAGGCTTCCTGATGGAAACGACGTACTCTCTCTCAGCTTCGCAGACCCTGAGAGAAGGATGAATCCCCCGCTGTACATCGCAGCCCGACACCCAGGAATACCTCCTAGCTACGATGAGGCGGTAAAGAGTTGGGGTGTCTACGTTCTATTATAAAACAAAACCAGCCATTTCTCGATAGGACGATCGAAAGAGCTTCTTGTACGAAAATGACGCTAAGTCCAACGATTAGATCATAATGAAGTTCCCAAGTATTTCCTAAAGATACAAAAATAGAATAAGTTGGGCTACGAAACCCTTCCCCAACTAGTACACTAATCGAACAATCCAATAACCAACAACCGCTATTTTTAAGTATCTCAAGAACTACTTACAGAGAAGATTTTCAACAACCGAGCCGCAGTGAAAACGGTCTTTAAAGAACTCTGTTTCCAGAGCTTCAGAAATCTATGCTACTAAGATAAGTAAACCTGTACCTTTTGGAGAAGATGTGTAGATTCCAGCGACTCCTAGTTCACCAATAAAGTTGTGTACGAGCGCTACTATAGCATTTCAGCATTTCCAGTGAAAACCGGCAATTAATTTTCTTACTAGAGCATAAAAAGTCCTCGGAAAATTTTGACTTTGAATGCAACTTTGATTTTTCCAGCTTCTGCTTTCTTTTCAACGAGGAAATGCTAATGGATCTTTAAATAATCCCCAGTTTATACGGTAACATGAGCCGAGAAGTAAATGTAAGCAGAAAACCGTACCTCGCACTCAAAATTTGATAAAGACGCGGAACATTTCGTGCAGAAGCTCCACCAGTTTTTCAAATCATCTACAGCAAGGAAGGAAAAAAGACTTGACACTTTTAAAACAGGAATTAAAAATAAACAGAGAGAACTCTTAATATGCGAATGAACAAGTTTCCTATGTGTGCATCTACTAGATGTTGATTAACTTTCATGGTTACACTAATTCCCCCTTTTCTTGCTAGCAAACACATTTAAAGAGTACCTATACGGAAATACGCAAACTGGAAGACCAAGATCAGCCCAAATATTCCGCATTAACTGCATAAGCTGAAGAGCCAACATGTCTTGCCTAACGTCGTCTCCAACCTAGAAACGTTTATGAAAATAATAACAGTTGACCAAGAAAGAAGAGCAATGAGAACCACATTTGGCATAGTATAGGACGTGCCTTGAATATAGCAGCCTGCCAACATGTTAGGCTATCATTAATTTTTCGTAGTTCAGTCAAATCAGCCCAACTAGGGAATGCGTGGTCTTTCTCATGTGACTGCGCCTAAAATCTACCCAAAATACTAAGGCAGAAAACAATAAAGGAGGCAAACATTAAGAAAAGCGTTTCCTAACCTCCAAACCGATCCGCTCCAATTCTTGTACACCACAACGGCGCACTTTGAATCGCGCCAAAAACGGAGCCTTCGCTGCACTAAAATAAATTAGAAAAAAAATATCTACCATATATTACTTCGTCATGAGGTCAAAATCATAAAACAACAAATTAAAAAATAAAGTAAAACGACTCACCTCTGCATGGGAGTTCCACTTGAGTAGTCGATTTCCAATAAAAATGCTTCCGGATTGGAAGGTAGATACGTGATAGTTTCCAACTTTACCTAACATTTTGAACAGTAAAACACAAGAAAAAATCTTCGTAAGAAATAAATATTTGGAAATTCTACCACTAATTACAATTCGTTTTCGTAAATGACGCTACGAATATGGGTCCTAATCTTCACTTCGATCAGAAGCTAACACTACGACACAATGAATGCACGGACTGTCTTATAACTACAAACGCTGCCAGTCTAGGATTTAAAACAAGACACTGGTTCACTTACTCTGACCTTCCATGACTGCTGCTGATGTGTTAAATTCGACTGAGCAATTTATATTTTATTGACTCACCGAAGTACACCACTGCTCGAAAACATGGTACGGTCGTATTTACTTTCAATGACGATTTTCTTTAAATGCTTTAATAGTTTCTTAGATGTTTTCGCATGCGAACTACACTAGATGTAATACACCCTCACCCTCCATGTCCAAAACAATTCGCTAACATTTTCAAAGTCTCTTTAGCCTTATCGCAACAGCGAGTGTTCTTCGAAAACTGTCAACAGTTGTTAGTCAGAGCAAGCAGTGAGAACGTGACAACTCGACAGACTTCTAGAAAAGGCTTCAACTTATACGTACAAGGATAGACATGATTTCTTCACGATATTATCTCGTCTAAAATCGTCTGAAAACCAAGCTTCAGAAGATTCAAAATCAAAACCAATTCTTTCGAATTTTAAAAATATGCATGGCAGTCGTAAACCTCAATCCATCCGTTACCGAGATATGTCTTGATTAAAAGCTTTGCTAGTAATTTGATCCTATTTGAATCAATGGGCATTGTTGCGAATGTGCTGAACAATGATATACGATGTATCAAACTAAATACAGCGCGAGAATTTTTTACAATTAACATTCGCCATAATTAGCCTTTCCGATCTCGAGTCTTTATGGGACACGTGTCCTTTGCCATACTGACAGAATTGCATATAATACTCTAAAAACGTCGAATAACCTCAGCCAGAGCCTTGAGACAGGCTTTTCTTCGCGCTTCGCCTTTTGGATAAGGCTTGATTGTACCAGATATGGCTGTCAGTCGGTGGAAGAGCGAGAACTCAGCCTCGTGAAAACGACGAGCTGCACCTTCCAATTGATTGATCGTCTGAAAAAACAAGACATTTTCTTACTATATGAAAAAAGATTAGCAATGAGTAGTAAAAAAGAAAGATTCTAGTGGGTATTAACAGAGACGAAGAATGTTAGACACTGAAGGGAAAATTGAAGCACTCATTCTGAAACTCAGAGAAAGAACAGAATGAAAACATGCCTTCTTAACAATTTCATTTAACGCATCAAATAAGGCAGGATCTTTGTTCTTACTGTCCTCATCCATATACATATTTGTCTCCATATTCCAAACCAGCTGATGAGCCAAAAGTTGCGAGTGACGAGCAAGCCAAATTATTAGTTCAGCTACATATCCCATCTGAATGATATTTCATTTAACTACTATGCAGTAGAAAGAGATATGAAACAGAACCAATTATAAACTATAATTACTAGTGTGATGTTGTGTGAATAACATGACAACATCAAAAACGACAGTGGACACACAGCCTCCGAACGAAGCCTCGAGTAAACCTTAGTAGAGCACTTTCACTCCACCAAGGAAAGAAATGTGCATATTTCTTTCCCAGAATGACTTCAACCCCATGGAAACGGTTTCAAAAGAAACGTTTAACGTTTAGCTTTCCATCCTCAACTAGTAGTAAACTTGCGAAATTAATAAGTAAAAACACTTCTGTCACATTTTTAGTTCATCTCGGTTCAATAACAGGCCGAAATCTCACACCTTACCGTATCATGTCTAACGGCTTGAACAAGTTGTGGGATATACATGAGCAACGTATCAGCTGGATATGATCGTAGAACTCGTACGGCGTATTGAACGGTGACTGGATGAAGCGGGTATTGCCTGGGAGTGAGCAATGACAGCGCCATCACAGGTGAACAGGCAGCCCATGTTAACACATGTGCAATATCTGTGTGTTCAAAAACGGATGTGTCCGCCAGGAAGAATGGAAGAGCTTCGGGAAGATGACAAACAGTCTCGGGCTGAAGCCGCACCATTTCTTGTAGGGTATCAAGAAGGGTTGGGCAAGTACGGAATCTAAACGACGGTGCATTTTAGTATTTCACCGCTGTATTCAAGAAAAAAACTTCATGTTTTATCCACCAGTGCTGCACTTGGTAGATAAAACAAAAATATCCACAGCCAAATGATTTCAACAAACCCGCGATGTGGTGCATTGAATTCAAAACATACGTCAACGACAGCATCTTAGTCTTCCAACATCTGAGAAAGCCAGCCAAATTCACAGTGACTTCAAAAATTGAAAAGAATACTTTTATGACCTATGCAGCCTTAGCAATATGGCATATGTTTGCTTTCCCCGTCACAATGAAATTCCAATCTCATCGGGGTGAATAACCACCTCGATCGACTGAATAAACGGGTTTTCGCCGGTTTATATTTGTTTTCAATATTGAAGCAACATTTTTTCAGTTAGTTCATAATGAAGAATGAAGTGAAAACTACTAGAATTTAGAGTTTTATGCCAATAAGATACATTTCTCTTCCTTTCACGCAATAAACATTTTATGCCATGGAGCTCAGAAATCGTATTTCTGTCGTTCGTTTTTTCTGGTCGAGCCTCCGATTTCGACTGCGGAGGCAAATTAAGAAGCGGGATTTTCTTGCCCACAAGAACGCGATGATCGCAGGAAGTTATGGAAGAAGTAGTTTCGGACTCTAGACGTATAAAATGCAAAAATCAAATTACTACTTGAGAACGCAAAGATAAAGTCACTACTTGAGAACCTTTACATTTCTGCACGGGCGCAAAGCTCCTTCCATGAGATAGTTAAGCTCTCGAATCCTTAACTACTCCGTATAGAGAGTTATTGAAGAACTAGTATCGTCACGAATTTCTTTAGGCATAAAGATTATGCAGAGTAATGAATTGCCTTAATTATTACACTACACGTCTTCACATACACTATGAATGCCAGTGTTTCCTATACTATTCCGTTATCTTGCATCCCTCGTGCACTATGGTCATTGAACTTGAGCCTGAATTCGATGCCCACTTGTAGATACAGTGTTATTCATGAATGTCCTTGAATATTGATAAACTTCATTCTCCTTGGAATTTTAATTCTCTAAAGCGCACAGAGGTCTTCATCAAGAAATTGGCTAACTTTTAGGACCGGATACACAAATCTGGTAAATTTTCGGACCTCGGAAGGATGGAGGGCTTGGTTAACCACGCACGTAGTGTAACAAACCACCATGCGTTTATTGCATCCCAACCACTGTGCTATTTGCACCCCTAATGGTTTTACAATAATATGTTTTGTTAAAAAAGCTAAATGATTATGTATTTTAAAAAAAGCTTAACTAAAGTAGAAATGTAATAAAACCCAACCTTGCAGGTAGATGAACAGCTAATTCAGGTGAGATTTCCCATGCCAATTTCGTATTTTCTTTCAGAACACGCGCTTCAACTCGGGACTCTAAAAGTTATCTTTTAGTGCATTTAAAGTAAAAATTCAAGCTAATTTTACATATGTAATGAATAAACGTGGAACGAACAATGAAAAGATGGAGGAATACCTTAGACATCTAAGTCTCTTCAAATAAATTCTACGACACAGTTACTAAATTTTCATACTAACTAGTTACCAACAGGATGAATAAAAGCAGTTAAAAATGTTCCTCACCAGGCAGTGTGCTTTTCATCCATTGCTCCACTGGAGCAACACCTTCTTCAGTGGCATCACCAAGAGGATTCAGCCACACACATAGACGTTCAATCTCATTTCCCTACAACAGTCATACAACTGAACACATCCATGATACAACTAAGGTAATACAACGACTACTAGCAATACGATTATCTAACTCAAGAAAAAAAGATCGAGACAAACCACTAGTAATAAGATAAGATTCCTCCATTTTAGAAAAATTTTCACTTGTTTCTCTACGTCCATCGAATTTTTTCCATCTTGTGCGATCATTTTGCGAGACATGCCTGTAACTGAAATTTGCCACGTAGTTGATAAACGTTTTTTCTCTACGAGAAGAAAGAAAGTGTTTAGTTTACTGTAGATCCTCTTCAAATATAGTCTAATTATATTTCTTATTTATTTTTATCATTTCTATTTGTTTTCACTTGTTTTTTTACTTACTTATTTTTATCATTTATTTTATTTGTTCATAGTAGTTACAGGTATGGTGCGTTATACCTGTAAATACTTCAAACTATATTTGAAGAAGATCTAAAGTAAGGTAAACACTTTTCTTTCGCAGAGAAAAAACGTTTATTAACCACATGTCATTTTATAACCTGCTCTCCACAAAATACTTAAAATTCAAGAGTTATATATATATATATATATATATATATATATATATATATATATATATATATATATAAAGTCAGAAGTACCGAAGTTTTGGAATAAAAGGAGAAAGACGTGAGAAGAACAATATCTCAAAAGACTACAACTGGAACTACAATTTTTACTTAAAACAAACATAACTTCTGCCCTTGTAAGAGCAAATTGCAGCTGGAAATACGAAATGTAAATAACATACGAGAAATAACCTGGATACTAGAACGGCCCATCTTCACTGGTTGTGCGGGCCCCAACATAATTTCCAATCTCTGGAGGTTTGCTAGTTTAGCCATCGTGCTTCCTTGGAGCCCCAAGGACAGCCTGGCCAAAGTCTGATCCAGGTCGTCACCACCATAGGCATTCGCAGCCCTTGTGACTCAGATGGAAAATTGCCCCATGCGATTAGTTCGATACCAGGACGGTGGTGGATCGTGGTATTGGTTTACTCTAGCTGGGTTTCTGGATGGAAACCCTGTACTCCTTATCAGCATCAGAGGCCCTGCTGAAGGGATGAACCCCCCGCTGTACAACGCAGCCCGACACCCAGGAACACCTTCAGCGACGATGAGGCGATAAACCGTTAGGAGGATATAGGAAATAAAGAACAAACAAATAAATAAGGCGATGAAGAAGTGATCAAGAGAAACACTACCAAAACTAACTTCCACGTGTGGAACTCATGGCAGTTTTCGATAGTGTGAGCGTGTTAACGTAGTAGGAGCTGGACGATGCATTGGCGTGCCATGTTTGTGCCGATGACCTGGTGGCAACAAAAAGATCGAATTTGTTCAGTAACAACACAAGAAAAGATTTTCGCTGGAAGTTTTTATGCTTGAAAATATGGTTTTTGACATTACATAACGATCTGCGAGTACTTCTCATTGTACAATAAAGGATTTCGAAAGCATCCAATACGAAACACCGATGTGCTAGTCTTCTTCTTACGGTAATACTCGAAGATATTGAAAATATGGTTTTTGACATTACATAACGATCTGCGAGTACTTCTCATTGTACAATAAAGGATTTCGAAACATCCAATACGAAACACCGATGTGCTAGTCTTCTTCTTACGGTAATACTCGAAGATAAACAACAAACAAATTATAAAGTGGATTCCAAAAAGAATTCAGCTTCTACTAGATCGACCATCGACACGTAATTGTAAATCAAATTAGAAAGCTATACTCTAAATTGTGCACGACTTTAGCAGGTACGGTCCACCGATTGCTATGAGAGAGGTCACTTTTATATGAGAGAGTCACGAAGAGACGAAACGAATGCGAATGGCAACGAGATGCAAACAGTTCCTGAAGAGCCGTCCTCTAACTATCACCATTGGATTTTGTCCGCTTCATATATGTGACTACAGCATTAAGATTTGAATCTGAAAAAACCAGGTGGGGACATAGGAATTCCAGGCAATTGACAAATACTTCCTTCTATCCTTTCTGGATTTTGGGCGGCATCTCTTCCATATACCACATCTTTTCTCACAGTAAAACTAGCAACCAGTGTTCAGCTTTAGATTTGTACTTCTAGGCATGAAACGTGCGACGATCGTCACGATATTACATGTGTCGGCTACCTACCAGAAAATGTTCACGGTGTTTCCACGGAACTAAAGTATCCCAAGTTGATGGGCGGGTTCTCTGAACAATTACAGAGTACAATGCTATTTTGTTGAATATAATAGATCAGCCATCGCATCGCCATCTATTGACTAAACGTCGTAGTGAATAAGCATAAAACCTCTCCGTGCGGATTCTACGATCGGAAACTCGTCTGCCATTATCGTTTTCACCACAACAGCAGAACGTCTTCAAGAGGTCAACCAATCGACTCGTCGCAGATTTTCCCTCTCCGTAAATTCTCAACATATTCGAATGCCTCTGCTCCAGCAACGCACTTCACAATATGTGGCGCAATGCTTAATTTTTGGGTGGCGCCAAGAGGAATGGGATGCCGACTTTGTGATTCATTACGGTAACTTCTGCTCTCTTAAAGAAATGAATCTGCATCCTTTGCTGCACTTCCTGTTTCACAATTCGGCTTTCTTCTGCACTTCATAACTAACTTCTGTTTTTTCTTCATATTTTAGGTATCCCCTAAATTGTCCAACGTATTATTGCACGCTTTGGAAACATAGTCCATTTTCCGACGCGTGCAGACGATGCTTTCGCATTTTCACTCATTTTCACTCATTCGTTTTCCATCGTTTTTTTTTGCCTTGATTAAAGTCGGCAGAGACCAACTGAGTGTCACTTTTGATCGACTCTTAATCAACGAGAATGAACACGAACAAATTTGTTTACAATATGAATTCCTACCAAATTTTAAAAAAAAGTGGAAAAGTGTGTATTGCAAAGAAGTCTCACCTACGCTCTGCTGAATTCTACCTCTTGATTATAAAATAAATGAAACTTGAAGATATGATTCAATGACGTTTCAGCAAACAGAAAAGTCGTAGACATACCGTTGTGCTAGTTGATCGGCAAGCGGATCCAAATGGGAAAGGTTCGTTGGCAACACTAGTTCATTATCTGAATAATAAACAGTGAGTTTTTTGGGAAATTATTCGTTTAACTTCTTCAACTAAGGCTGCAGGGAACGTGTGGCGCAGTAGTCGGAGGCGCCCCGCAACACACACATAGTATCGATCCCCGCGCCCCTGACCCACCAAGCCTTCCATCCATCCGGGGTAGGCAAATTAGTATCATACTTTTCTGAGAGGATAACATCACTGGCTCGATACACCGGTAGGCTACCGCGAGTCATTGTAAAGGCCAGATATTCATTCAATCACCTCCAACGATGCTTAATGAAGTCGAATGCATGGCGCATCGCTCAGGGAATGATCAGCTTTTTTTAAACCAAAGCCAATGCTTCTATCAAACTTTACTGTCCTGGCGGTCGCCATAAACAAGCCATAGAAACGCTGAAATGCATTGTGTTCCAATAAGCTACATCCCTATGATACGAAGGTCGTGAAAATCATCTCATCAATGATCAGCAAGTCATCTGTCACTGAACAGAGCATAGAAAGGTACATTTGTTAGGCACAGTGAACGATGCCTGTAATTTTACTCTTACAGTTCGTATAACTCGAGAGCGCAATGTCCTTATATGGTTAATGTCCGGCTAAGAAAAATTACTCCTGTTAAAGCTTGTAAAGTAATGAGTTCCAAGGATTCGATGTAGCCTTTGCGGGTACCGTCTGGTAGGATTGTCACCCACTTTCAAAAAAAATGGAAAGGTCAAAGTAAGGATTAAGCGGGTAAGAAATTTACCACTGAATCATAACAAAAAGTTGGTTTTAAATACCTATAATGATGCATTACAAGCTTAACAATGCCCTTTTCAGACGTTTACCTTTTTGTAAGAAGACTTCCTTCTTTATGAATTTTCCATCGGCGTACAGTGTTTGCCAAAACGAAATTAACAGCCTTACATCATCTCTCAATTGTGCATGCGCTTGTGTTGGTCCTTGTGGTGTCAACCTGGAAACAAGCTTTTTTTAAAAAGATTATTAATATAATCAATACAACTACTTAGATCTGACAACGCTGATGCTTAGCTACTATGAATGTTGTAAGACTGAAAATATTAGATTATAGTTTAGGTTTAAAAGAAGCTGGAGTTGTCATACTTATTTCACAAAAAGTTATCAGCATTTTTCAGAATGTTCCACTGTAACCATTAAAGGTTTCCTGCTTGCAAGAGAAATATGAATTCCAAGGACAAAAAAATCTAACGTGAAATAATCAAGAGCGGAGGCATAGACTCGTTGGCGAATGACATTATTGGATGGCCTCGCTGTGGTAGCTTCTCCTTGAAGAATGTTGAGCGCACACGACAGAAGTCTGAACCTAACTCCGACAGATTCAATGCTCCGTGACAGTGACACTGCAAAATGTCAACGAAAATCATGAAGAATAACTACATGAAACAGCAATCCACTCTAACTGTCAGTATCATTAAGAACATCAAGTCATTCCTTTCTAGCAATTTTAAGTGATATGCCCGCTGCAATTAGAAAAAAAACCTTTGCAAAATGGAAAAAAGGATTTTTTAGAAATAATAGTTACATAAAGAAGCGGATCGTGGATTTTTAAAGATCTTAATGCAAGCTGGAAGGAGATAGAGCAATGGTAGTGATGCCGACCACCACGAGCACGGTGCTGGTTCAATCCCGGTCCAGTTTCAACCAACATTGAAATAAACGTTTACGTATTCGAAGACGTTGCTTTGATTTCAGCCCTATCACTTCATAATGCAGAACGAGATTAAAACGTTGGCTTTAAAAACTGAGCAGAAAATAAAGGAACTAATGGCGGCTCAGATGTCATAGTGACTGAAACATCTCAATGCCTGCGAGGATATGATAACAAAGAGTTGGAGAAAGGAAAACAGCGTACAATTCCTTCAGTTCCAAAAGTAGAGGCTACAAACTTAGGCAACGAAATCCCACAGTGGCCACAAAATGAAGCTTTCGTCTTTCAGAAAATTTAAAGCAGAGGCGGACATCCATGAAGAACCTTTTGTCATCAGAAACTCAAGCTCGTCTACAAAGAACCCATGAAGTAAAACCTTGTGAAGCAATACTGCTTGAAGATCTAGACTAAAATAACGACATGCAAATATTGGAGGGAAGAAAGTAGCAACGGAATCAGGTGCGAGCAAAGCCTCACTAAAAATTTGCAAATGAGAAAAGAGAAATATTGGAAGTTTTAAAGCTGGGAAAGGAAGTTAGAGGAAAGTAGATAGAATCGAAAACACGCTCTACTAAGCAAACAACATGAAACTCTGAGAGCACATTCTGTGCAAAAATAAAAAACCTAATACATGAAACACCAACCTTGCTGGTCAAGAAGGGGAATAGACAAAGCCGGAGAGACAGCAACTGTTGCTGGCCCACGTCCAATAACTAAACTCACTGCTTGAGCGAACATGTTCTCCAGTATATCCAGCTGTTCTCGACTGCTATACTTTGCAATGTCAACCCGTTCAGCGATGAACTGAAAAAAATTTATCCAATTACAGAATGCATTTGTAACAGAAGCATAATTATTAGCGCAAAGGATCTTAGTTTGACGATAATTAACGCTACCCGTTTTCTATATGGAAATCAAGACAATAAAGAAATCTTATGCAGTTATACACGATGCTATTTAAATCATGTTAAACACTCACACTAAGCCATATTGCATGGGGCTTGTAATGGGGTGGTTTTGGTGGTTCTGGAAGTTGTCCACAAAGGGGTGATCTTGGCGATATTCGTTCATAGATCCCCAGCCTTTGACGACATGATTCCGCCCATGCAGAGCACATTTCCCGCAAAAAAATGTTCTGAATATCGGTTCGTGCTGCAAGTAGCCAATTCCAGCTAAGGACACATAGACGCATTGTGGATTCCTTGAAACTACGCAACGGACATCGAACCAAAACGGAAAGAATATGCTCGTTCACTTCTTTCAAGGTAACGAACAGAGCACATAGCAGCATGACGGCATTTTGAAGGTCCTCCTGCGAATCACGCGCAATTGCTGCTTCGAAGTCAGCATCCAGTCGCCTTACAAGTGCACATTCTGTCACTTCGGCACCGTTAACTGTACGAGAGGCTAACATGCCTTTCACCTGTCCAAGGTACATACTCCTCATGTGAAGAGATGACAAGTACATGCTGGTGTTTTCTGAACCTGCGCTGATCATCGCATCCATGGCTAGTTGCAGCGTCGTATCAAATGGAGCACCAAACGACGACACATACTCCAGTAAATGGCTGCGTGTTATGGCAGGCGCCCACTTCATTGCTTCCTGTAAAATCTGTTCGCAGCGTTGTGAGAAGTCTTTCACTACTGTTGTGCGACCCTCAATGGAATCCTGTAGTTGAATAGTCCACATAAGACCTTCCATGGCAAAGGTGGAGTTACAACAATTTGGATCTTTTACAAGGTTCATTTGTAAAGCCTGTAGTAGTCGTAAAGCTGTCGTCAAAACTCGTCCGTTCCACAACAGATATGGGAATTTATCCACTAATCGGGATAAGCACGCATCAGCACATCTACGAACCTCCTTGAGATTATGATTGAATTGCACCAACAAGAACTGCGCATGATACTCCAAAACTGGATTTGAAGAATCATCTGTCCTACTCTTCTTGTGAGCTTCAAGATAAGCCTCGAAAACAACGGAAGCTCCCGCTAGCAAACAAATCCACATACCGCCCTTGTCTTTGCGAATCGTCTTATTGTCCAGATACTTGAAAAATTCATGCA
Source organism: Angiostrongylus vasorum (assembly GCA_018806985.1). NCBI lineage: Eukaryota > Metazoa > Nematoda > Chromadorea > Rhabditida > Metastrongylidae > Angiostrongylus > Angiostrongylus vasorum. The sequence goes on from JADANN010000445.1 coordinate 1,172,633, forward strand.
GAGCTTCCTTATGTTCCGCATGTACCACTCTCATTTTCTCCATACGTAGGACTGACAACAAGTAAATGCACTGAGCAAAGTCCATCCTGTTTATAATCGGAACGACATCTGTTTGATGATTTAGCACTCCACACACTGTGTTGCGAAATTCTTGTAGCTCGTTAGGTGATATCGCGTCGCTCTTGATCGCTGCATTGTCGATAAGCTCTGAACGAAGATTTTCGTGCGCAATCAGTACGGGGGATTTCGTGGCGATCACACACACCGCATTGTACCAGTCTTCAGGCCATAACCCCGAGTACTCCACGTCGAAACCCAAAACGGTGCAATAAAACCAAAAATCCCTGAACAAATTCCGAAGTCGCGTTGACGGTTGAGAAATCGGATTCATTTTTTTCAAAAGAGTTGCTATCTTTGGCATAAGAACACCGAGGTTTCCAGCACTAGTTGACATCTTCACAGTACTCTTGGAGACCTTCTCACCAACACGCCTTCCCTCAATTCCAAGTTGCACGAAAAGTTCAAGAAGTCGGACCAATAGTGCTTGTTGATCATCACCTTCACTCACACCGTCTGCCATCCTACCCAGCGCTTTATCGACAGCGAGTGAAACATGAGCGTATCTGTGATCGGTTGCCGGTGATGGTTCTTGCGAATAAACACGGTTACCCGATTCAATCGAAATTTGTGTGAACAGATTCATAACACCATCGTGAATCGATCGCGCTCCAGCAATCCACATATTTGCAAGACATTGAACTATTACATTGTCGAGCAATGATATCGGATTTGCGAATCTTTGAAGGAAAATTTGAAGAACCATATCCGGAACATTTTTCGATGCAGCCAATGCAACTCCTATTCCACCAAGTGTCATTATGGCATTTTCGCAAACCAATGCCACCACCGAGTTACTGATGCTGGAACAAACAAAAAGTTTCGATGACAAGCTTGCAAGACAGGCTTGAACACTATCTGGATCCACACTCAATGACGATTTCAAAGCCCTGCAGAGTGAATCGATAGCCGCATTACGTAAGGCATCAAGAGCTGATCTTTTTTTGGTAGCACTCTCTTCTTGACGACGTTCTTCGTTGCGTTTCTCAGTCGAGGTCTCTGCCGAAAGTTTGGTCAGAACTGGCGCTGGTTCGAGAAGAAAACGTGAGAGAATCGGAACGACGGTTGCAGTTGCAACTGACGGAAATTTCTCTGCCAATCCTCCAAGAGAAGACAGCGCTGTTAGTGCTAGAGGCAGCTGTGAAAGATGAACACGACCTGCGTTAACGGCGAATAAACGGGCAGACATCGTAGAACAAACCGCATCAGAGTCTATATCATCGATTGCTGCCCAAACTACCAATTCTAAAGCACAGGTTGCAGCTAGAATGGACATGCTCTGACGAGAACACTCTTGGTGGGTAGATCGACGGCCACTGCCCACCCGACGTTCCCCGAAGGAAAGGCATTGAGGTTCCAGCGTATTCAGCAATTCTACGACAAAAGCATTAAGCTCTTTAGCAAAGTATTCCTTGACTGGGCAGTTCTTACTGACCACAGAAAATGGTCGTAAGATCTCTCGTAGCAACGAAAGACATGTAAAAGTCAGCGTCTCACTCACAGTTTTATACGGAAATCGTTTGATAAAAGAGCTTGTATACACATCAGTGGAATGATTGTCCAGCCGCAAAAGCACATCTTTACCCAACAGTTGCTGTACCGTATCGAAAATAGATTCTAATTCTTTGGTGGTCATTGTGAACAGTCTCTCCCCGTCTGCTTTATTGTAGGAACAGACATAACTCGCTCCGTACGTGTTATAGAGTTTGGCTCCGTGCTCAACAGCAATCCCTTCTCTATCGATACCTTGAACTCCACTGTCTAAGGATGACCATTCGTCGCCAAGATTTATTCGAGGTGTCTCGAAATCATTCTTATCATTTTTTGACATTCCTTGAGGAGTTAAGTCGAAATCTACGGGAAATACATGTGAAATAAGCGGTCTGCTGCTGCTAGAAGAATACCTTCCAAGTGAGCGGAGTAAGCCCAGCACGTAGCAGGTCAATTTAAGGAGATGGGCTTTTGACTGCCCTACGTTTTCCTGATCCTCCAATATTTCAACAACGGAGGCAACTGCACACGCAAGCGCATCTATCTAAAACTAGAACGCTAGAAAAAAAAACTAACGAACTGTAGAATGACCAGTACAGTATGGAGAAACAAACACGTCTACACATCAGAAAAAAAACTCCACTTTAAACCTTAAAGGGATAAAGGATAAAGCTCTCGGCGTTGATCAGTCCCTGAGGGATTCGACTGCACTGCGCCATACATTCGCCTTCACTAAGCGTCGTTTGGAGGTGATTGTATGCATATCCGCCACTTGCAAGGACTCGCAGTGGCCTAACGATGTATCGAGCCAGTGCTGCTATCCTCCCAGAGAAGTCTGGTACCAATTTGTCGATCCCGGAGAGATGGAAGGCTTGGTGGGCCATGGGCGCGGGGATCGATCCCATGTGTGTGTCGCAGTGGCGCCTCCAATCACTGCGCCACACGCGCCCTCATCCTTAATACTTAACTTTATATGGTTAAAAATATCTCGTCCAATGCAAGACAAAAGGAAACAACAATGGTTCCCACATGTTAGTAAACGACTTCATTGAAAAGAGACGCCATGAAAAAACAGTAACCTGAGCGCTGACGATGGCATCTCGATACTCAGGTAAATGTGCAGCAAGGTCAGAAAGCACTGTATTAAAACAGAAGGCAAACTGCTCTTGTATTGGGATTCCTGAAACCCTCAACAAACAAACTTATATGTTTTCAAGCATAAGATAGCTACGCTATCATTAACAGATAGTGGTCACATCAGAAAAATTTTTTCACTTGAATATTAATTTGCCAGTTTTAGTAAAATTGCTTTCATGGAAGCTGAAGATAGCCATGGGTGGTTTATCCTCGTCCATCACCACAAATACTCCCCTCCCCCAAAGCTTCTGGATTGGGCGGAGACTTCTGCTCCCCGATAGGAAGATGTCACTGAAGCCATTCCTGGCACTTTTAACTCCTAGCTGGACTTTCGGATCGAAGCTATCTTCAGCTTCAGTGGTCTTGCTGGAAAACAAAGCTATTTCATCACAGTACAGTTCGACTTCCTAGAATACACTCCCTTGCTATGGTGAGGAACAAAATCATTAAGGTTGTAGTGAAGAAGACTGAGTTACGCAAAGAACCAACTGTCAGACTTATTCACAAGACCATCGTCAATCCATTTCATCTGTGGTACAATACCAAGCGCGGTTATCAGCAGTGGAACCAGTTCACTCGCAAACTGAAAAGGTAGAAAGCAAAATGGAGTGTCCAATGAGATCGCTCCGGAAAACATCAGATGCTAGGTACTGTTAGCATAAGAAAACGGAAGAAAGTACTTTTCCATGTGAGTAAAGCAGGAAATTCCCAATGCCAATGAGTGTCGACCGCACATTGTGGTTCAAAGGTTGTGATTCAAGATCATCGGAAAGCCCACTCAGCAACAACCGTCTCAGATCGGTCAAGGTCGTTTTCTCAACCTAAACTCATTTAGTTACTTTCCTTTGACAAAACAGAAGGTAGTCCTGAGAACATAACACTCGAAAAAACTTGAATGCTGTTAGCACCGTAATACTGGGAACACATGAAATGTGGAGAATGGAAATTTCGTGCGGAGCGAGTGTAAAGCTTAACTTGAAATGAAAATTGGTGTACAGTCGAACATGTTTAGTATCGAAAACCCATGCTAACATAATGATCAGTTCTAATACTAACCTTTGCCAAGCATATTGCGGAATATTGAATATTCTTGAAAACCAAATCATCGATGTCTCTCATATGATCTGAAACAAATAGGAGATAAAGTCAGAAATATTATTAATAAAACTGCTGACAAAGCTGTCAGCGTTTTTCCAGGAAGATCAATCATTTACATAGAATTCGTCTGTGTAATAAGGACAAAGGGTAAAGCTCCCGGCGTTGACCAATCCCTAACAAGTCCGTTGACCAATGCGCCATGCACTCGACTTCACTAAACATCGTTAGAGATGATTGAATGCATATCTGGCCTTTACAATGACTCGCCATGACCTACCGATGTATCGAGACAGTGCTGCTACACACCCAGACAAGTGTGGTACCAAATCGCCGACCTCGGGGTGATGAAGGGATTGGTAGCCCTGGGGGGTAGAGATCAAGCCCATGTGTAGTGCAGGGCGCCTTCTATCACTGCGCTACACGCGCCTATCTTGTATATTATTAACATGTCGCGGGAATATTCAGCTGGGCAGGCATCCCACATACGACGAAGCATCTCATTACCACAATGTGTATGTGTCATGGAGGACAGAAATAATCAACGGAATGGAACTGCTCACTTAATATTGTGTGCTATTAGAATAAAACGAAGGAGTGCTACCTTTGCGAGTAAGCGAAAAGTGTACACAAAGAAACAGAATTGAGTTTATCAACACAAGAACAACAAGTGACCAGTCAATAATCAATACGCATAAAGAGGACATAAAAATATTTAACTACCATTTCTGACACAGGGGTTTACGGAACCAAAGGCAACTTCAAGAAATCGTCTCCAGAATTTTGTCCAACTCTTAATGAACTAGGTTGAACTAAATATAGAATACAGCTGAAATATACATAGCCACAAAGATCGGAAAACGCTGAGACGGACCAAACTGGACGGTTAAATTATCCACTATACAGTCAACAACGACGGTAAACAGAAATTAACGAAAAAGAGCTAGGAGGGAGGAGTGTTAGATCAGAAAAAAAAAATATGAAGATGAGTTACAAGACTTACAAAAGGCCGAAAGCACTCCTAGTGCGTCAAAGGAAAACCTAATACAGCATTTCCATGTTACTATTTCGAGGCTTCTTGATTTTCTCAATATTCTTCGTTATAAGATCATAAAGTGTAGAGAAATGATTCCGCATCTCCAGAACAACCAATCTGACGTTAATGAATTGCTTCTCGTCCATGTCAAGGATGGCTCTCCTGTAATCTTCTACATGGGGATATTTGGCGACCTAGACACGAAGAACTTTCAACAATAATGTGAAAAAAGGAGAAAATCTCTTTCAACTTTGGAAACTTGTAAAACACCTAATTCCAATTTGAGCAATGGATAATAAAGTGAAACAAAGTGCAGACATCACCTTAGTAAGTAGCTTCGCTCGACTAGCAAAATATCTGCTCATTTGATCAAGGAATGACGCTGCTTCGCTTTCCACATTGCGAACCTCGCCTAGAGTTTCCTCCTGAATGGAAACACCGAAGTTATTTCCATCCTCAATACGAGGGATTAACAAGGTTATCCACATCTTAACCTGCAACAAAAAAAGTCTTGAAAAACCATCCAAAAACGAGATTAGGTAATAAATTAGATGAAATTTCGCCTGCATGCATCTTAAGCCGAAATAGGATGAGATTTACCTTGTTGACATTCTCCACAGCATCCCTTAATAATGGACGAATCTGGTCCATAAGGTCGGCAAGTTGAGAATTACAGGGCACACTACCATTGATGAAACCATAGACAGGTATGCCTAAGAATGTGCCCATTTAAAAAACATACAACCAAAGCATGAACAGCACCGACAATTATTCCAAACACGATGAAATATTTCTTAAACAATTAATATTAGAACGTTAACATTACCGTTATGGCATTCCCCATGAACTTCATCAAACTTTCTTTTTTTGACAACTGGTGCATCTTCGTCCTTCATAGAACTCGAATGGGTAACGTGAGGCACTGGGATATTTAAATCTGGGTCCGGAATCATCTCTGGTAAGCGGGCGTACGAGAACCGATAAGTCTATAGCAATAAACTTTCAGAAAAAGACAAGCCATTACAGAGTTTCCAAAAATCGACTTTCATTCAACTTCGGCATAAACAGCAATTTGCTGTTTTCTTGATTACAGCACGAGAAGCTGTTAGAAAATAAAGGATGAAGCTCTCAACATCGATCAAAACCTGAAGGATGCACCATACAGTAGACTTCATTAAGTATCATTGGAGGTGACTGAACCCATATCTAGCCTTCACAATGATTCGCGGCCTCAAGATGTGTCCAGTCAGTGTTGCTATCCTCCCACACAAGTTTGGTACCACTGTTGATCCCGGAGATGGAGGGTTTGATGAGGCTGGGGTGCGGGGATCGATCCCGTGTGTAATGAAGGACGCCTCGGACCCTGCGCTACACGCGCCCAGTTGCTACTATACCATTTATTTAACCACAAAAGCTGACGACTAGGTGGATTTCAGACCGGGAAAACTCATGTTAACTGCAACCTAGTCGGTCAAACACCTTAAGAAAGCCAATGGAAAACCACAACATCTCATTTTTAACTGCATTGTATTTGAAATAGCGTCCTCAACCATTTATCGTTCTCTATAAGTCATCAATTGAATTTTCCACGTGGAGATCAACTGCATAGAGTTCACATGTGTGGGTAATGAGCTACTCCGCTATAGAAATATCAGTCTGAGATATTCTAAAAGATCTCGTGTGGTAACGAAGCATTTTTCCTTGCGGTTCATTTCTGGATTCTTGGAATTTACCTAGAATGCTTCGTGTGTTCTACGCGTTGAAGTTTTAAATTTCTGTGGAAAGACTACGACTTCCACATCAAAATTTTCCCCGTTATGTTGTTGTGTCCCATACCTGTCTAGCTGAGTGTTTGGTTTAACTATACAGTTACCATATAGGTGTTCCGATAAAAGGAAACTGTGCTCAACCTACTTCACCTACATATTCGTCCTCGCACGCTTTACAAAAAAACGGGTACATCTTATCCGAACCCACGCAGTCATTGTTTCTACAGCTATGACAGATTGTGCAATTTTTATTTCTCACCAACAGCCATAGAAGAGTTTACGAACTGGTTGAGGTTTAGAGAATTCGATGGTATTGCAATCACTGCCACCGATTTTTAGGAACCTCGTTTCCTCTGGTGGTGTTGTGAAGGTATTTGACCAACTAAGCTGCAGTTAACTTGACCTTCTCTGGGGCTGATCCGTTAAAACGTCAGATTTTGTGGATAAATAAATGGTATACTAACAGCTTCCTGTGTGCGTTTCGAGAAAACAGCGCATTATTGATCAATGCCGAGGTTAACAGAAAGTCGGTCTGGAGAATCAACCATTTTTTTCTAATTTCCAACCAAATAGGAGATTGGTAATAAGTTTTATTGAACCAACGTTTCGATGGCTTCATCTTGTTCAGATGCGGGAATAATCCAAGTCGATGGGCTACGGGTTGTCGACCTCACGATGTGCTTGCTGTTGTCGTGCCGAGTCGAATGGGAATCCTCGTTCAAGCGGTGCTCCACTTCACTGGATTCAACTCGATGCGACTACGAACACCCACATAGCAAGGATGACAGCCTGTGCCTATGCAGTCGGACTAATTCGGCTCCGAAGAAGACGAAGACGTCAAAACGTTTGCTGAACAAAACTTACCATCAACCTCATCTTTGCTCAATAATTCAGGAGATTATTGGCTATGGGAGGTCACTTAAGAAATGAGGCCGAAAAAAATCTCATGAAACAACAGATACCTTGAGAAGATTGTCATATTCTATAACCTTTTTCGGGAACTCTTCCATGACAATTCGTTCTGCTTCTTTAAATAGCTCCAATTTGTAGTCGTTAAACTGAAAGTCCGTTTTCTAGTGAAACGACAATCAATAGCGCTATCGAGTCAAAGTCAACCAATATTAAGAAACTAATTCGATTAAACACCCACCGCCTTGCTGGTCTCAGTTTTCGTCATTGTTGATTGTGCACCCAAATAACTGAACTGAAATTACCTGTAAAGTGAACATGACAAGATCACGAAATGGAATGTTAAGAAAGCGGATAATTAAAGATAAGACGATAAAAGCATATAAAAGTCCAACAAAGTTCATTTGGATGATTCCAAAGGTCAACGAAAAACACTAAGACATGGTTTGAGATTTATTACGTAAGAGTATATCCACAGAATATTACGGAATGCGTTCATTTTTTCACTTTCATAATATCAACAGTAGTCTCATGACATTGTCTAAAGTTTAAATCAGAAGCACCCAAAACATATTTGCCAGGTTTTTTAAAATAGTCTAGACCCCGTCCAATTTTGACAATCCATCCATTGTTAAACCTGATCTCCCTATCATGAATGGAAGCACTGAATCCCACTTTCAGAAGAACATTTACCCCCTCGAGGCTATCACGGAGCTCGTTGAATGCGTCTTGATTATTCTTCGCTTCTGTTCCGGTCAATAAGTCTATATAGCGGATGTTCGGTGCTCTGCTAACAACAAGCTCACAAAATTGAATAAAATTGAGGATCTGATGGTGGGCAATAATGTATGCATCTTGAACATGCACAGCAGTCAAACCATCATCCAAACATTTTCCGAAAATTTTATCGTAACCATGACCCACACTATTTGCCGTTATCTTTCGCTGCTCCAAGAAGCCAACCTGAAAGAACGACGTTTACATTTCAATCCTATCATCTCCTTTATCTTTCACCATATTGAGAATGATAACGTCTGACGAAAAAAAGTGGAAATCGTTGTATATTTTGAAAACTGCAGAACAATTTGCAAACATGATAGCTGTGCGGTTCTTAGATTCAAGCTCATCTTAAGACGAGCAGAACGATTTGCAAACATGATAGCTGTGCGGTTCTTAGATTCAAGCTCATCTTAAGACGATTTTCTGTTAGTCATAACAAGCTGGTTCGACAAAGAACGACCACTTCTAGTTTCTCGACTACCGGAAACAGACCTTGCTCTACCGCCATAAAGGATAAAGGATAAAGCTCTCGGCGTTGATCAATCCCTGAGGGATAGCCACAGGACAGCATAAAATCCTACTCGACGGAATCAAGTTTGTGCCGATCGCCTCGCTCGAAATGCAGCTCCACGAAAAAAGAGAATTATGCCCAGAAGATGAAAACGTCACTTTGGAAATGTTGCAAAACACACTGGCAAAAAATCTTAAATCCTAATAGCCTCTATTTCAAATATTGGGATTCACAATGAATTGAGAAATGTTTGTTCAAAACTGAAAAACTAAACCACTTTCGGCAAATGTGTTAACCATTCATGAACTGCGGAAAACATATATTGCACACATCTAGTGCCCACCCATAACGCGTGAAGATTTCGAAAAAGGCTTGCATCGCTGAGTCATTCAACAAATTCCCATTTCCTCGGAATTGTCACAGAGTGAACGGAAAACGAGAAATTTTGGGCAAATATCCAACGTATGGGAGGGTTTGAAAAGCCTAAACATAACACCCACACTCGAAAACGCCAACACTATAAAGAAATTCCTGAACCAACCAAGAACAGCATTCCTCCGGCCAAGGCAAACTGTCACCAAACTTGTGTGTAAGAAGCTCCTTCTGGTCCATTGAGCCCGGTGACTGCCTGTGGTGAAGAGCTATGAACCCTCTCACAGAACTACACCAGGATTCCACATTGAATCAATCTGACTAGCACTTACGACATCCATGGACAGAAAATCCCCAAGTAATAGGCAAACCCAGTAACGGGAACATCGAGAAGTGAGAGATTCCAAAACAACTGGACGATATGTGATGAAGAACCTACAGAAGGAGACAGAGCTTTGACATTTGCTTGCGCTTCCTTTTCACAATGTTTAAATTCATGTAGCAACACATTGACCTAGACGTTTCAATACTGAGGAAGAAGTATGATGTTGCAATATCGAAAAAAAGATGCATTGATAGCAAACTGAAACTTCACTGGATTGCAAAATTGCGGACCTCAATCTTCGTGGCGGCTTTCAGAAGCTCCGCCCGTGATATGTACTGCGCTATCTGTTTATATAATGGACCTCTTCGACCGTCCCCTAAAGGCATTAACCTGAAAATCATTTCTCAACAAAAAATAACGACTTGGAAGTGTTTGTCTCTACATGCAACGTAACCTCGACACACTAAAACACGCTGGCATTGGTTTCAGTACTATACGAGAACGATTCCACTCCATAATCCTCCAACATTAAACAAGCATATCAAAGTGCACAAGAGACCTTATCAACTTTAGGAAAAAAGCACTAAAGCCAAAAGATCTTTATCAGTAACTCTTCTTTTCTAAGCCGTTAAGAGGACTTTTTCGTCGACACTCCCAATTCAACACAAAAACGATTAGGCGGTTGGGACTTCGTGGCAAATGACACTACGGTGTTTCCCAATGTATCGTTTGCGTTGACGGTCGCCGTCGTCACGTCAGAAACGTTAAAACCTCAACTTTTGCTTTCAATCCTTTAGAGACTAAAGTCCTTAAGAATTTAGAACCGACACTACACTTGTTTGCGACTCAACGAACTCTCTTAGATATGCCTTGTAAGCTCTCAACAACTTAAACACTCTAGTTGCAAAAAATTACCAACAGTTATTGAAAAAACCCACTGGTAATGGAACGATAAAGATCGCGCTAAAAACTTCGAACGGTCTTTTTTTTCGCTTCGTTTTTGGAACTTGAAAAAAATCACCAACTCTTACTTGACCGCCTTGTCGAGTCGTTCAATCCCATGCATGTAGTGAGTCAGAGCGTCATTCGGCTTCCCATTTTTGTCGTAGTTCACGGCCTCAACGAGGAAGTTCTTTGCTTCTTCGATGAGTACGTCTTCTCTATTCATAGGAATGAAAAGACCTAAATAGCACCGCATGACGTCTCGAACTCAACGACATCTGCATCTTCTAGAAATCTTGCCATTCAGGGTATGACGTAGAGCAAATCACTAAGCAACGAAAATCAACGTCCTTGTGCAAATTCAACAGGGAATGGCGGGATTACAGGGTCTTCCGAGGGTTTGTAGACGTCGGCAAAATGAGTTGCGTACGATGTCTTTAACTTGACGCCTCAGATTGAGTTGTACTGTGTCGTCGTACATGGGCGCGTGTGGCGCAGTGCTTGGACGCGCCCTGCAGTGCACATGACATCGATTCCTGCGCCACTGGCCCACCATACCCTCCATTTTTCCGAGATCGGCAAATTGGTGCCAGACTCATCTGGGAGGATAGCAGCACTTGCTTGATAAATCGGTAGACCATCGCGAGTCATTGTATGGTTAATGAAGTCGAATGCATAGCGCATCCCTCAGGGGATTGATCAACGCCTAGAGCTTTATCCTTTATCGATATACAATGACTTGAGTTGGCCTACCGATGTATCGAGTTAGTAATGCTATTCTCCCAGACAAATCTGGAACCAGTCTAACGACCCCGGAAGGATTAAAGGTTTGATGATGCCGGAGTCGTGATCGAGTTGAAGACCTAATGTACCCTTCAGGGAACCTCTGACCATTGCACCAGACGCTCTTGCGGCCATTCATAAACTCATGAAGATGGGGAGCTAGACTCACTTATTTATTGCGTTAGCGTATTCCTCTTTACACTTGACATTTAGAATAGTGTAATAATGGAAGTGCTTTTCTGCTCCTGAGTTGCAAGTTAGGAGTGTGACATGCCATTGAATTTACCGTTTGAAACTACTGTTGTGTAAATTTAGGTAAATCCATACCTCAGTGAAAATATGGGAGAAAATCGAACAGATGTTCCACTCGAGTTTCCTCCGTTCCATAGGTCCCATTCAAAACTCCAAGTTTTTCCGCTTGGGAAGAAGCAGCGTGGATTCCTCTTTTATATGTAGGACTCAAGACCAAGAACACGAGGAGATACATGGCCATGCGATGAAGCAACAACCCAGTGAATCTCGTTCGAACTGAAAGCCACAAATTCTACACAATCCCAGCAACCCGTATTACAAGACCTAATAAGACCTACAGTATTGGAAATATGTGTGTTATTTATGTTATTCTTTGTTTTTTATATTATTTACTCAATATATTATTTATTTCATTTTATTCAAGTCAATAACACTGCTGAGAAGAAGGAGAAACGAAGGACTCGCATGGTGTGGTCGTGAACGCGTTAGCACTGGAAAGGGTGACAGCAAGTTCGATTCCATCAGTGACACCTGCGGTCCGGAATTTTGCAGATGTCTCAGCATCACTGTCGTTATATTTCATTTTATTTCTATGCGACCCTTCATCGCGTTTAATCTTTTATCTATTATCTCAGCATTTCTCACATTCTATTCGTTTCCTCGCATCCACCATCCACGGTGGTTGTTCAATTTTTACGTCTATCTTTGGTTGTTGCTTGAGGATTTCCATTCCATCGTGAAAGTCTTAGAATGGTGGTCAAGTCAATTCTCCGTGGAATCCTGAGATAGGCGGGCTAGGGGCGTTTCCACATCGATTGCAGAGAGTGGTTTTTCTTTTGGACAAGTGCGGTACCAATTTCCCGACCCCGGAAGGATGAGAGGCTCTCCGTGCCTGGGACGAGATCGAACCAGTATCCGTTCAATCCACTTCCCTCGGAACGTATGTCCACTCAGCAGTGCGTGCGTTATCGCATCTGTTTTACGCCGCACTTCCTATGAGTTGATACCAACTCATGGCGGTCTATTTCTCCCACCACCAAATGACCCTGTCCCTCTTGATGTGATTTTCGCTGTAACTGCTTTTTTTATTTGGTCCTTGATATCGTTTGTTTTATTTTTTCGTCTCCCCGAAGTTCAATCATGTATTCTGTCATGCTTTCGCAACACTTCGAACCCTTGTGTATGGTGAAAACAAAAACTCGTCCAGCATTTAGTCACAGTAGGATCAGCATTTAGTAGTAAGTTTTATGACACGTATGGACTACATGACTGTTTTTTACCATGTCGGTCCATTCCATACGATAAGCCTTAAGCAAAGTAATTTGCTATTTTCTTGGTAATCACACACGAGGTTGTTATCATTCAGTGCTTATTCACAGCAACTAAGGTTTTTGCGGATTCCGCCTTCTTCAGAGCTTGGAAAGGTCAACTTAACCGCAACCTAGTCAGCCAAACACCTCCACACCTTCAGCAGAAAAAGCCGCGATACCCAGTTTTCAGTCTCACTGAGTATAGAACAGCTTTTCCACACACTCACTGCTCTATATGAGTCTTCTACTGAGTATTCAAAATGGAAACCAGCTGTGCAGAGTTCACATGAGTGGGTAATGCGAGCAGTCGTCCTTGCGGTTCATTTTGGATTCTTGGAATTTATCCAGAATGTTTCGAGTGTTCTACGCGTTGTCGTTTTGGTCTTCTGTGCGAGGATAGTGACTTCTACTTCAAAATCTTCAGCCTTATGCCTTCGTGTCCTATGCGTGCCTAGTGAAGTGTTCTGTCTAACTTTCAGGTACTCACCTAGGTGTTCTTTTAAACGGACGCAGAGTGGTCTATTCGTTTCGCTAGCGTATTCGTCCCCCGCGGGCTTTACAAGATCAACTGCACACTACCAGAACTACTACAATCACCATATCTACCGTTACGGCGTATTATGCAGTTCTATGTTATCCACTGGTGGTCATACAGGGTGTTACGAACTAGTTGGCGTCTGAGAATATTCGGTGGTGTTTGAATCACTGATGCCGTATTCTGTAGACCAACCTTTATAAGGGAACGTTTTATAGCTTCATTTACTTCATTAGAAATGAAGGGAAAGATAAAGAGGACCTTTTTTCTTGCTAGACGTATTAATGCGTCTATTAATGCGTCGTTGTCTTGTTCAGCAATCGCGAGGTTGTTATGCAGCATACATTTACTTGCATAGAAAAACAATACAATACAACAGTAGCTGACGTTTCGGCAGTATCGCCTTCTTCAGAGCCTGGAAGGGCATACTGTTATACAATTTATGACTCCGCAATGCAAACGATCTTCGAATTTCTTGTTGAACATGAAGGAAGAATAAATATGCATGGCTTCTCCATCCAGCAGATAATGGCTCTCTTAAACGTGTGCCTAAACTGCTCAATTTTCAGATGGTCTGGGAAATATTTCGTGCCAATAAGGGGGTTGGCTATGGGACAGCGACTCGACTGGCACCAAGCCTTGCCATTGTGTTTATGTCTAAGATAGAAGCCCCTTGAGCCACTACTCTACTGCAGATATGCAGATGACTGTTTTGTCGTCTTCTGTACGCAGGATGAGATGGACAAATGCTTTGAGTTACTGAACGAGCAGTCTGAGTACATTAAGTACACCAGGGAGAAACCGAGAAAGAACCGGCTTCCGTTCTTAACGTTCAAATAAACCTATCAAGGAGCGGTTACATGACAAAGTGGTACCGAAAGCCAAGTAACAAGGACATCCTCGCTAATTTCCTTTCTTCCCACACTTCACACACGACGAGGGCGTAGTGAGAAACATGTTTCGAACAGCCACCTCTGTGCGCACAGGTAGGGAACTAAAGAAAGAGTCGTGCGACTTGGCTTGGCAAATAGCCATCCCCAATGGCTATGAAATAGTAACCCCACGAGATAAGTTTAGAACGAGAGCGACGCGCCCAAGCGAAACACTTGGCCAAAAGAAAGTCCCGTTTATGTTGTCTTTTATTAGGGATGAAGTAAGCGTAGCTATAAAACGATTCTTAAAAAAGGGCAGGTCTAGAGGAATCGGTAGCGATAGTTGAAATACCACCGGCTACTCTACGTCGTCAGTTAGTTCGTAACCGCTGGTATGACCGTCTGTATGAAGCAACAAATTGCGTAACTTGCCTTTGCGGCAGGGACGGTGATTGCATGAGTTCAGGTACGATATACCTGATCTCTTGTAATAATTGCGGAGATGAATATATTGGCGAAACGGGCAGGCCTTTGTGTATCCGTATAAAAGAACACCTAGATGGCAAACGAAAACTAAGACAAAGTACCCCCACTAGGCACGCATAGGATACAAAAGCACAGCGGGGACGATTTTGAAGTAAAAGTCAATATCCTTGCGCAGGAGACTAGAACACCAACACGCAAACTTCTTGCGGCTTTTTGGATAAATGCCAAAAACCCCACGATGAATAGTGAGTAGGATTGCCCAGAGGTCACACGCGACCTGCCCCGTATCTTCGCATCAATTTCTGATGTGGGACGGTGCAGTCATCAACCTTATGCGACTATAATCAGCTGTTCTAATCTTCCTCATGGGAAGGCACGTAAAAAAAGCGGTGAGTTTTTTCGAGAAGCTGTTGACCATGTAATTACCATAGAGTTTTTCGTCTTTTTGTAAGTGTTACTGAAGCGTTTGGCCTGGTAAATTGTATGTCAGTATACCCTTCCAGGCTCTGAAGAAAGCAATACTGCCGAAACGTCAGCTACTGTTGTATTGTATTGTGTTTTTGCATGCAAGTAAACGTATGCTGCATAACAACCTCGCGATTGCTGAACAAGACAACGACGCATTCATATTCCTATGCGAGGTTAAAAGAAAGTCGATCCTGGGAACTGCTAGACGTCTTGTTTGGGGCCGCGATTCCTCCCTCTACACCTATCACCGAGGAGCTAGCGTTTTGTTGTCATTGGAAATGGCTTTTACCATGCAGTCTTTTGCCAATTACCAAAGTTTTTTAAAACTTGACAAAGTAATGAAAGAGAACCGTCCTTTGTCGTCATGACGACGTATTTTTTAAAGCCTATCTCGTTTTTCAAAGAGGGCGCGTGTGATGCAGTGGTCGGAGGTGCCCTGCAACACACACGTGGGATCGATCCCCTGCGCCTATGGCCCACCAAGCCTTCCATCCCTCCGGAATCGGTAAATTGGTACCGGACTTTTATGGAATAACAGCACTGGCTCGATACATTGATAAGCCACAGCGAATCATTGTAAAAGCCAGATATGCATTCAATCACCTCCGAACGATGCTTAATGAAGTTGAATGCATTTCGCATCCTTCAGGATCCCACATCCCTTGATCAACGCCGAGGGCTTTATCCTTTTTTATTTACTCATCTCGTTTTTATTTAGATTTTACTTAGTCCAAATGTCCAAAAGTTCAAAGGAAAATTTTAAAGCCTTGGAACGAAGCGCAGCTGCAGCAGCAAATAGCTGTGCCATTGTGGGAGACCGTAGTGTCGTGCTGGACGAAATTCACTTGTTCAGTCGTTTTTTAGTTCGAGTTATGGGTCTCGACGAAGAGGTTAAGCTTTATAAGCTCAGAGTAATCAGTTTTACGCTGCTGACACAATAAAGGCTGGTCTTATTTGCAAAGAACTATGGATTCTAACGATTTTTCTCCACTAAATGGAGCTCACTAAGAGCTCACATATGTTTGTTCCATATTCTTAAGCTGAATTATTTCAAGAAAAAAAAGCAAAATCATCTGATTAGGAAGTAAGAGGAACGCAAAAGGACTTTCCTAGCAGGTTTTCCAATTGAAGCCTGTGTCGAAAGGGATGAAACTCTAACAAAACCTGAATGGTATAGCGCTGCTCAAGTGCAAAGATAAATGGCATGATATCCGTGACAATGACGCGGCACTTAGGCCAGCTTTAGAAGATCGCTGTTGTCGCATGCTACAACCACGAGAACTCTGCATAAGCACAAGCGCCCAGTTAGTGTCAAAAATTGCTGGTTGTAATGTATGAAAATGTGGTAGTTGTAGGCCTTTTATGTTGTCTCCATTGTAAATTCTCATTAATTTTACAAATTACATCACAGATTGTGCGGATCTCAACACTTCTTGTATTCGATTCGTTTCTTCACGTCCATCATCCACGAAGGCCTTCCATTTTTGCGCATGGTTTCGGCTCCGGCTAGAAGTTTTTTGCTCATCTAAATGTTGTTGAATGCTGGTCGAGTAGACTCTCCCTAAACTCCTGGTAGAGCCGTGCTAGGACGTTCCCAAATCTTCATCACAGGCCGTCGCCAGCTTTTGTGGATTGGAGGTAATGAGCTGATTCCACATAAGTCTGGTACCAAAATCCCGATTCCGGTTAAATGAAGTGCTTGGTTGGCCCATTGCACGTATTGGGCGGTATCATTACCACTGCGATGGCTGTTGTAAATAGTCAATGAGAAGTGCGCACCAATAAGTCTGTTCGAGCGAGATATCTATGGCACAGATGGAATGTTGTGATAATAAGAGTGGAAACAGGCTCATAAAACCTATACCGGTTTCAGAGGAACAGTCTAGGCGACGCCGAGTATACCACTATGATATAGTTAGATCTACAGAAGTTTCGTCAATGGTTCATAATCTCATTCTAGCGAAAAATCCACACTTCCTTCAGTTTCAAGGACTGCAGAGATGCCTCTGAACCATTTTCTACAGCAACGGTCCAAATCGTGGGAACTCTATTAGCGATGACCTCTTGCCAATAGAATAGTCTCGTTCGAAAACCAGATCTTTGCAAATTATTAAGTGTAGTGAATAGCGTTCAAGTTCTAACTAAGGACAAAACATTTTGTTTGAATAGGCTACCGTAACCAATACGTGTTCCAACTCACCGCGGATGGTCTAAAGGTTCTCCGTCGTACTAAAGGTGTTAAGAAACAAACTATCACGCTTACTGGCGAATATCCCAGTTATGATGAGGGATATTTGCAACTGGCTCCGTTCAGTTTGCTTGTTCAGCTGTTCTGCGGTCTCTTCGCAAAAATTTTCCTATGGCGTCTCTCAAAAAACATCAATGAACGTCAAAGGAAAGTACACACCCATTCATTTTGCTGATGTAGGTCTTCGTCGTGGCACCGAGCAGAATCCAACGGCGCACCACTCTAATGAAGTATCCTCACTCGGCGATTGATTGCCTTTTTGCAGGGCAGTTGTTAATAAACTGATTAAGTGCTGATAATGGCTTATTTTTTCTGTTGACAATCCATCCTGCTATAGTCGGTATAGTATTAGCTGTCACAAAATGAGATAGCACTTTTATACCCAAATTCTGTTTAATCTTGGTGTGGATAATCAATGTACATTCTTTCTTTCGTTTAGTAACTGAGAATGATGGGAGGTCCTGGTCACTCTTTATCTCCACCCATCAGCCTGGCTAATCAAGTATTCTAATTAATAAGAACCAGTAGTGCCTTCCATTAAATAAAAAGGATAGAGCTTTCAGCGTTGATCGATCCCTAAGAGATGCGCCATGCATTCGACTTCATTAAGCATCGTTTGGAGGTGATTGAATGAATATCTGGCCTTTACAATGACTCGCGGTGGCCTACCGATGTATCGAGGCACTGTTGCCATCCTCCCAGACAAGTCCGGTACCAATTTGCTTACCCCCGGAAGGGTGGAAGGCTTGGTGAGCTATGGGCGCAGGGATCGATTCCACATGTGTGTTGCAGGGCGCCTCCAACCACTGCGCCACACGTGCCAACCCTGTTGGTGAGCTTTGGATAAATCTCTTGCAGTGAACATGTACCAACTGTTGCCATCATGACAGCTGCTGTAGGCGCTGCTGAAATTTGGAAGTTGGCGCTGTTATCCAAGAATAGCGCCAGAGCGGGAGTATACTCTATGAGGGTATTTAAATACACTTTGCACAGAAGATCATCTGAGAGGGTACTATGTCTGACAACCATAATGATGCTGAGATATTTGCAAAACTCCGGACCACAGGTGTCTGTGGTGGGGAAGGAACGCGCTATCACCCTTTCTGGCGGCTAACCCGTTCACCATCACGCTATGCGGGTCCTTCGTTTCGCCTGTTTCTCAGGTAGTTGTCTATCGATCAGTGCCATAAGCAATAACCCATCAACGGTATTGTTCTGGGGAACCCAAATCGTATCTCAACTGACATCTGCCACTTCTGAACTGGGTTTGATAGCATTATCCTATCCGATATCATCTCTGGACTTCGTTTTTTCTATCTGCTTTAGTTCGTCGGTAATTGGCTGTGGAACGTCGTCTATCAAGCGCATCCTGAAGGATTCATGGGCCTCTTTTGCACATTGCAATCACGAAGGCTCGAGATATTGGAGGTATCGAAGCGCTGCCATTCGTTGGGAGTATGTCAGAGATATCAATGTGCGATACTTGTAGTGCAGAAGAGCACCGTATTTCAATAAAGCTCTAGTTCTGTAACGATATTGTGGGCAAGTAAGCTCACAAAATATTTTATCCACATTTATCCACATACAACAATTCCCAATAGTTACGATTCTTTCTGAGAATTGGAACGAGTACAAAACAAACTAAACGTCATGAACTTAAGTTTCCAGGACTTTTTAAGTCTTATGCATTACAAAAGGATCTGCTATTAGCTGATTAGTAGCCAAGAGCAAGGCTTGTCTGGCCAAAAATGTGGGTATCGAGCAAGAGACCATGCTCGCGTGAGCAAACGTGAGCATCACAGTACAAGTTTTCTTGCTGACAATCCCCTAAAAAACCAGCTTGACAGCCGTCCAGGTTGGATTGCAGATCAGAATGAAATTGAAGGTCATTTCTATCAGAGCATAGCCAAAAGGTTAAATTTGCTCTGCAGAAGGGCCACCAAAATGGAAACATGAGTGGCGCAGGATACCAAATTCACGCTGGTTTGCTGTCTAAATTGACTTCTTGGTCCACATCTGTGGGTGGTGCTTTTTTTGACATAGGCTCAGGTGCGTGAAATCCAGATAAAGAATAAAAAAGATAAAGTGTTCGGAGTTGGTCAATCCATGAGGAATCCACTATGCATCCGTCTTCATTGAACATCGTTACAGGTGAATGAATGCATATCTTGCCCATGCAATGACTTGCGGTGGACTATCGATGTATCGAGTCAGTTCAGCTATCCTTCCAGACAAGCCTGGAGCAAATTTACTTATTCCAGAGGGATGAAGGGCTTGATAAGCACGGGACACGGGTAGACCGACCAACGACCAAATGTGTTGCACGTTGCACCTCTAACCACTGCGTTGTATGCTCCCCGAAACTCAGATAGGTCCGAAAAACAGATTTCCTCGGTGATGAAAGCTGTGTTATCGTGCACGACTGAGGAGTACATGATTATATGCCACAGCTTTCAAATCCTGGTTGGTAGATTTTACTTAAAAAGTGTGTCCCACTGTGTTTTTCCGCGCTCTAAAAACAAACACAAAAATCTTTAATTCTAAATTTAAAGAGAATTTTTACTTTAAGCAAAAGACTCCATAAATTTTCTGGAGAACTTTCACTTATGTAGGAGTTTTCTTTTATGCATAAAGCTAGCCATGAGTACAAATCAGTTCAGGACTATTCATTGGAAAAGAATGTGTGAGAGTTCACGTCCTGGTAAGCAACAGTTCGGTTATGGTAAAGGACTCGACCGACGTCCTAGATATCGGAACTGGGCGTCTTCGACTGCGAGAAAAAGAGAACAAATATTCTTTTATCTCCAAATATTTTCGTCTATGCTAGAAGCACTAGTTTCCACGAGGAAGAGATCGTAACGTGGTCTCGACCTCAGAATGCCGAAAAAGGTAGAAATAAAACAGTTACAGTAATCGAAAGTAAAGTGGTTCTGTGCAAACGAACTATCTTTAAATCCCTAAATCATCTCCCCATGTGAATAGCACATTTTCGGTCTCACTCCTAGGAAACAAAAGTGACTCTCAAAAGGCAAAGTAGCCTAAACATTGGCCATCGAAGATCAAAGATACATGTTAATAATCGTATGTCGGCTCGTCACGGAAACTTTTGTTTCAACAAAATAACTTATCCACTAATGCCGAGATCAGTTTAAAGTCAATCTTTCGGATTATTGTGGAATCGTCACTGAATTGACAGGACACCAATCCTGAGGGTCAGTAAACTCGCCACTGAGGAGAATTCAGTGCAGCGTTCTATGCCAAGTTATATTTATAAAGTTTTTGCATTTGATGATGCGCCATAATATTGTAACACACTAACGGGCTTATTAGTGGAGGAACCTATGGTTAACCCGGTGTTCATTTCATTGAAGAGCTCTCAAAGCCTCAGTTTCGGTTGTCATTAGACGTGGAATTTTCAAGCTTAATAGTCACTGAAGCTCGAGTTAAACAGTGGCGTAGAAGAGTGAAGAGTAGTTGCTGCACCGATCTATTAGGGGATTCCGAAAATCGTTTTCAAAAACGTCACGCGTGATTCTGAATTTCCACTGAGGACATCATCGCTCAACAGTTCAATCGACAATGTTCTCTCGTGCTGAGAAACCCTTCTCAGAGTTAGCGATCAAAGCCGTATGTCTGTCGAATGGTCGCACATACGTTCCGTAGCCTGTATTTTCGAACGTCACTGCATTACGTTGGTTTCTATTACCGAACTTAAACGAATAGTTTCCCAAATATGGCAAACAAAACAATTTTAATAAAACCTAGTCGTCGTTCCCTGAGTGGGTTGGATCCCTTCTTTGCTAGGATGGGGGTTAAAACAAATTCGATGGTTATTATGAAAGTCTACGATTAATTTTAACCGAAAAAGACTTTGAATGGAAAGGCGATTTTGAAGTGGCAGTCACGATCGTTGCGCGGGAATCAAAAAACATCAACAGGAAATCCTCTTACGAAAGCTTTTCATGACTTTTAGAAATCCAAAAATAAGTCAAGAAGATGGATTCTTCACAATCACGAGTGAATTGGTACCGCATCTGAGACCGATTTTTTTAATCTGAATGGGTCCTATGAATCATCCCATGTCAACAGCACAAGTGTACTTCTACTCTTTGGAAGGCATGGACAGAAGAAAAAGCGATGAGCACTCTTTAGCACAGTAAAGTTCGTCTACAACCTTTGTGTTGAGAATGTGAGGTGTTCAACTATTCAATAATATTTTCTATATCAGTCCGTATCCGTACACTCGTCATTGTACGATCCAGTCTCGGTACGACAACGAAGATGCCACATCAAGATAACGAACAACTCTGGACCACCGACACGGATCATCGGCCCTGATGAAGACAAAGACGTCGAAACGTTAGCCCGAATAAATCTATTTGTCAAACTCGTGTAAGCTCAACAATTTAAATATATGCAGTAATATGTTTCCTCTCCAGGACCTGAAAAAAGGGAACTCAAAGGAGAACGAAACGCTAGACATAGGACGCTTAGTGGCATCCTCGTGTTGATATATCAAGAATGGTTCGCAAGGATTTCCACCTATTATTCATTGTAGAAAGTACAACGTCAGTGCTTCTCCGAGTCAGAGATTCGTGTTGCTTTCAGATAACGGCGCTCCGACCTGACCACGCCCACTCTTCAGATTTCACATCTGTGACATCCCATCGCCAGATGTTTTTCGCGCGGTCGAGTATTGATATTCTAATTGGTTTTAGTGTTCTTCAATATGTGAGCTCAAAGCATGGTCGGGTATGTTTTATTCCTTTGTCACTTCCTGTTTTTAATCAAGCGATTGGCATCAAAAAGTTTTTCGTAGCAACATCCATTTCCGTAGCCTTTTCTAATGTTATGTATTACGTGGATACTTCGATGACTGCTCTTCACATGTCGTGCGGCCGTAGCAGTTCTATCTTTGTTTCGTTTTATTCCCGCATCATCCTTGGCGGCTGTCGTAGGCTGTTGTCAGCCATAGCTGTCGTAGTTCCATTGTATTCGACGGCGACTTGAAGATCTGATGTCTTCTCTCCTCACATGCAGATTCAACAGTTGTGCGGAGCGAATTCCAACGTAGTAGTGATATGATTGTTCTACGGCGTTCTATGGTCCTCTTCAAAAAAGCACTCGCTGACCATTGCGGAGAAAAGGCAGCTCTCCTGCCGCTTTGCGTCTAGTTATCCTTCAGGAGGACAGATTGAAGAAATCGCTTGACGGAAACTGAGTTGAGTCAACCGAGCGACCGAGAACTTGATATTGTCGAATCCAAATCCTGGTGATGTTGATTAAAAAGCGAAAACGATATTTTTTCAGGCGATGAAGTTCTACGAGAAAACAGACGAAAAATTCCGGCAACATGGAAAGGTAGGTATGCCGACCCGCCGGCCTTTGTTTCGCTTCCATCCTCTACAGTGCATGCAAAGGCCAGGTATTGCTAGCAATATATAAGCTTTTTGAAAACAATGAGTTCCTCTTTTTTTTCCTCAGTCATCTTCATTTGCTTATTTTTTTTCTTCTCAGTCATTTTCATGTTTGCTTATCGCATCGCTTTATTATTTAACAATACAACTTGGAGACGTACGGAAAGGAAGTCTAATGGGAGAGGAAGAAAGCACTAAAAACTAGTATTGTTCAAGTGCTTTTATTTATTTCAATGGCCATGATTTGAACACAATTGTGAGTGTTGAAATTCAAAACAAAAGTTTACGATTTCAGATTCAAGTTACTGGGTATTGATGTGAGCCCAGTAGCCTAACATTCACTGTTCATGGGTTGTTTGTTCTTGGACATCTGAAGTGCTTCAGTAGAGTCTACGGCCTAATTTCATAGAATGGAGTGGAAGCACTGGGTAACGCGAGACGAAATAATGGGGGCTGGCGTGGAAGTTCATGAAAGAAAGAAACAGGAAACTTGATATGATGAAGTTATTCAGGCTTAGCTGACATTTCTTTATCAAATATGTGTAGTGAATAGGCTGTTCGACTGTTCATTCCATGCTATTTCTTTCTATCATTTTCGT
Organism: Angiostrongylus vasorum; assembly: GCA_018806985.1. Classification (NCBI taxonomy): domain Eukaryota; kingdom Metazoa; phylum Nematoda; class Chromadorea; order Rhabditida; family Metastrongylidae; genus Angiostrongylus; species Angiostrongylus vasorum. Next base: position 1,196,087 of record JADANN010000445.1, read on the forward strand.
TCATATCTGTCATCTTCATATCATCATTCTCGCCAACAACTGTAAATTGAGTGATGTGAGCACCATAATGAGGACATATGGACGCTTCACTAGTTAGAAATTAAAACACTATGAATAAGGAAGTGAGGAAGGTGACCCGCCGATGCGCTTCAGATTAAATAGATGGTTGCTCCTCTGTCGGTGAAATCAACTCCCTGAGGATTCGCTTTCGCTTTACGAGAGCGAGCAGTTCTTCTTCGAGATAGATACGATTCTCTGCAGCAAATATCCAAATAGTCTTCAAGGATTCTTTACCCTTCCGTTGCATCTTGTTATTCTTTTACTTTTCATGCAACTCTAACACACTTCAAATCGAATGAAGCCATATTCGTCGCTCTAAATGTATTCCTCATCTTGACAATGTCTCTCATGAGGAAGTCAGATGTGTTCGTAACTGAATGTTTAATGAAGCGTGCGATAAATACAAACCCAACGATGCTGAAATATAGTTAGAGCTCAGAACCATAGGTGGGCTTTCCAACCAGCGATTACCCCTTGCCCGAAGCTCAACTCTGCTTAATTGCATTCTACTCCGATTTGTGCTCCCCAGGTCATTCCTATTGACGGGTAATTGCTGATAGTATCGATGGAGTAAAAAATTAGCTGAGAGCAAGCCAAAGCAGTGTCTTTGGTTGGTGTGGCGCAGATAGCACGTGAGCCCTCAGTAAGAGTAATCGCGAATTCGAAGCCCACCCCAGGTTCCGAGTTTTGCTCATATCTCAGCATCCTTAAGGGTGGGTATGGTGTAGTGGTCGAAGGCGCCCTGAAACATACATAGGGCATCGATCGCGGCGCTCGTGGCTCACCAAGCCTTCCGTCCCTTCGGGGTCGGCAAATTGCTACCAGAGTTTTCTGCGAAGATAGCAGCGCTGGCTCGATAGATTGGTAGGCCACTGCGAGTCATTTTAAAGGCCAGATATGCATTCAGTCACCCCCAACAATACTTAATGAAGTCGAATGCATGGCGCATCCCTCAGGAATTGATCAGCTCCGATAGCTTTATCCTTTTTTATGTGGAGCAGTGCAATGGAAGAACAACAGCTAACGCATCATCCATCGCCTGTCATGGCGCATCGCCATGAACGCTGAGGAACAATTTGTGCTTAGGAGAAACGAAACTGACATTAGTCAATAGACAAATGCGAATTTGAAAAGATTTAACGACCAAGGTCTTTCTTCAGGACTTTTGTGATTCTGCAATTGATTGTTACAGTTGGCATGATAATATAAAGTTTTACCAGCTTGCAAATCGTTCTACTGAAATTTCTTGGTGCTCTACGGAAAACATGGTAGATATGAGGCTCGTATTCCTCTAGTAGGTGGATCGAAATTTGATAAAGAAGAGGCCTTTAGTACAGTAATGTTAAGAAACACTCCAAACCCTCGTACCATTGTCTTCACTGGATGATCCAGTCGAAGAACTTCATTCCATAGGAGACAGTTCTTAGGAAATAACAATGCTGCTCAAATGCAGTAATGAGCCAGCAGTAGTACGGGGTCTTCCGTTTACATAAAAGAAGTGTTCGGGAACTAAGAAAACCTGCTTATGGTATGGCAGAAAACATCTGTCGGTCGATCGACGAAATATCTAGATTCATTTTCAGTGGTTCCAGTGATTATAATAAGAAGCATGAGAAGAATATCAGTGAGCTGCTTTGACAGGTTGATAGCCAGTCACGACAGGAGAATTCGTCCGAATTATGGAGGTATGTATGCATTTTTCGTACTCAACACTATGCATGTCGTCTCCGATGTATACTAAGAATTGATAAAAAAGTGAGTAGGCGTTAAAATGATACAAAGTAAATGAAGGAAATGAGAAAAATGTGAAAGTCCACAAACTAAAAAACCATGGAAAAAAGATGTCTAATCAGAGGGCGCGTGGAGTGCAGTGGTATAAACTCCCTGCAATACACTTAAATTCAATCCCCGCAACCCAGGCTTAGCAAGGCATTCATTCGTCCGGGGTCTACAAACTGGTACGGACCTTTATGTGAGGGTGGAAGCACTGCCTCGACACATCATTAGGCTACTAGCGAAGTCATTCTATAAGCTAGATATGCATTCCATCACCTCTAACGATGCTTAATGAAGTCAAATGCATGGCACACCAATTAGGGATTGATCACTGCCGAGAACCTTATCCTTTATTTATCCTTTCAAGTAGAGTTCTAGGGAAGGGGTGTAGCGCAGTGAGTTAGTGATGCAGTCCATCATGAAACAAGGTGCTGCTTCAACACGCTCCTCAACGTTCGCGTCCAATCAACGTGGAAGCGCCTTGCATGGCTATCTTCGTGATTGCAAGGGAAAATCGACCGAACGATATTCATAAAAAAGAATAAGTCTTCAAGTACAGCCGAAGCAACATGCGAGGTATTCGAAGACCTTGTGTACGATAAATGTTTGGAAAACGAACCGAGTGCAGGAAGTGCTGAGATCCACAAAATAGATATGATAACGGGTCGTATGACTTAAACAAATGATAGTTCTTATGGTCTTTGTATCCCAACCATCCTTTATAGAAAGTTCATATTTATTGCAAAGCGACTATATCTTAGCCAACTAGTTGGAACGGATTCGTACTGCAACACTGAATCAGGCCCTATGTTCGATTGAAACTGCAGAACTGCATAGATGTTTTGGTGAGGTGGAACACACGGAAGGTAGCCGCAATACATCTAGCAGTGGGTGGATCGAGTCCAACACAGCACAACGGAAGAATTCACCTTATAAATTTGATTGAAACTAAATCTAAATAGGGAGAAAGTGAACGGAATGAGTGGCTTAAAGTACTCAACAAAGTTGTGAAAGGACAAGGAATGTGCCGCTTGTCGATTCCACAAACTATCTCATTCGAAGACTGAGAAATCATATGGGTTGTTTCTATTGAGAAGTCCGTGCGTTCTCCTGAAGCGTCATCCGGCTCCGAAATTTCCATCTCCGTCTGGCAACTTTTGGTGATTAAGTGCTCTGTTACATAATTTCGGAAGTCGAGCATTTGGGCCAGACATGTCAGTCGATTCTATGGGAACGACATCGTCAGTGCGATGGCCAACTGAATTCTGCCGGATGCTGAATGGAACTCAGGGCCACATCCAATCCGCTTTCGGAGTTGTTTACTATCTTCTCTCCGAGAAATATTAAACATAGTCGATTTCATAGAGTTCATCTTTCGTTGTCCAAAACCACTTCGTAATGGACCTTATAAATGGATCGAATTAATAGATTTATTACAAACATAATGCAGAAAAACCATAAGCATGTGTTTTAGGGTCACCAATTGAAGTGAACATCACAGCACACGTCACAACAATCAGTTCGATTACGGAAGTGTCAATGGTAAGCTGGCTAGGAGTTCGAAGATGTCCAAGGCAAATTTTGTAAACCCACCCCTAATTCTCGATATGACGTCAGTCACCCTACCAACTCTTCGAAAATTCTTAATTTCGGAAATTTCTAGTGGAGTTTGCTTTGTGGAATCAGATGTTTTTTGAAAGCTCGTACTACGAGGTTTTCCTCAAAAGCGCGTAATTAACGCCGCGGGCAATAGTGTCAAGCTATATATGCTAAGAAGTATTGTTTGGTGGGCAAGTGATAAAAATGTGACAAGACAGCAGCGATCAGAATTCCTAAAAATGATCGAGTGAGAAGTCAACTGGTTTAAACTACTCGAATTTAGAAACTAGTTTGCAATTTCGGTTTAGTTGCTAAACACATTGGCAGGATAGGTCAATGAAGCACGATGGTGCACTTGTTGTGGTTTCTTTGCTGAACTTTTCTTATTTCGTTTTCAATACAAACGTAAAGTACTTCGTTTGTGAACGCGCGAAAATTTGTTTTTAAGTCATCAAATGTTCGATAGAGTTTGGTATGAGTGGATTTCCACTCACATGGAGTGGGCAAATCGGCCCCTGAACTCATTTCCTTGCAGCTGCTTATCCAAGTCAGACTGTGTTGCCCAGCATCTGGTCTTGTAGTGCCATTCTCTACAGTTAACAATATACAAGAAACTGCATTCTTGATGAGTTTATTCTTTCGGCGAGAGGCCGTTGCTAGTATGGAGTGTCCCCACATAGACTGTTGTTGTAAGAAAAGCTACAGATTATCTCTGCTGTACTGGAACATTGAAAGTCAACAATTTTCAAAGCGTTCACTAAAATGAGACGATAAGCCATAAAAGGAAAATTGTAGGTATAGATGTGAGTTGTATCGCGGTGGTGCATTAGGCGGCACGAAGAATGTTCGCCTAACGATTTCATGAACATGTTTTCACATAGTGGCTTGTTTATATTGTTACTACAATAAAATCTCTTTAATGTCGTAGATATATTGCTCAGATCGATTGACTATAAAGTCTGAATTTCCACAGCTTATAGGTTTCTTGCACAAACCATCGATACTCGTACAGCTCTTTCACTTTCGATTTGAAACACATGCCCAGATCTGGCGGTGTTCCCGACAGCCTCTGTCACACCCTGCGATGTGTAGCCTTCCATAAAAGACAAATCGAATGCCTTGATTCTGTATCTGTTTCACTTATATAGGCGAAACGTGACTCTCTCTCTCTGAAGTCCAGAGGGAGCAACAACATACACGCTCTTTCTAGCTCTTCTAGATCAGTGGCAATTCCTGTGGGAAATATCGACAGTATAATCGCGTACAGTTTTTGTTGTCCATCTTAAGATGTGCTCTTGGCAAAACTGAGATAATCTTGGATTATTTATTTCTTGGAAAAGTTTGAGACCAAGAAGAACTTTACTATTCTATGCTTTTCTGGTGGCTTTTGATTATCTGCAGCTCGTGAAGCGCAATTTGTTCGTCGAGGGTCGTAACTCTAACAGTGCGTGAAGAAGCGATCGGACAAAACGGAGTTCCGTCAACCAGAACACGTTGGTGTTCCACAATTTCTTGCTGCTCTTTACGGTTGCCTCGACTCATGGTAATCGTATCTGTATAGAATGAACGGACTTGATAAATACCAGTATTTACTCCCTTATATGCGGTACTCCAGATAGCTGTGCCGTAACATTGTCTGTAGGGTGGCCGAGTTTTTTGCTTTCGCCGCACATAAAAGTTTCGAAATATTGCAAAAGCTTAACAGAATGGATGGCTGAAGTTAAAAGATAAGTAAGAAACAATAACCAATGATACAACAAGCAAAGTGCGGAGGAAGATGAGTTAGAGCTGCAACTAAAACGAGAACGACTGTCGTTTGCCAAATAAAACCGGCATGACTTGATATCATCACTTCATAACGAGTGCTACGGTAACATAAGGAGTCAACGTTGCGATCTAAGCATTATTTAGCTGCACGCTAAATTTCGTTAATTGTCTTGGTGTGAACACTCGTTCAGGACTACTTACTCGATCTATATTTGCGCCAGATATGGAAGGACCCACGGCTTGCGTGGAAAGCGACGTGCAGTCATCGCTGACTATAGGTGAGTTCTTTTGTGCCTGATTTGCTTAGCATTGTTTGCCCTAGTCATCCCATGGCATATAATATCCTGAAAAATAATTAGATTTTGAGAAGGAACAATTGAAGAGCAGCTGGATACCGAATATTTCCTATGTGAACTGACACTTCGCTGATGAGCTTAAAACAATTGCTCTGCTCAGAAAATGTTTTTCGGCCTACTCACGATAGGACTCTCAGCCTCCCTGCTTGTTTGTTGTGCTTTCAACATGGACAGCTTGTCCGCATGGTCTCAGAAGTCTTTGTGTTCCTGTATTTGCGATTCGTCCATCGAATTAACTCAGCTCTCCCTTTATTTGATCTGTTAGGGATTACTGAGCGCTAATTCAATATTTTTGTTCGTTAGAGGCGTGTAGTTACATTCTCGGATAGCCTTATATGACCCACAGCAAGCAACTAACGACCTTGAGTGTATTACACTACATGTTTCCGCTGCGCTTCGTGCACTTTAGTATTAATTTGTGGCATTCAGCAGTTCTCATGATCACGTGGAAGCTGTGTCTAAAGTAAAAAATGCGTTCTTTCTGTCAAATGCACTTGAGATATTAATGCTAATAAGGCAGCAATGGCGATAACTTTGCATTACGAAGTTCACGTTTACCTTGGCATCACCCGTACCATCAATCGTCCCGTTAATGGTCAGGTGACTCGAGTAGGTACCAATAAATTTTCCATTTATTCCTGTTGCGTGCAAGGGTATCTGAATTAGTTTTGCTCGCCCTAGAAACTCGCTGAGCATCATATTTTCTTTTTAGAGTTTTCTTGAACAACTCTGCCATCTGGTCGGTGGTCTTCCAGTTGTGCCTCTGACATCCCAAGGATTCGCTAACGGCTCTTTTCCATTGGTTATGGTTGAGGCCAGTAGAGTGCCTGGCCCAGATTATTTTCGCCAGTTTGGCATATAGAAGGGCGGATTTGATTTTTTGATTGTTAACGAAGGTTCGGATCCCGTCTCCCATTTGCGTGACAGGAATACTTCCAGCATCACATTCTCGCATATCCATTCATTGTGTTGCCCTTTATTAGCGATGAAATAAGTGTAGCGATAAAGCGATGCTTTAGAAGGGCAGATTTAGAGGAATCGATAGTGGTAGTTGAAATACCATCGGATACTTTACGTCGTCAGTTAGTCCGTAAGCTCCCGTATGACTGTCTATGTGAAACACAAAATTGCGTAATTTGCTGTTGTGGCAGGGACGGTGACTACATGAGTTAGGTACAATATACCTGATCTCTTGTATATCCGCGGCGATGAATCTATTGGCGAAAAAAGCAGACCTTTATGTATCAGTGTAAAAGAACATCTGTATGCTAAACAAAAAGTAAGACAAGCTACGCTACCGGGAACGCATAGGATACAAAAGCATAGAGGAGACGATTTTGATATAAAAGTCGATATCCTCGCACAGGATCTCAAAACACTAACGTGCAAACTTCTCGAGGCCTTTTGGATAAATGCCAGGAACCCCTGAATGAATAGCAGGGAAGAATTCTCAAGGATAACACGTGATCTAGCCCCCGTGTCTTAGAATTGATTTTTGATGTGGGTGGTGCAGTCATCAGCCATATGCGACTCAGAGCGGCTGTTCTTCTTCGGTGGAGAGCAGGTAAAAAACGATGGGTTTTTCGAGAAGCCGGTGATCGTGTAATTATTGTGGAGATTTTCATTTTTTCTGTCTGTGCTGTTGAAGCGTACGACCTAGCAAACTGCGTATCAGTGTGCTCTTCCAGGGTTTGAAGAAGGCGATACTGCCGAAACGTCAGCTACCGTTGCGTTGTATGCGTTCTATATGTACGGGAAGTAAACGTGTGCTGAATAACAACCTCGCGATTGCTGTAGAAAGAGTAGTGATCTTCCATCTCCCTAACTTAGCAACAAAATTTTTTGACGCTATGTTGAGGTAGGAAGAATCGTGGAGTCGAAAACGTGGCACCGATTTATGTGTTCCTATTCCTCTTTAATAATTCCTAGATGTTCCTGAAAGATCCTCAAGCGGTTCGTTTCCTCTTGCTTAAATATGGAGCTAATTCGTTCATCATATTGACTTCCCAACCTAGACAGACGTAGCTGGAGCATTTGGAGAAATTCATTTCGTTGAGCATGGATGGGACATACGTAACCAATCCGGTCTTCACGAAGACCATTTGTGTGAGATTTGTTCAAAGACCGGTCCTTCCACAAGCGTTATCAAAGTCGACCTGCATTCGTTCCGCCTGGCTAATGCTTGATGTTATAAGAACGATGTCATCAGCAAATGGAAGATGGTGTAATTGCCGACCATCGATTTTCACCTCCATGTTCTCCCGTTCCAATGTTCGCGTGATGTTCTGGAGGGTGGCAGTTAATAATTTTAGCGAGAGAGTATCGTCTTGTCCAATCCAATAGAGGGATATTTATATTGATGGTAATTCCGTTATGGTGATGTTGTGGTTGTGAAATTCGTATATAGTCCACGAAGAATCCCTACTTGCGGACTAGGGACACACTGACTGCCCACAGCTTCCATGCATTTGTCTCAATCGAGTCGGTATATATATATATATATATATATATATATATATATATATATATATGCATGCATACATGCATGCATGCATATCTGCATATATGTGTATATGAAAGGATAAAGCTCTCGGCCTTGATCAATCCCTGAGGGATGCACCATGCATTCGACTTCACTAAGCATCGTTTGGAGGTTACTGAATGTATATCTGACCTTTACAATGATTCGCGGTGGCCTACCGATGTATCGAGTCAGTGCTGGTATCCTCACAAATGTGGTACCAATTGTCGAACCCAAAAGGGATGGAAGGTTCGGTGGGCCATGGATGCAGGGGATCGATTCCACGTGCGTGTTACAGGGCGCCCCCGACCACTGCACCACACGTGCCCCTATATGTGTATATATAGACGAATATATATGTGTTCTTATGAACTGCCACTTCCTCTGAGTTATTGAGTCGATTGAGTTCTCCAAGTTGATGAATACTCTCGCGATAATCCAATAAGTATAGTTATCGTGTGGGTGTGTTCCAACGTGCTGAATCCTTTTCGTAACCTTGCTTGCTCACACTGCCGTCCCTTATCCAGTATTGTGTAAATCCTGTTTAAGAGACAGCAAGCAGATTGGACAACAGTTGCCGATATCGTGGAGGTCATCTTTTCTGAACAATAGTAGTCTTACTGGTCTTCCATTGAATAGGAACTTTGTTTTCTGACAGGTAAGTTGTCAAGATCCGGACCAGTGTGTTGGTGAGGGAGTGGCGGATGGTTCTTCAAGTGTTCAGATCTTATCCTGTCTGGACATCGTGTTGTTTGATTCTTCACCGACGTAATAGCATGTTGGATTTGGCAACGGAGAACGGTGGGACGATACATCCATCCTCCTTTATTTCATATGAAGGCAAGAGGACGCGAATATTGAACAGATCCGAGTAGTAATCGCGAATGAGTTTCTTCATTGCGTTTATGGAGACTGTAACTCTTCCGCACAGTCATCTTCGATTTGTTGTTGGCGAAGTTTCCGTCGGTTTTGCGAATGCTCTTTCCATCCGCCACAGCTTTAGCTATAACAGCTCCTCTTCTCTCCTTAAGATCTCTTATGACATCTGTGTAGAACCTTGCAAGTTCGGACGTGAGTCGATTGCCTACTACTTGTGTAATTATATTGTGGAGTGTTAACCAAAGTGTTTCTGGGAGATAGGTGTTCTTTACGACTCTCGACCTCTCGGTTTTCATAGGGCTAACGATGTTGAATAATCCAGTCGTATTCTTCGTCGATTTTGATAGTAAAGAAATCTTCTCGAGCCTTTGGAGATGATCTGAATAAATCCCAATTCACAGTGGTTTTAAGGAGTTTCTCGAACTTTGCGGCTTTTCCCTTCTTTCCGCCAAAAATGGAATCTTGTGCGAATAAAGCGGTTTTCGACCCGGTGTAATATTTTTTAAATAACGGTATCATCGGTTATGGAACGGCTTCGATTTACTGTGATGTGGTCTATTTCGTCATGGTACTGTCCATAGGGAGACTCCCACGTCCAGGTTGAGAATTTCGAGTTACCATGAATGGTCTCGGTCGTCATGATAAACTCAGACAGCCGCTCGTCCTGTTCCATTCTAATCCATGGGTCCCAATGCAACGTTCATCAGTTCTTTTGCGTCCTATCTTAGCGTTAAAATCCCCAGTGATAACCTTAACGAATGTGTGGTATTCTCTGTAGAACTTGTCCAACTCCGTATAGAACGCATTGACTTCGTCTTCATCATAACTTCATGTCGGTGTGTAGTTGTTCGAATGGATCGAATACATCGCCAAACACATGTTGACGAGAACGCCGACGTCGCCGAGTCCTCTGTTGTCGCAGGTTCCGCAGAAGTTCTTCTGCGGTACCAAAGATCGTGTTAAGGGGACGGCGTTTTCTTGTCCTACCCAGTCCATCGACATCGTACTTAACCTTTTAGGCCTGGATCGTTAGGTCCTTAATAGTGCACTGAGATACAAATGAACTGCATCTCATCCCTCTATTGTGCGCATTAGGTAGGTATCGTCTCTTTAGTCCTCCCAGATCTAGCCCTGAAATTTTAACAGCTTTTCTGTAATCGTATTACCCAACGCCACCGTATCGGGGGCTCTTTAGGGAGTCAAGGAGATGATGGTCACTTATTTCACTTTGTTAAGCCTTCGGTATCCGCGAATAGCTTACTGTCTATGGACGTGTTGGCCGGATATACTCACGAGTAGTCTACCAGTCTCTCCCAAGGTAGACGGAGAGCTTATTTGCTAGAGGCGACTGCTAACCGCCTTCCATACACTTCGCTATCACTTGTTTGCAGGCCTTTGGGCCATTTAACTCGTAGAATACAATCCGCATAAACGAGAATGCACCCACTCACGCACGCATTCATGAATACGGCTACGTAAACACAGAAGATATGTCTCAAATCGGCTCAGCAGAGACAAGGTGTCCATCTCCCTAAGTCCAGCTACGTCTCAGCCTAAGGTCACGTACGGTCCCCATTTGACCCCTCACCAGAGACTTGGGGACGCAAAGCCCGCAGAATAACTTACTCGTGATCCCTCAGTGGAGATCTATAGCACCTTAGCATAGGAAACGCGAATTTCTGTTTTCTCGTTTTATTACTTCATTGTCGTTTAGCTGATCCAGTGCTTGTTTTTCGTGACAGAAACTATTTTATGTTGTCTCAGTTTGTAGCAGTTAGTTCAGTAAAGAGGATTTTTGAAGGATATATCAAAACGAAGTACGACATTACTCGGTCGGTTTTTGGTCAAATTAATGCTATTCGGATTATTTCAAAATTAAGGAGTCGACATGGTAAAATCGATTTGGACTCCCGACACCTTCTTTCCAAATGAGAAGAAGTCGTTTTTTCCATGAAGCCACTTCACACAACTCATTCTTACGGATTGACAGTCAAGGGAACGTTCTTCGAAGTGTTCGCCTTACCGTAACCGCAGATTGCCCAATGGATTTGCAAACGGTCAGTTAAATATAGAAGAGAGAACTAGCTTAGAGACAGGCGAAACGATGGACCCGCATAGTGTGCTGGTGAACGCGTTACTCCCCGGAAAGGACAATAGCGCGTTCGGTCCCCACAGCGGACACCTGAGGTCCGGAGTTTTGCAAATATCTCAGCATCATTTTGGTTGTTTCACAAATAATGCCTTGCCGTGAAAACATGTAAAGGCAGTGATTAAAAAGTCAACATAGTTAAATATGGTGTTTCTATTCTGGGTGGCTAGTTTATTTCTCCATAACTTTATCCAGCAAAACCTAGCATGAAGAGGATAGAAAAGGATAGTTCCTGCGATGAATTACTGCATGAACATTCAAAATACTAATGATAGATGCAAAGAAATCAAACTAGTCAAACTGAACAGTTGTGGTTTGCGTCAGTTTTGTGTTCTGTCTCAAAATCGGAAACCTGGATGATCCCACGTAATAGTTATGTACTACGGCTTTCAACAATATTTGGAAACATTCGCAGCGCAGATGATATTTACCTGAAAGTACTCATCTTTCCAGTTCAAGTAACCTTTGTGAACCAAGTAATGCGGAACTTCTCGACGTTGCATATTTGTATTGGAGGCGTTCATTCTTTGGTCTCATTAGAAAGTGGTGTGTGGTGCGAGTAGTAAATGCTTGCATCAAACGAATCGCACACTCCAGGCGATCGGGTTGCCCAAGCTGACAATGGGATCTTCTAGAGCATGCCAACTGGTGGAGCATTAGACCAAGTTCACATATTGCCCTTTTCCATGTCTGATCCTACAAGTCAATGTTCTAGTTAGCTCATGTTTATAAACTGGTCTTCATGTTTCTTGATTTGATCGCAGTTCTCATGTCCTCATGTCACTTGCTAACGGAGTTTTTTGGGTTTTAACCAAAGTGCGAGTCGTATATTTTCAAGGAAAAAATAAGGAGGATGGCTTTAAAGCCATATAATTCTGAACCACTTTTTACATCTACCGATTAATTACCGTTAATGATTACAGTTCCCACTGGACATCCAGGAATGCTCACTAGAAATCGAGGTAGGCATTTCATTCTTTAACTAGTCATTACGATTAGTTTTTAAAGCAGTCGAAGTCTGCTTTTTCTTTTGCATGTTTTCTAGAATTCTTTACGAAGGAAAATGATGGATCTCCATCAGTAGTCGATTTTCCGCACCCTGGTGCAACAACAAATCCTGATTATGCTAGGGGGCCTTCGTCCGATTTGTCGCTAGGCCACGTGCCTCGTCTCCAAGTGATGGATAAGTGGAGGTTTAAATGCGGATCACCACCCACCTACCCTAAAATGGAGCTAGGTTCAGACGATTGATTGTTTCAGTTAGCTGTTCTTCTGCTCTCCTTTGGTCTCGTAATTTCCATAATTTTGTAACCTATCCGTGCATCCCTGTGTACGTGTGCTTGTGCATGTGTATTTCGCATTCTCCACTTTGATTTCGTCGAAAAAACTCCAATTCAACAACGCATAAATACGTGAGAGATCGTTCAGAGTTTCCCCGTTCTATCTCTGCTCTCTAAGAGCACGACAACCCGTAAGACTAGACGCTGTCGCAGTAAAACGTGGTTAAAAATCTCGGCGAATTTTTAATCTGCCGAAATTTTGTGGTACGTTAAGAGCAGTGATATTGTACAGACATGGAAATCTACGAATGAAGACTGGATGACACAGGCTAAGAAGAGATAGGACGTTATCGGCCTAACGGAAATGAGAAGACACATCCGCTTCATTCCATTTATGATACTTAGAAATTTTTCATGCGAACATGTAGCAGTGAATAAGTGAAGAGGAATTTCTGTGTTGCTCCATATGAACTTGGATTTTAACACCAGTTGCTTTATATCAGTACGTTCCCGAACGTTCACGGTCAAAATGATGTAGAGCAATGCTGGATCTAACAGTCTTCATCGCATATGCCTCAACATCAAATTACGACGACGAAGACATCAAAGGATTTTATGTGGATTTAGAGACCTTTCACAGGAAAGATTGTACCATCTGCAAAGTTATCATCGGCAGCATCAACATCAAAGTCGCACGGGAAGGAAGTATGAAGGGTGTGTCGAAGTACTTCATAAGTACAAGATTCTTTCACCTTCGTCAACTTGAAGAATGCTGATATCCTTGGACTGGAAGCATTGTGAGAACTTTTGAAAACAATAGCATATTTTTTTGCTGCGCCAGGACTCCTCATGAGCTATGCCATTCTGAAGTATGACATCGTCGTAGACGTGTGGAAAAGGAAGCGATGAAGCGACTTCATCTCACCGAAATTATTCAGTTTTTCTATTGTTTTCTCGGCAACGCTATGTCAATAATTCTGCGAAGCTCTGCCAATGTCAAAATAACCGATATGTTTTGAAAGGTGGTGTAGTGATGTGGCAGGTGAGTGAAATAACACAACAACACTAATGAAGTGCATAGCCGTTCTGGCGAAATCGTTGTTCGTTTAGAGCTATGGCTACTCAACGCGGGACATCGTCTACCACTGGCAAGGGCGCCGCGCTGTCGTCATCGACGAGAACGTGCATCTGGCCCACTTCTCGATTGCTGACCATCATTATGTCGAACGCATCATATCGTTAAGTACAGGTAGATGATGTGAAGCATCTCGACGACGTTTTTGTGGTTTTTTTAGACTTCTTTCTTCTATCCGAAGAGTAAGGTTGCTTTGTGCGTACGCGTATTGTCTTCATATATCCTATGCCTATTTTACAGTAAACAAAAAACCCGTATTACACACAAAGTGCTGAACTTCTGTTATCATCGTTGTATCGCGGCTGCCATTAAAAAAGAGTAGGCAGTAAATATTAAGATAAAATTCTAGTACAGATTATTCTTTCCAAGCTGAGTTTGGCGGTGTTGGGACGCGTGTGGCGCAGTGGTCGGAGCCTCCCTACAACACACACACATGGGATCGGTACCCACGCGTGTGGCACACCAAACCCTCCATCCTTCCGGGGTCGGCAAATTGGTACCAGACTTGTCTGGGAGGATAGTAATACTGGCTCGATACATCGGTATGCCACTGCAAGTCATTGTAGAGACCAAATATGCATTCACTCACCTCCAACGATATTAAACGAAGTCGAATGCACAGCGCATCCCTCAAGGACTGATTAACACCGACAGCTTTATCCTTTTATCCTTTACGCTGAGTTTACATAGAATAATTACGTGATTGTTGTAACCAAGGGAACGTGGTTTAAGAAGGAACAGAAGGATTCGTATCTGTGTTGTCTATAAATATATCTATAAACGGATTGGCTTCTCATTGTTCACTGCATACACCAATCTTCATTGCCTACGCTTTGTCGTCCTCTTCAAGAATGCCCGACATCCCTAAGATCAAAATCAAAAAACTGATCATCGTTCCACTACTTTTTATGGAATCCCACGCCAGAGATTTCAGCAAAGCAATCTGATCCTCTTTGAACTAAATCCGAAAATTCCCGCTCAAGCCTAGTCCATCAACTTCCGTGACTGGTTCGAAACCCTCCTCTTCACAACAATACGCTTAAAAAGGCCTAGTCGCCATTTTTCGGACATTGTAAATTTAATATCTGAGCGGGCTAGTAAGATAGCAGATGGATCATTTAATTTCTTTAGATTGTTCGGCTTACAGGAGGTTGTTATAGAAGTTTTATTTGGCTAACGTTTCGACGTCTTCTCCATCATTGGACGGATTATTTTTCAAAAATTCCAAGTAGCTTCGAATAAATGAAGCCTACAAGATAGAGTATTGTTTTTGTTACTACAAGCCAAATGTTCTGACATAAACATCCCTACACCAACCAACGAGGAGCCAGTTCAAAAATACAAAGGAGTCCTTCTTTTTTCAGGGAACTACTCACGTCTCTCCGCCTACTTTATATTCAAGCGAAACATTGGTTTCTACCTGATCCAAATCTATCTCCCTTCATCGCTGATCGTCGTGATCTCTTGGGTGTCGTTTTGGCTGAACAGAGAAGCCGTTCAGGCTAGGGTGGCTATCGGTACGTGCAATTCAACGGAGGACTTTCCGTTTTCTGAAAATGATCCTGAAAGAATCTGAAAGCTATGAAGTACCACAAGCTGGATGATTTCTATTGAAAACATCATTATGATGCTCTGGAAATACTGTCTTGACAGACGCAAAAGCCTAATTAGCAGGAAAAGTTTTCTTTAGAGGAAAAAATTTATTTGGATTACCATAGTTTCTCAAGTATCCAAGTAACTGACCAGTAACTGAACCCCCCATTCGCAAATATGAAAATTTTTGGCCGTAATTTTGACGCCCATCTAAGTCAGAGAACTGTCCTTCATTAGTACCCACTTACTTGCTACTTGAACGGCCCCTCCTCACTGGTTGTGTGGGCCCCAGCATAATCTCCATTTTTCGGAGATTTGCTGGTTAAGCCATTGTGGTTCCCTGGAATCCCGAGGTTAGCCTGGCCAAAATCTACCCCCAAGTCATCACCACCACAGGCAGTTGCTGTGCTTGTGGACCAGAGAGAGGTTTGCCACCATTCGATTTTGATACCAGGACGGTGGTGGATCCTGGTATTGGTTTACTCTTAGCTACGCTTCCTGATGGAAACGCCGGACTCCTTCTCAGCTTGGGAGACCCTGCCAGAGGGATGAATCCTCCTGCTGCATCTCGCAGCCCGACACCCAGGAACACCTCCCAGCCACTATGAGGCGGTAAACCGTTGAGAGGGTCCTTCATTAATAGTTGAGAGCTTAACAGTATTTTTCAAAATCCATACATAAAGTTACGTCGACAAAGCTTGTTAGACCTAACATACCTAGTACTTCTGGTCCTTTACAAGGAAGTGTTAAGGTAGTTCTGAAGAAGCGAGTTTCAGTATCATCAATAACAAAACGGTTTTATTAAGGAGTGACAACAGTGCTAACGATGACTACTCTCATGACGAGCACCAACGCCACCTTACCAAAGGTGAAACTTCTCAAGTTCTAGCAAACAGATAAATTCCATTTACACGACATAGTCATCGTCCGATTCATCGACTTCAATGTGACGCCGAAGGGCTTGGTTGACATGGCGTAAGCGTAGAATCTTGGACTTTGGATACGAACTGTTAACCTATTGCAATGTGCTACACTTAGCGTTTTGCGCGAAAACCTTTTTAAATTCACGCATTTATAAAACCTAGGTATCACTGAGTAAGAAAGACCCTGCAACTGTATCCAAAACACTGCTACTCGGCAGGTTTTTAAGGAGGATATTTTTAGTGCACCTCTCGACTTCACCTAAATATACCTACCCAAGGACGGTCGTTCTTAGTGTCAGTTACACATTAATCTCTCTCCTCCTCCTTACCATGCTGCAATCACAGGCGCCTTATTTTTTAGAATTTCTATGTTTAGAAAGAATTTCATGTTCTCTGCGTTGTTTAGGGCAATCCATTTCGATCAGGGGCACTACTGTAACGGGGGTTATCTATCACATAAGATTAGTCCATTCGGAAAAATTTTTCTCTCAGCGATTCTATCAATGAGAGCAGGCAGAAAAGTGTTTTTTTTAAGGTGAGCTATGTGAAAAGCCTCGATATCTACCTAGGAATATGCTTTTTCATTGGTGAGTTTTATAAGTCCACTTATTTTCAGAAAGACGAAATTTTTTTTATATTTCGGAACTATTCACCGCTAGAACCATAAACGTACTGATAGCACCTATAAAACACGGCTGAGAGAAAGGCGAAACGATGGACCCGCATGTTGTGGGGGGTAAACACGTTAGCCCCAGGAAAAGGTAACAGCGGGTTCGATCTCCACCGCAGACACCTGCGGTCCGGAGCTTTGTAAATATCTCAGTATCACCATGGTTGTATTTCACAGAATAGGCAGTAAACAAAAAGCATTACATAAACATACTATTCTTTCGAACTTCGTAAAAGTCACCTTCAGAAAACAAGTGTGCGTTTAGAATTTCCCTTTATACAGTAAATATAAGAAAGAAGAGCTCTTAAACTTACACCTTATGGTGTATCAAGCATTACACGTCTCCTCATCAGATTATTTTTAAGAGTTAGGAAATTATCTAATTATCCTATAAAGTCAGTAAAGTTAGTTATGAAGAAAAGTAGCCAAAGTTTTCTCTTTAAATATTTTTTTGATACGTCTGAACTGAAACTTTGATTCTTAGTGTTCGCCTCGCTGTTGGAATACGCAGCGGTTGGTTATCTAATGAAACAAAAGCGTTTGAAAGCCTCGCCCGTGCAGTACCCCGAGACCAGCGATGGAGTTCTGGAAAGGGAAGACGCATGGCGGGACGTTGAAAATTGTCGCGGAAAGCGAGTACAGGTGAGTGGTACTTCGTGATCATAATATTCGAGATGGATGCACCAAACTAAACACAGTTGTCACACATGAAGTATGTTATGGCATACATGGAAACCCTAAAAACGATGGAGAACGGGACGGTCTTCCGCCTAGTTTTCCACACTTTTTCTAAACAATATATTCTGTAAGATGCGCTATTGCTGATGGCACTGGTAGATAGAAAACCGGCTGAGAGAAATGCTAAACGTGGGACGCGCATCGTGTAGTGGTGAACGCGTTAGCCTCCGGAAAGCGTAGTAGCGTGTTCGATCGCCACCGCAGACACCTGCCGGCCGGGGTTTTTGCAAATATCTCAGCATTATTGTGGTTAATCTATAATAATTTCCATAGTAATTAGTTCACACTATTAGGGTAGTACCTATCGTTGAGTTCATTCATTATGCAAATGCGGTTAAATTCCTCATACTTGCGAAATTTTGGCTGTGAAAACTTTACCCAGAATATCTCTATACACCTAGTAGAAGCTCCTTAGAATTTTCTTACACATTCACGTTAAGTTCAGTCCCAACCTTACAGCAGCGCAAAAATCTGGTATGCGACAGGTTCAAGAACTAGTGAACTCAAAATCTGTTAGGCTATCAGTTAGTGATAAGGGTAGAGTTTGTAGTGATTTTTTCGCCAGTTAGCTGTTGAGATAACGGAAGAACATCTCGTTTAGCTTCATCGCGCATCATCTGAAAAAGAATTCAAAGGTCAATATCGAAAACTGAACAACGTGTAGGTCAAAGTGGCAAGCGCGGTAGTCTCAAAACCATCAGACATTTCGCATCTCAAAATCGAATCATCAACATGTCCAGTCTTATATCTGCTTATCAAAACTCACAAGTTAGTACTCTCTGATGACCAGGTGTTTACCGACCCCTCAACCTTCAAGATTAGACCCATCATCAGTTGTGTAAATGGGCTTACCAATAGAATAGCTTGGTTTATAAACCTAATTCTCACCCAGTTGCTAAAGCATATACCAGGCCATCTCACGAATACCTAAATGTTGATGGATCGTCTGCATAATGCGCGTCCTAACAGCGCAAACGCTACGAAGTCCGTCGACGTTTCGGCCGTTTACACTAATTTGTCGAATGACTCCGCTACCCTGCAGCTTCTTGTGCAACACGAAGAAGTAGCAAACATGTGTGCCTTCTTGATTCAGTAGCTCATGGCCCTCCTAAAGGTGTGCCTAAACTGCTCGGTCTTTAGATGGACCGGGAAATACTACGCACAAATTAGAGGGTTGGCAATGGGACAGCAACTGGCACCAAGCCGTGCCATCGGCTTTATTTCTAACATGGAAGTACCAGCGATTGATCCCCATTACTATAGTCCAGATATATGAACGATTGTTTTCTCATCTGCTCCACACAAGACGAGACATTGCAAATACTCCACCAGGGGGTGCATAGGACACAGAAACACAACGGAAAAAGATTTTAAAGTAAAAGTCACTATCCTCTAGATACAACACATCAGCGCGTAAAACTTGAAGCGTTTTGGACCAATTCCCAAAAATCCAAAAATGAACCTCAAGGACGAGTGACCGCTGATCACTCGTAACCTTGCGCTACATCTCAGGCTGGTTTTATGAGCAGACTCAGGCATATTCCTCGCCCGTGTATTACTCTGTGTGGCTGCTCTCCACCAATTAACTGGAATACTCATGAGGAATAAAACAGTGGGTGTTTAAAAGAAGCTGTTTATTATGCCAATGCAAATTTATTTATTAAGTCCTATCGGCTAAGGTTATGAAAATGTTTGGCTCAGTAGATTGCATGTCAATTTGACCATTCCAGGCTCTGAAGAAGACGAAACCGCCGAAACGTCAGCTGTTCGGTGCTAATAAATTCTATTGTACCAACCTCGATTTATTCATTGAAGGAAAACAGTGCAAGTGATAATATTGTTGCGAAAATAAGGCAACTATAACCAAAATGATACTGAGATATTAGCAAAACTTGGAAGTTAGGCGAGATCGAACCACGATTAACCTTTCCGGTGGCTCGTGTGTTGCACAGTGCACCAATGAATGATCCCCTTGCTTTGCTTTTCTCTCAGCTAGTTTTCCATTTAACGGTGTCATCAGCAATCACCGATGCACGGGATTGATCTGGGGAGCAAAACCAACTATAGTTCAAATATTTGCTTATTATTTTCTGCACATAAATTCTAATACAAAGTTCTAGATTTGCGTTTCGTTTGAACCTTGGCGTGGAACTTTTTTTAAAACTGAAATTTGGCTAATTATCTTGGTTCAGATCAGAATTGAATCTCGAATGGACCAAACAATTCCACTGCTATCGGTAGCACCGAGTATTTCGTACACATCGAAGCCAGCGTGGATGAGCATCCGTCCTTCACAGGTCCCTATAACCTATCCTCCATATAAGCCGTTAGAATTCTTAGGAAATCTTGGAGAATTGAAATCCTCTGCCTTGTTATATTTACTTAGGTAGTGCTCTTCGTCATGCTCACGATATAGACGATCATTCTGTTTTTCTTTCAAAACTCATGGCTCTAAGTCTTTTTGTATCCATTTCATTTGTAGAGATCGAAAATAGTTGAGAGACAGCAAATTTTGCCTGGAAAGAAAAAGAAAACATTTCTCGAAACAAATTTTTCTTATTGGTCCAAAATTAGTTCCGGTTTATTTACAACCTTAAAGACCTTAAAGCAATGAAATACTTTCAGGTGGATCTCTTCTCCCGATTCGCATTTCCAACGTTCTTTCTTCTCTTTCACCTAGTTTACTGGGGATTCTACCTAAACATCTAAAGGGTTTGCTCATTCTAAGGGTTTCACATTCCTGCTCTTACATTTGGATGGACGCTGTGTGATCACAAGAGACGGTTCTAACGTTAAGAACTCTACTCAGAGGTTTTGAAAGGACAGGAATTCCTGTGCTCGAAGTCAACTATATAAATAGTTCTTTCTTGTTACCATGATTTTCTGAGGAGCACTTTCCTTAAGTATCGTCCACCGAAGATATTCACACCAAAAACTTTCACAGTGAAGAGGCTCTTTCCTAATTCATGTTTTCCGGATTTACTTTTTGTTTCTCAAAGTGTTTACGATTTTGATTCAGAGACGACGACCGACTACATATAAATGAATATTCCTGTCTGCCTTATTCATTTCAAGAAACAGTTTTGAGTCTTCCTTTGATAGATAGCTGAACAACTAAGAATTTTGCTCGTCACGCACGATTTACTACTTTACTGAACAATTTCTTTCACTTGAAGCAGGACTGGCACGCTAAAGTACAGTACGCTGAGTACAGCCAATAAATAGTTCCATGTTGTAGCTGTCTGTCATAAAGATGGTAGTCTTGTGAATGTTTAGCTGCTGTTCATACGATTCTTTTAGAAACACGCAAACAACTACTATCATTCTGATTCCTTGGTTTGTTAATACTGAAGTTGTTATTTGCGTCCTTCTTAGAAAGGTTTGCTATCATATTGCTGCTGAGGTATTTGCAAAACAAAACAAAATTTGTGTTCCGCAGATCAATCCCGTTAACGGATGACTGCTGATGGCATTGATCGACAGAACTAGCTGAGCGACTGTCGAAACGAAAGAGGCGCATGGTCTGGTGGTGAGCGCGTTAGCCCCGGAAAGGATAATGCCGTGTTCGGT
This sequence comes from Angiostrongylus vasorum, assembly GCA_018806985.1. NCBI lineage: Eukaryota > Metazoa > Nematoda > Chromadorea > Rhabditida > Metastrongylidae > Angiostrongylus > Angiostrongylus vasorum. The sequence continues at coordinate 1,217,103 of JADANN010000445.1, forward strand.
CTGCACCGCAGACACCTGCGGGCCGGAGTTTTGCAAATATCTCAGCATCGCTATGATTGCATTTCACATAATACTCTGCCGTAAAGAATTGTAGTGCGAGCAAATAAAAAAATTTACATCGAGTTCGCTATCAGTTTGTCGACCCAGCGGTATGAAGACCTATTTATCTGATTATTTGATCGAACCTACGATCAGTTGTTTGTTGGAGCGCAATTCTAACCACAGCACGAGATGTACCCGTATTGATGTCATAGTAACAGAATGTATGTCTTATAGTCTTCATCCCGTTCATTAAAGCATGTTTCTTTCCTGAGGAATAAAACTTTCCTTGAGATTTTTTTTGCACTGTAGGCAAACACCATGTCGAATGTACAGGTGCTTGTGCCGATGTATACACCTTAACACACCACCTGTAAACACCTGTATCCTTTAACTATTGGTGAAAGGAGATCTACACTCTTACACTTTCTCTCCATGCCTTTATGAAAGTAGTACTGCTAAGACGTTGATTAGATACAATGGATGATTTTATTCTTGTGAACTACAAACAAAACTGCTGCCACACTTCGTGTAATCAGCACCCTGACAAAGGAACCTTCACTAAAAAATGAAAAAACCGATGTAAAAGTGTTACGGGTTTAATCGAGACATTTATAGCCGAGCTATCCCTGTGTAAAACAAAGTCTACGGTTCTGAAATCTACGACATCTCAAATCCAAGTGCTCTTCCCTCATCTCCTCTTTGAATGAACGGCATATAATGTCGCAAACCACTTCCTACGAAATTGAGCTCATAAATAATTAGGAAACATACTTACAATATATTACGAAAAGTGACATAGCACAATATCTTTATCCGAAACTTGTCTTTGTGAGAATCAAAAATGGGAAAAGTTAAAGACCTATCGAAGAGGTAAGCAGAAACCAGAGCAAATTCAGAACATATTGGGAGGTCCGATTTCTTAAGTCACCTGCCCTTTATACTTACACTTTCCTCACAATAGGAAGAACCCATTTCTTGAGCCAGTAACTGGCCTGTGAAGAACAGCTCAATTACTGGCTCATCCTCTTTATTGGTGAGGGTGAGTGAGACATGCGGTGTGTGGCAATTAAACCTCTTCGTTATGACTGACGTCATTGGTACTGGACCAAAATAACAAATGCACGATATTCCGCAGAAAATGCTTCCTGTTCTGCATCTACAACACCAGACGACCCTCTTCTGTACCGATCTTCATGCTCCTAGACTATATAGTACGTCAATAACGATGTGATCTTTTGCGGAGGAAGCCAATCATGATTAGTACCATGCATCACCAAAATGGCGACTGTCCTATTATCCATGAAATGGGTTGCTAGCGCAGTGTTTGTCGTTTACCCATCCGCATGATCCGAAACCTACATGCGGAAAGGTCACTAGCACCAATTGCTAGCTACTTTCGTGTACAAGTGAACAGATCGAGTTAAACGCTTTTCTATGATCAAGTAGGGGTAATAATTCATGACAAGCATTCTTCTTACGGGTGTTCTATCGAAGAATTGGGTATACTCAGCGAAAACGAACACAGTTTGAAGGATTTGGATGAAATAGATGACTGTGATAACAGCATGAATCGCCTTTCTGTTCTCATGAAAAAAGAACTGTAGTTGTTTTACGCAAAGGTCTAATGCTACGCATCGTGCGAAAACCAAAACCATATCTTTGCGGTAGAAAATAGTGTCTCTTCTAATTCAGTCAGTTATCGCTCCTCCACACGACTCGAGGCAACTACAAGCTGTAAAAGCACTATCATTGTCAAAGAATAAAGGACAATTAAATACTTCTGCAGTCGCTCAAAAAATTGTGCAATGAGGAAATATTGAATACTGTACTCAAGTTGAGTAGTCCTCAAAGAAGGATGCAACATCTACTGCGATGCTTCTGTACCTGTTCCCTCTGTTGTGATCAGTCCATCCCTTCAAAAAAAAATACTAGGACAGAAGCAAACGTCATATTTGGCCCATTACAATGATTTGTTGTGTCCCACAAATACACCACATTAAAAAACCAATCCTCCCACGCAAGCCTGGTTGCAATTTACTGATCCAAGAGAGATGGAAAGATTGGTGAGCTTAAAAAGCAGGACTGAAACGTTGGTCGAGTTCCTGTGTGCATTCGCAGAGCACTGTCAAGCAGTGTGTTACAAGCATCACCGTAATCGATAATAACTTGTGAGAAAGCGAAGAATTTGCATCTGTTCATTAAACTGATCGTAGGAACAATAAAATGGGAACGCAACTACCATAGCTCGTCCCCTAGAAACAACAGTGGCGAAAACGAGGATGTAGGCCGCAACAATTCTGAACAGCTCAAGTAATTCAGCTAATATCATCACTTGCATATAGAATTCGACCAATGGTAAATAGAGGAACTAGAAATGACCACTCACAACTGGCTTTACAGAGTATATTAGTATCCAATATACAACTATTAATGTGTCGCTGGTGAAAAACTGTTGTGGCCACAAACAAAATCAAGACGATGAAAAAGTCAATGTAAAAAAATTGCAGGATAATATCTTAGTAATGAGCTCCCCACCATCAGCATTTAACGATGTTTCTCCACTCGTCGTTTAACTAGGAACATCTATGCTGTTATCTGCCGATGGTGGTGAAACTTAACGACAGCTGACAGGTATATGGTTTTCTAAGGTAGAAGAGGTTGCCGCAACAGTGCTCGCTCAACTAAGAGATCGGAACATCATATCAACTGTAACACGTAAAATAGAAAGTTAGGAAACGTGATAAAGAGGTATGGTGTTGCTATGAAGGCTTAAATAATGGAGAATATTACACTACATCAAACGAAGCTTGGTACGAATACGATGAACCAAGAGTCTTCACCACATTTAAAATCTTCAATTCTCAATTAATACAGAGTACTGTTCGTTGTACTGGACGAGAAAAATCGACTACGATATAAATCTACGTGTTTGACCCTGGATTAACAATAGAGCCCGGATTATGACCAGTTCCAACGGATCCAATAGGCCCAACCGACACTGGGCCTCCCACTGACCCAGGCATGTATCCGACTGATGCTGGCATGCCTGCGACATTTGCTGATGACACCCTAAATATTGTGCTACTTGAGAAAGATCGATGAAAGATCGACTTGTAAATGAAAAAGGATAGCATTGACTATTTGAAAACGTAGACAGAAATAAAGACAGAGACAGGTAAGAGAGGAAGTTATAAAATCTGCAGGTTAATGTAAATATCATCAAGAGATCATACTTATCGAGACATTGTCGAATCGCCGGCCAAAGTGGACATTCGCCGGTTCTCGCTGCCTCTTGGGAACAAGCCATAAGAATGGACACCATAGACTCGTCTTCTGTACCATGTTGCTTGATAGAATTCCTGAATTGTCGATTACGACATTCACAGTGTTCGAACCTAGATGATACATAACTCTATAAATAATTAAATATTACGAAGACCCTTCAATGATGCTGAGATATTTGCAAAACTCCGGGCCCCAGGTATTTGCGCAAACCGCACCCCACCGCAAACACCTGCGGTCCGGAGCTTTGCAAATATCTTAGTATCACTGGAAGTTATATTTCGCAATATACCCTGCCGTTAAAAAGAATAGGCCGAAGACCTTTGAAGAAATCATAGATCTGCATTAAAATTTACCGACACGGTCAACCAGGTTGCGAAAGAGCGGAATTTCCACACATCTGAGGGTCTGCTCATACCACGAATAGCCGTCAACAGAGAAAAAAAAAACATATGACGATGGCCCACAAAGCCTACCGGGAAGCTGAGGGTAAACACCTCTGATCCAACTAAACGACCTTCAGTACTTCGTACACTAAGCGTTTTTATCGAAATTCAATGAACCAAAGAAAGAGGTTGAAATTTCGAGTGGAGTCGAATCAAAACTACGTCTACTACGCGGAATAGAAAACGTTTAGCTTTCTCATGGAGAATGATTTGAGAAGAATACTGTTCTCAAGGGCTTGTAAATTCATGATTAGAAAATGGAAATCAGTTCGCTGAAACAGAATGCAGGATCATCGCGTAACATAAAGAGGAGAATATAAATCGTATTGCTAGACCCTTCCTGTGGTGCGCTACTTTCATTTCAATTCTTTTTCGAGGAGAAAACCACCAATGAACATGGGAATCGCAAAATGTGCAAAACAAGGTCGATGATATTCTTCATGAATAGAATATATGTATCCTTGACAAACTAGTACCATCCTCTGTACTTGATCCTACCACGGCACCTGCTGCACGAAGATTAGAAGCAGCCATAAACTGGCAAAAACTTGTAATCGCTTAAGAATGAAAAGAAACGTGCACGGAAACCTTTTGCGCGAAATGAATGGCAAATGAATCTCAAACTGCTGATACGTGCCTCACCTTCTTGATCACGAAGTCCATATCATCTCGTTCACCAAAAACAGTCTGCTCAAGAAGAGAAGAGAGCTCAAGCCTTACCCAAATATTGTAAAATACAATAAAATTCCACGAGTGGGCAGGAATTTCCACTAGCTTTCACTATAACATGGAAATAATAGCGGAAAAATCTTACAGCAATTTCCCACAGAGATGGCCACGGCCTGAAGACCAGATAACATCACAACCGCTTTTCTGATAAGAAAACTGGAGCAGGATCCGACATTAACACATATAACAAGGCTAGCAACGTATTCGAAGCATTCAGGAAATTCTTGCAGAAGGATAACAACAGAACACGAAGAAAAACTACTGGATTGCAGAGATGCCTCCAACCACTGCGCTGTACGCGCCCTTATCTATCTTATATTTCCAACATGTGAGCGTCTGCACGAAGTTCTTCATCAAGAAATTAGGCGACGGGGAAGCAATGAAACGCTCTATATCGTTTTCAAAATGTTTGACAGTACTTCATATACGTTATACATCAACATACCTCGATGAGAGGTGTTAATGGACTTCTTGGATGCCAAGGACCAGGAAATCTTCGTGGATTAATTTTGGTTGATGGCGATCTGATTGTGAATGTCCCTATCATGGATAGAGGCTCACGAGGTTTTGGCTAATGTCCAAATTGAAGACAAGAAGTGATGAACCAAATATTTCTTTTTATTTTACATGACCCGTCTTCACGTCTACAGTGCAGATCCTAGCGCTTCTCACATTCGTTTCCTCGCACCCATCATATACGAATATATTCTAACTTTACGTCTGGCTTCGACTGCTGCTTGAGGAATTTCCTTCCATAATAAACGTCCTCGAATGCTGGTCGAGTCGACTCTCCTTAGAGTTCTGAGATGATCGAGCTGGAGGATTCCCGACTGTATTGCAGAAAGTGACTGCTCTGACTGCTCCTGGTCAAGGTCAGTACCAATCTCATCACCCCACAGGGACGTGGGGTCTGGTGGGCCTGAGGCGGGATCGTACCAGCACCGTTTTCGTGATGATCGGCGTCACTAAGACTGAGTAATCTCCCGATGAACTAGATAAGTTGGATAAAATCGGATTTTTTTGGCAGAATGGCAGAAATGGGTGAAGACAAACAGTCGGTAAAAAAAATAAGTACAACAATTTAGCTCGGCTGATCCTCCCTCCCCAGTTAAAACGAAAATCCACTCAAAAAGCTTTTGGAATAAACCTACGTTTGCATGTTATAGATGATCCTGAGGAGATGTTTTTCATTACTTCGCGGACAGAATATCCGGCTTGGTCGAAAACAAATCAAAATAAGAACGTTAATGTTGTTTGCGTCGAAAACAGTTCCTGTCTGATAGCGCCGCGTGTTTGCATTCGCTTGCTCCCTAGCCAGACAGACTAGCTGGATTGAAACATTCCAATACAATGAGGGAGATGGATCCTAAAAACAAAAAAAGACGTTTAAAAACTTCCACTCTAAATTGCTCCTCTCTTCTTTTAGCAGATGTTTACATCTAAAACCCACCATTTGAGCATTCATAACTTGAACGATTCCCGATATTGCACCGTTGGCAACTATTCGACAAAGGTTAATAAACGAGAAAACAGCAAGCTCGTTATTCAGCCGACAAACCACTTGCTCGAAATATCTTTCCAAAGTCGCTATATCACTTGCGGGTGGTGAATTTTTTCGCTAAAATACTATGGAGGATTTAGCTGACATACTGTTAAACGACAAACCAAACTTGGTACCCATGGAACTTAAAAGTCGATAGTGATAACAAGAAACAAAGCAGATTAAGATAACCCTCGATATTCATTGAGCACAATCCATTTAGTGCAAAAATTATGGCTTCCTTCAACTTTAGACCAACATAACTGAACCCTTACCAAATTTCATTAATTAAATAAGAACAACTGGATTTACAGACATTTGACGAGATATGAGCTTTGTATTTTAACGAGATGAAATTCCGATTTTCTAGAGGTGCAAAACACCTTCTGTCACTTTTTCTTTGCCGGGAGACACATACTCCGAACAAGAAGGTACGTAACAGGAGGATTTTTCACTGTGCATGACAAAACGACGTTCGCCAGTGCATCACTGGTGTTTGGAAATGTCGTGCCTGCGTTTGGAAACTTAAATGTTTAAACATTCCTTTTCGATTTTGTGAGAGCTGCAGTTCCAGGCATATTGATGATGATGGAATAATGGAAAACTTCATAAAGATTGTATATATGATTACGAGCAAAGTCTCTCCCATAAATATTTAAAATTATCAATTGCTGTAGTACCCCATCTATCGAAAAATTAGCTTCAGTTCCCGAAAAAATAGGTGCGCGTAAAACGAAAACGTACAGCTGATAATCAATTCCACTACTTGAAGAAAAAAAAAAAACAAAGCATTGAAACATACAGATCTTTTTCAACAAGACAGAAGTCTAGAAGTGGAGCACCGATCAAACAAGAAATCTGTGAACAGTGCCCTTTTATACAGGACGGATGTTGATCTACTGCCGCCACGCAATATGGTCTGCCTTTCTGGCGGTAATGTGTCTTGCAGAAGTCGGTGTTATAAATAGCCGGCATAAAGCGCGGTAATGCATGTCTAAAAATCGGGACTGCCAAGTGAGATTTTCATTCGAGTGGTGGTCCACATGACTAGATTCGACTCGATGCTAAAACGAGAAACCACATCGCGAGGACGACCGTCTGTAGACCATCGACTCGAATCAGTCCGGATGTGAAAACGTTAGCCGAATAAGTTTTTTTTTGCACCAACCTCGTATGAGCTTAATAATGCATGGAACCAGTTCTCTTAAAAAAGTATTTCGAATAGCAAAACAACTGGTAAAACGTTAAGCTCAAAGAACACCTGGGAAAACAAAAACTTTTTATATTCTTACGTAGAGAAGGCAGTCCCTCTTACTCTTCAAGCATTCGAATTACCAGCTGAATATGCTGATACGAAAAGCCAAATAAAACAGCGATATAAAAAAAATCCTTGATCTAAATAGTTACGAAAAAGCATGTGCAGCGAATTTGTTAAAAATGGTCTGCAATAAACAACATAAACAGGGTCATTGGTTCGCACGAAGCCCTGAATAAAGCAAGCCTTCCATCCTTACGGGGTCAGCAATTTTGTATCAAACTTTTCCAAGAGAATAAAATCATTTTCTAAATTCTATCGAAAGGTCATCTCAAGTGATGTACTCAATCACCTTTGCTTTCTTGAATAGCGTCGAAGGAACGGGGTATCCCTTTAAGACTGATCAGCACCAAATATTTTAACGTTCAAATAATTATTCGACCACTCACAATATTCCACGTTCAACTTTAGAATCAGAGTGTGTCGATCCAAATGAAAATTGAAAAAGACGAGACCACTCATTTGCTGCGGAGTTTGTGGTGCTGAAGAATCACCACGTTGTGTCGCAGGTGGAACTACCACAGGAACGGAAATGCGAACCTGTACAGAGGAAGCTTTAGTTTCTCAATTACGCAAGATACAAAGTCTCATTACTATTGTAAGAAGAATGTGGAACTGAATAAACAAAAACTTGCAAAAGTGCAATCCACATTTCATCTCATTGAGGACCAAGCGACCCGCGGATTGATTTCGCATTTGTGCCTCAAACGCTAATGTAAGCTTCCGAATAAAACAAAGTCCCGAAAGATAGTCATCGACAGGGGCACAAAGGAGGTTGGAGCAAGGAGACTTGACGAACACAAAGGCACGACGGAGTGTTTCGTGATCAATGATGACAGGGGTAGAAGACGCTTCAAGTTCAGCAGAAACCTCGGTTGCCGGTGACACTGTAGCTGCATCAGGATTCGGTGGAACAGAAAGGCAAGCCGACAAAGGTGTGCCAGCTGGAGAAGCACTCACTATCTAAAAGAGAAAAAGTTTTGTTGAAAATTAAGAAAAAAATTTTAGAAATGATCAAGAAAGAAACGAACAGAGAAAAAAGATTTACTTCACTCGGTACAGATGCAGGTTGAATTGGAGAACTCGAATGGACCAGATGAGACTCATTTCCTTTACACGACTTCGAAGCGCCACTAAACCAGAACAATAAATCGGAAATGGTAAAAGTATGCGCTAACATTTGAGTGTGATAAGATGCCACAGACCAATAATCCCTCCACGACGAAAAAAAATCGCAGTCGCCTGTATGACCGTCTATGTACAACGCAAAATTGTATAATATACCGCAACGGTAGAGATGGCAACTGCATGAGTGCGAGTACGTTTTACCTGATCTCTTGCAAAGCGTGCAAAAGCGAATACGTAGGCGAAACGTGAGACATGCGCCCGTATGGAAGAACTAGTCAGTAAACTTAGACCAAGTAACTCCAAAAGTAACCAAATGCACTGCAAAGAGAGCATAGGACACAGAGACATAACGGGGAAGATTTTTAAGCAGCAGTTCCCATCCTAGCACAGGAATGAAACAGTCAACTTGAGCTTTTCAGGTCCTGAGGAAGGTGAGATCCGCTGAAGATCCCATCAGCTTTACCGTAACAAAGAACAAAATAGCATCTCGTGTTTCGTCAATAAGAGTACAAAAATCATCACATTGGACTCTAAAGCTAAATCATCGAAATAACCATGGAAATCCAAAGGCAGGACAGATATAGAGCTGTGAAATCTCGAAGAAGACCAGCAATAAAATGTTGGTCAGATGTATTTATCAACTGATATTAGCGCTTCGTCAAATCGTATTTTATAGCACGTTCTATTTTTATGACCGAAGGCGAGTACAAAGTGAAGTAATCCCAATGATTCCTTAAAAGAAACTAGAAACTGAGCAGCAATCCAAAACTTTGTAAGGACCACCTTAATAACTAAAACCAAATATTTTGAAAAGCTATGACGTATTGAAAAAAGTGTAGCTCCCACGTTGCATTCCAAGCAATTTCGCAATGGTTTAAAAAAAACGTTTCAAAGTACACTTTCAAATAGGACAGAGGGAGGCAGCACTGTAGCAGAACAACCAAAAATGGACTTGGAAGACTACTTGAGACTCTTCGAAGTAACATCTGTATGCAGCAAAAATCGCGAATACGTAATCTACGTTTATGCACCCTTTACAAATGAACTATACATTGGTTTACATCATTGTAAACCGACTTTCATTAAACCTCGCTCTAAATGACCAATGAAGCTCATTTTATTGACAAGCTAGCAGAGGTTGTTACGGTAACCTCAGCAAGAATCTCGTGCTACCTTATCAGTGAAACAAGGTACACATTGGTTTATCAAGAATAAAAGAAATTATTAGAGATCATCGTTGGTACGTGGTCAGAAAATCTACGTAAAGTTATGCAAGTCCTCACCATTCAGTGAATGACTACTAGTTAAATATTGCATCTTTGTTCTAATCGCCAGTAAACGCTCAACGTCTTATTCTCTTTCTATTAACTCTTTCTTCATTTAATTATTCTGTCCAGTAGTTCCTATTTTCAAGATGTGTAACATTTCGTTACATATTCAGCTAAGCTTACTAGAAACATTGTCATTAACCGAACACTGGACAAACATTAGATACCTTAGTAGATACCTGACCTTTTTCAGCATGTTAAAGATATCGTCGACAATGCCTAATTTCGTGTGACGGCTGCTTGCGACGATGTCTAATTCGTGGCTAACTTATGAGGTAAGTCATATGCAACTCATGCCAGCAGAAGCGCTAGGACACATATGTCATATCTGATATACAATGGTTCCCATTGTAGTAAATATAAACGTGATACAAGAAATTACGACGATGAATCTTCCAGTAATAGCACGGAATATTTATGGAAAAGTAGTCATCAATTTACAAAAAATTTACTGATTTGTCACAGCCAACTAACTTTGATATCAGTTCAAAAAACTGATGAAGACCAGCGCAGGACGGTTTGTTACGTGAGCTGTCTCGGATGGCTACCTTCTCTCCAGAAAGCATGATGAACTCCAGGTGTATATGCCCGTACGTTAATCGTAGAGTTACTTCACTAATGGGTATCAGATTGAACTGAAATAAACGTTTAAAAACCCACTGAAAAAAAAGCTTTTTCCAATAATGTCCCTCACATGAGAGATATCGAGTCGATTAAACGCTAAGCTATGTGGCATGCCTTTAATGATGTACACAAGATTGAAAGCGAACCAAAATAACGTTTTCCATCAAGACACAAGTTAATACAGAAGAATACTCCTTCGTCTAGAGCCCGTTTAAATAGAATGTTCATTTATTTGACTTCTGTATAAGAATGTGATGCTTGCTGTATTAAAAGTATTGTTAGGAAGAGGAGGAAACAGAAAACTATTCGGAGTTAAAGTATTCATGAACATAAGTTTGGCCATGCATAGCGAATCCTTAGAACTTTTAACTAACTGAATTGTAGGCCTACAACTGAGATGGTGTGGACCAACGGGGATTTTTACCCAAAGAAAACCACTGAAGATTAACACACTGGCATAGGAACTATAATGCAACAAACATAATGAGAGAACGTCGTACTCCATCATAACGATTGAGAACCACCTCCAACATTTGCAATTCTAGAAGCGTTCTTACCAATTATGGACATGGAAGTCCACCACTATACCGCAACGAGATGGATCACGGTATGTTCAAAGCGACCGATGTCGCTGTTCTTTCAAAAATACTAATGGAAACGAAGCACTATTTTAATAATCGGAGTTCAAAACATTATCATTAGCATGTACCAGCGTGTCGAAAACCAAATGGGCAATGTATATCATATGTTAACAATTCGCAACTAGATTCTAGTTGACAAGAACAATCATCCACCCTAGATTTCTCCACTAAAAAACGACACTTGAACGAAAAATATCATGCTCTTCGCGTCCTTCGAACAACAGAAACCCCTCATAGTGGGAATGCTGTTCACATCGAAAACTAACTCATTCGTGATCTTAAATTTGTAAGGCGAACGCATGGGAATATGTGTAATCTTTCACATAGCACAACATGCACTGAACTTTAGATGTAGAGTCCACTGAATCCCAAACACCTCCCATTTCTTGAATTTTGAATCATAATGGGGTTTACCCACGTTTTTTTTCTGGTTATTTCCGCAGCCTGTTTTAACATTTACTTCCTTATCCTCTATTCTGGCGTGTACCCTTGTATATTTCGAGAGCATTTGCAACTTCTGTGGATAATGAAAAATGTTCCGTTCTACAAGCTACACATGGCACAGTTGAGAACCGGTAATATTTCTAAGGATATAATGTCTGGTAACAGATTGATGAGAGCGCACTCTGCGCACCTAAGTCGGCACACCTCAGGACCGTCCCCCATCCACAACAGCCTCTGTAGCGGAATGAATAAAATCCCAAGAAAGACAGCTTTAGCAAATTATGTGCAGAGAAGGCACGTGTAGCACAGTAATTAGACACATGAGTTCTCGCGGCTGCATCAAGCTTTCTATCATTCCGGCGTCGGCAAATTGACACCTCACCTGTCTGGGAGAATAGCAGCACTAAGTCGATACATCGGTAGGTCACCGCGAGCCATTGTATAGACCAAACATGCATCCATCCAATCATCTCTAACGATGCTTAATCAAGTCGAATGCACGGCGCACCCCTTAGGGATTGATCAACGCCGACAGCTTTACCCCTTTTTATTTTTCATGTGCAGAAAATAGCCTCGTTGCACGAAGCGTCTTAAAACAGACGTATTGTAGAAGCTAACGATCGAGTCCAAACCGCATTGAAGAAGCTCTGCGCGGCAAAATAAAAAAGACGAAAAAATGCACTAAAATGAACGCATACGACCCCTTTCACAACCATGCTGCACTGATATCAATGCATGCGACCGTGAGTGCGTTAATAACAACACCATAACATACAATAACGCAAATCAAACCTTCAGCTTGAGTGGATATGGTATATCCACATTGAATAACTGCGCCAAGACTTTCGATGACTGGAAGCGAATTCGAGAAAAGAATGATAGAGACTGCAACGGCTCGCTTGTCGTAACCAAATAGTGTACGAGTTCGGTAAGATCTGACTTCGAGTTGAAGTTCTCCTTTAGAATTGTAGTCATCATACAGTGAGCATTCCAACGAGTGGCTTCTTGCAAGTTAACTTCAGGTGAGTCATACACAGAAATTGGTAGAGTCTGCCCAAAATTAAGATTAAACCGTTCATTCAAAGCGCTTCGAGGACGGAATGATACAATGAGCTGTTGATCTCGTTCACGACCATATGCAATTACAAGTTTGTGGAATGTATACGCTTGGACACTGCACAGCTTATTGTAATGTGCATCATAAGCCTTCGCGAATCTATTAACAGTGTCATAAATGTGCGAGTAGCGGGTTAACCGTTCAATAATTGACGTTGCAATAGTGTCCGTGGGTCCACCAGCATTGATACCCGTTTGCTCATGTACCCATACACCAATCTTGCGTCCTTTCTTGTAAGGACTGAGATCACGTACAAGCGGGATGTTCACCATACAACACTCGAGAGGCCAAACCACTCGAGTTCTGCTGTCAAGGCGAAGACAACATCTTGCCATGTTACGCAGAAATGCTGCACAGCGTACATCAACTACAGCCGAAACATCTGTTATATGCAAAATCAATCCACCAACGTGTGGTTCCTCTTCAACGCTACGGTAACCGATCCGTTTTTTATCCAATTCTTCACACACACGCATAAACGATATGCGGTCATCAACAGCAGCCACAGCAGTAGTCAACTGCCTTATCATAGAGGGTCCCAAACGATTAAATTTCACATTAGGTGTCCACACGTCATCGTTCTCGAATCGCCCGAACGCTTTTGCTTCTTTGTCTACCACTTCGTCAATTGGTGCCGAAATAAGTTGCTTCTCTCTATTCAGTTCCATCATTTGCACTTTATCATCCAGCGTACATAATAAATAGAAACTCGTTTTAACAGTGAGATTTTCATTGGAAACAAATGCAACCACCAAATAGAAGTGCTCCTCTTTGATGAATTGCAAACAAATACGATCAGCAGGGAGAGAATGAACCTTCTTAAAGAAGGGCGCCATTTGATTTTCATTGATTATACGCACTTGCAGGGTTGCAACAGATCTTCGATATCTTTCGATCATTAGCAGTACTTTCAGTCGATCTATTCGTTTACGCAGAGAATCTATAGACTGCCCATTGTACAGAACTGTCTCAAATTCTTTAAGCTCCGCAGCAGAGCCAGGAAGAAACTCTATAGCATCTAAACTGCAAAGCACACGTCCGCTGAACATATTAACTGATATAACCACACATTCTTCTCGGGTCTCTACACTATCTCGAAGAAGTGGAAGCCAAAGACAAGGAACAACGGCTCCGGCATAGATAACAACTGAAAGAGGTTTTGCTGCTTTAAGCCGTTTTCGAATTCGAAGCAGTCGTTCGCGGCAGCGAACAACCAGTGTTTCCGATAACAGACGATCAATAGAGAGGCGCCTGCATTAAAATAACATAATGTAAGCAGATGTAATATCGGTCGCCGTAAAAGTTCGCTATCCGTACCCGGACCGACTATCAAGCTGACCGAGATCGGGTGCAACTGGATGGTGTCGCACATTTAACGTTGTATCACAACCGTCATTTCCAAAAATTGTTACACGATACTGCGGTTCTAGTCTAAACAAAAAAACTCATTGATTTAAAATCAGAGAAATAAAGGTTGTTTTCGAAGTCCCCGTTCCTAAAATGACGAGAAACGATGACTAAAGACTAACCTAACGTGATTACTTAAGCCTTTTTTCGTAATACGCTGAACCCAATATCCGATAGACAAGACGCGCTCTTTGGGATCATAGTTCTCAATGACTATTTTGTTCCTAGGACACAATATTACCAAAGCATCAAAGTGAAAAAAAAGATATGAAAAAAGAAAAATACTGTTCAGTCGGAAATAATTTGTAAGGATACAAACCTCAAGCGTCCCATAGCTAATTGTGACGCTTGGCAAAAAAGAACATCAAGTTGAAGCGACTGTGCAAACGTATGAAGAAAGTTATACACTTCGTTTATTGGCTGAAAAAAGAAAACTTGAACGATCCTAAGCAAAAATGTAACATATCTAATGGATACCTACGCAGTACCATCCTCAACTAACATTTTTCGCAATGTCCATTCTATGCTGAAGCACGCTGTGCAACATGTGCAGCTGCAAAGGATGAACCAGTTGGGCTCCATAACCAATCTCGTAATCTTCGACCAACATTTTGATGTTCAACAATGTCCAAGGTGTTTGTTCTCGTTCACCCAAGACCGTTAGGCTTACTTCGAATTCACCGGGAACTGTCAGAATAAGCTGAAAAAAAAGTCCTTTCAAATGCACTTAGTATCGTGCTAAAATTTCCAAAACGAAAATTAAGTCTTTTGGAATTACACCTACAAATGAAAAGTTCAGATATTAGGAGCAAAGAAAAACAAAACTAAATAGGACCAATTAAAGTGTTCTTTCGATGTCATAGTTATAGAACGGGTAACAAATTAGCACACCATTCCATTTCTTATCACAATACCCTTGATACGCGGAGACAACGTAGATGAAACTTTTGATATTCGATACTGCAGGACCTGAAAAGTACAAATGTACATTATAATGTGAAAACGAAATAATAGTAGTCTAGAATAAATACTGTAACGATTAGGAACCATAAAGAAAGTCAGAATATTCCTAAAGAAAATTATGAATGCAGAATATGAAGAAGAATACTATAGATACTATGTGGATCAACTCACCTGATTCAGGCGCAACAACACATTAGCCTCTTCAACTGGCGATATTTTGGGCTTCGAAACGAAACGCTCTTTGATGATAGTAGGGAGATGCATATATGTGCCCTAAAATAATCGGTAAAAGGGTAAAGAATAAAGCTCACGGCGTTGATCAATCCCTGAAGGATGCGCCATGCATTCGAATTCATTAAGCATCGTTGGAGGTGACTGAATGCATATCTGGCCTTTACAGCCTTTACAAAGACTAGCGGTGGCCTACCGATGTATCGAGCCAGTGCTGCTATCCTCCCCAGACAAGCCTGGTACCAATTTGTCGATCCCGGGTGGATGGAAGGCTTGATGATCGATCCTATGTGTACTGCAGGGCCTCTCCGACCACTGCGCCACACGAAATAATCGGTACGCGATATAAATGAAAGAAATCGTAACATGTACCGTACCTGTGTCAGGACATCGACGGCAGCTGTGATTTGAAAAGCAGGTAAACGAGCCAACACAAGTTCTTCGCGCGATATAGCAACTAGACGGTCCGCAGTTTCCACGAAGTATTGCGAATGTTGATCCAGAAGATAACATATCGCCTTTGAAATGAACCAACATTGGATACAAATCCAATCAGTAAAAAAAATTGAACTTAGAATGTTTTCATTTTTTCAGTCCATCGTTAGAAAAAACCACTAAAACACTTAGATAAGTAGAAGCAGTTAACGTCAGAGTCGAAAACCTAAGAGAAACACACAAAAGCCCGACTCTGGAACAATTAGGCACATTTGACAACCAAAACAAGGTAAGAAAAAATAAGTTGACTTTGGAATGCAAAAAAAATCTATTTGAAAGTTGCCAAACTAACAGCGCAAGACTCAAACTTCTTCGACGATTTCACCCACTTTACGACGGCCAACAACTTCACGAACAACATTCGCGTCGAGTGCGCGAACTGCACCAAGCTAATCTTCCTGTCACCATCCAGCTTTTTTGGCAGCCTAAAGCACAGCTATTATCATCTACAAAGCTCAAATAAAAAAATTTGCGAATAGCACAACCAATTCGTGTGTTATCCGTTGGTATTTTATAATTGAACAAAAAGCCATAAATAGTAACTATCACAACGTGTAAAAAAGGGAGCGCGTAGTGCACTGGTCTGAAGCACGCGGCAATACACATGGGATCGATCCCCGAGACAAAGGTTCACCAAGCCATCCATCCCTCCGGGTCGGTAAATTAGTACCACACTTGTCTGAGAGGATAGCAGCATTGGCTCGATACATCGGTAGGTCACCGCGAGTCATTTTAAAGACCAGATGTGCACTCAATCACCTCCAACGGTCCTTAATGAAGTCGAATGCATAACGCTTCCCTCAAAGAGTGATCAACGCCGAGAACTTCGTGCTTTTTTTTAATGTATAAGGAACAAGAATAAAACGATCCATTATAGACGTGATGTCACCAGGCAAAAAGAGTGTCTCAAAATAGCATCATAAAGCAGGGTAGTAAACTGTTTGCCTTAAAGACGATTATTTGGGCATAAAAAGAAATAATTCAGCACACAACTTTGGTGGCGGACTCAAACAATGATGTCCACTTCTTTTGAGAACTCTACTGACTAGCCTTCAGCTCTATCCAATCGGACATCATTTAACATTTCAGTCCACCTGCAATAAGATGCATATCAGCAATCGTTTTAAGCTCGTACTATTCCGGATTTGTACACGGTCGAAATGATGTTGATCCCGAGTTGTACAGAATAGTCACTGTTCTCACCATTACTCTCCTTTCACAACCAGTGATATCAATCCTAATCGTAATGAAACAAGCACAAAAGGAGGAAGAAGAGGAAGGTTATGAAGGAGATTAGTGGAAAAGAAGAACAACTTACAGTTCTGACAGCACCGTGATTTCATGGTAAATTTGCTGGATCGCAAAGTCGAGTAAGTAGTTCAGACTGATGGTGGGTGGTCCGCATTTCTCTGGCACGATAGGAAGTACCGGTTTATTGTGACCCTCATCGTCCATCAGGACAATGGGGAAATTCTTCTAAATGAAAATATTAATTCGGAAATCGAAGACGAAAATATCGACCGAGGAACATTTTAGGAATTTAGGACGACGAAAAGTAACAAAGTGCACAATAAGGGAGATAAAAGAATATAACAATAACGCGCCACGGCCGAGAGGAAGGCAAAACGGCGTTAGCCCCCGGAAAGGGTAATCGCGTGTTCGGTCCCCATCGCAGACACCAGTGGTCCGGGTTTTGCAAATGTCTCAACATCACTGAGGTTATAATTCACATAGTACCGTGCCATTAAAAAAGAATAGACAATGATAAAAAATGACAACACCACAACAGTGGCGTTAAGTTGCGATTACAAAAACTACGTACGCACTCTGCTCAGACAAGCAGCATTGGCACGTGAATGCCGCGCGTCTGTTCGAGCGAAAGCCCGCCCAAAGGACTGGCCGTCGCGCGAGCGGTAGCGCGGCGAAGCGGTTGTTTTCTGCAAAACCCCAGCCCCACGTTGCGCACTCATCCGCAGGACGTCCGCCCATGTGGCCCTCTTCGTACTGGTACAGTTTCATAGAACGCTTATAGAAAGCTGTATGGACCATTCAGATTTGACTTTCATAGCTGTGAAAGAGAAAAGTAGTCAAATTACAAGCTCTTGCCTAGATCACCATGTTAACCTTCTATTTCCTGTCCACTACACTTTTTTCATGACACGGTATGATGTGAATTACAACCACAACGATGTTGAGATAATCGCAAAGCTTGGATCAGTGGGTGAGATCGTACCAGTACTCTTTCCGGATGCTCGCGCATTGCACACTACGCCACGGAGGCCCTTGTTTCTCTCAGCTAGTCTTCTACCTAGTGCTGCCATCAGCAATCACCCGTCAGCGGGGTTGATCTGGGGAGCACAAATCGGCACTGAACCGAGTTAAGCTGTGGCTGTAGTCGAAATCACAATGTTAATCTTTTATTTTCTGCCTCCCATAATTTTACTGCACTAATTTCAAGGGCCTTCGTGGCGCAGTATGTAATGCGCGAGCCCCCAGAAAGTGAAATCGTGGTTCGATCTCGCCCGGGGTCGAAGTTCTGCGAATATTTCTTGCCTAATTGTTTGACTTTTCATTTACTGCCTATTATTTTCTTTCATGGCTGGAAAATGTACAAAATGAATTATGTGAAATACAACCACAATGATGCTAAGAAGTTTGCAAGGCTTGGAAACCTAGGCCAACTTCGATCCAGCGGCTACCCTCTTCGGGGGGCTCACGTATTACCCACTGCACCGCTGACGCCTTTGCTTTGCATTTCTTTCATCCAGTTTTTTACTCTTTTACTCCTCAAGCCAACGACTTCGTCAAAGAAGGATTAGAGTCTAAACGGATGCTTCTGATTACGGAGAACATATCCGACATGTACATAGAGCGCTCCGTGAATATGGGAAACGACGTGGAACATGAATTGTAGGGCAGAAAGATACTAGCATGGGCCGCATTCGGACCATTCACAAGAGCCGCTGTCGTCTTATTGTCGAATAACACTCTGACAACTCTGCGCTTACACTTTATTAAAAGTGGTCCTCCAACGGCTCTGTTGTGTTGTAGGATGGACAGCACAACAACACCAACCGATTCTGCAAAACTCATTCGGCGCTGAAATATGCCTTTTGAAGTGAAACTGACACATAGGACTTTTGGCTCGAATCCGGAATTCAAACCATTGAATGTGAACCTTTCTTCGCGATCCACTGGAATACTCATCGAGAAACTCGATGAGCTGGTTATCCAATGAGCGGAGACAACAAGGACGGATCAGAAAAAACACTACGATGGCCTCTAAGTCGTTGCAAACGCATCTAGGTCTCCACAAGATGTGGACGTGTTTGTAAGTGAAGTTAATTGGCTGTATTCGCATCTAATGCTTAACAGATCACGGCATGGCACTCGCACACATCCTCATTAAAAAGAATAGGAACATTTTTTGTAGCTATGCTAGGAGAGTAAATCATTGAAGACACCTCCCAAGGTGTACTTTAATATAGTTTTACACTCAGAGTCACCAAAGCTGTTGGCGGCCTAATCTTTACAACTTACACATTTCACATATAATTTTTACAACCTATAAAAATGCAAGGGACGCGTGTAGCGCAGTGGTCGGAGCCGCCCTGCAGTACACATAGGTTCGGTCCTCGCGCCTCAAGCTCACCAAGCCTTCCATTCCTCTGGGGTCGGCAAATTGGTACCAAACTTGTCTGGGAGGATAGCAGCACTGGCTCGATACATCGGCTGGCCACCGCGAGTCATTATAAAGGCCAGGTATGCATTCATTCAGCTCCAACAATGCTTTATGAAGTCGATTGCAGGGCGCATCCCTCAGGAATTGATCAACGCTGAGAGATTTATCCTTTTATAAAACTACAAACCATGGGGAAGCAAAGTCGCGTGTAAGTACGCTATAGAGAAGACGTAATTAACGTACTATCTTCTATTTCTGCTAAAATACGGAGAATAGGACGTCATCTAATCTCTTAATTTCTCACAATAACTCTCTCAAACTTTTTTTATGTCCTCTCTGGACTTCTGATAGCTAACGGGTTTTCAGCTTCCCTCTTTGTTCTTTCTATTTGTGACAATCAGATGGCTTTTTGCTCTGGAGCAGTCTCTCAACCACGAACGAACTCGCATGTCTTTTATCGGTTTACAATTGTATCTGTTAGACCAACAAACCCTCCATCAGATCCGTCACCATCTGTTTCAGCCAAATTTCCTCTTCTGATTAAGTCACTGTTGGAGTGCTATATGATCGGGCATGCGTAGTGGCTTTTAGTGTTCAACTTGGATTCCTTGGCCCTGTATTTAAATTACACAAATGATATTACTAACAAATTACCTAGCGAAGGCGAACAGTAGAAGAAAGACCATAACCAAGAGAGCGCGTTTATTTAATATCGTCTATACCGTTCTTCAGAAAAATATACGCATATGGATCAAAGGAAGTGCTTTTGCAAATCGAGCTTTGTGAGGGACTGAGATACAAGTTGCGGGGAGGTTAGTAGGGCGTTCTTCTCAATCCTCTCCTCTTGTGACCCTTGCACCAGCATGCTGCTCGCTTCGTCTGTCACCTGACTATAGATGAGCTTTCACTAAACATCAACAACTCGTATGCTATTGGATTCGTGGCGACATACAAAGTGTTTGCAAGTTTTCATCTGTCTTTCAA